>CP139509.1:64509099-64927616 GCA_021014915.2 Artemisia tridentata subsp. tridentata | reverse complement strand
TAGCGATTGTATCAAGAACCAGTAGTTTTTTTTTTTAATTATTAAGTTTATCAGTTAGGATGTGTTTGTTTTAAAGATTTGTTATAGTCCCATGTAAGTAATTGTTGGAACTTTAATGTAAATATATTTCTAGTGTAACAGATGTATCTATTAATGTAAATACATTTTTTTTAATGTACTTGATGTATTAGTACATTTTTCTGGTGGTCCATCGTGTATTTGTTAATGTAAATATAAATTTATTTTTTTAATGTACCTGATGTATCAGTAGATGGTCCTGTGTATGTGTTAATGTAAATATATTTTTAGTGTACCTGATGTATCAAGTTATGTATAAAAAGTTGCACCTGTAAGAAAATAAAAGCCAAAAATTCAAAAAAAAATTTTGACCATATTTGGATTAGAATTCTCCAAAATACCCTTGACACCCTATTTAATTATAATAAAGTCACACATTTAAGGTTAATCTCATATAACACAAATACAATGATCTAACGGTCCATATTGGGTCTTACTTTTAGAATTTTAAGTTTGATCTCATATTAACCCTCCCCTATATATATATATATATATATCAAAGTAGAAACTTCATCATATGAATACCAAATTCTAAACTAATCATTATTTGTACATACTTTATAGCATATAAATATTAAATTATTAGTGACACAGGCCAACTAATTACACGTCAAGGTCAAGCTCATCATCAACACTTGATAGGCTCATTATCGATGTTTGACATGTCTATATGCTTTCACAGGAAGCGTACGGCTTGAGAAAGCCTCTCAGGCCGCATATCATTCACGCATAGGACAACTATCTCCCAACTCTCACCTAATGGTTAGTATATGGTATCTGACATGTGATAGTGGGAGACACACACCAAGAATATGGGACCGACACAACCACGAACGAACCAAATAAAGAACGCCACATGTCATTCTCGTCTACTCAGATGATCAATACGTGACTTGTTTACAACCGTTGATCATCCACATGAGGTTTTTCCCAAACCTTAGATACCTCTCTATCAATAGAGAGTATCCCACACAAAAAAAGTGAATCATTCTCCTTACAATTTCACACATTATTCGCACAGTGAACACACACATACTTGGTTTGTTTCAGTGTTACCTCAAACCTTGATTCTTAATCAAATCTCGGGGTCCTTACTTTTCTACACAGGAAACGAACAACACAATATAACCCAAACCCATCATAATCACGTTTTACCATCACATACCTAAACAATACTCAATATCACACTAGTACCCGCACGTTGCGGCAGTAGACACTCTGTAATCAAACTATTTATCTAACAATATTACCCGATTATATGTTTTTCGAGATAATAAATTCACACATGGCGAGAATTCTCGAGAATAACTTTATCACCAAATGGTAGAGTGCGCGTGCATCACGATGTAATGGCGATACAAAAACGGTAGTCAGTAGTATTATGAAGTTGTGATGATTGGCGGTGAAAGTTACTTGCTAGTTAGTTTATGTGCATGATATAACATAAAAATTAATATTTTCATTAATTTATGAGACCATGAGATCACACACATATAACACGAGACTTATTATTAATACTAATTGGACTTAATTAGCAATTGAGCTTAATTAAGTTAACTAGTAATTAAATATTGTACCAATAGACTTGGGCAAAAACTCATGGAATGAGTTGGGCTATATGGATTAAAACCTCAAGGGAATTTCGTTCATATGGATGACTTACGAGAAAAGAAATGGATATATCTTTTATTCAGAATAAAATATATACTTTCTAAAATATAAGGGTTCTTAATGGAAATATTAAATCACCTAATTAATTATGAGTTATCTTTACCTAATGTGATTATTAAAGAATAATCCATGGAAGACTTTAAATACAATTAGTTTTTTTTTAACCTAATTGGTGATTCTCAATGTTTTGGTAAAACCCTAATTCACCTCCCTTTGGTCGTTGTCCATAACAAACACGAAAACACATCTTGTGTTTTTCATGTGACCTAGATATGATCTACATGATTGTGACGTGTTCTTTATATGATTATAACCTCTTTAAGATATGATCCATTGTAATTAAGTCTAGCAAACGAAGGAAGTTGTTTGAGTGTTAGTGTGGACTAACTGTGTGTCAGATCATACACTTTGATATGAAGTTTGTGTAATGTGATTAGTTCATCATTATAAGTTGATGATCTTTATGATTCGTGACTTCTGTTCGTGATTAATAAAATATGTAATCAATTGTTTATACGTGATTAATAAAATATTTGTGTATATGGGTTCATGGGGAAAAAACCTATTTGTGTAAACGAGTGATTTAATTGAATCTTCTGTTGTGCACTTTGATATGATTAATTTGCATGCTTAATTGTTAAACAACTTTTAAATTGTGATATGTTACACAGTGTTTTCCAACACTTGATTGGTTTGCATGCAGTATATTGTATTATTGAATAAGGGGTATTTTAAGAATAAGATTAATTATAGGTGTTGTATAGATATATGGGTTACAAACAAAAAATGATAAAAGTTCAAGGATTAAACAATATTATTGTTACCATTTTTAATAAAGGGTATAATCGTATACTAACATTACTCAATTTTAAGTTTCAAGAATTAACATACACTATTTATAAGTAGTAGAGAAGAGAAGAGACATAGAGAAAACGGCACCCTGAGCGCGCGTTGGTAGGTGGTCTTGGTGGATTTCGCGATTAGTAGAGGCCACCACCTAATGGTGTTGTTAGAGTTTGTGTATAAATATTAATATACGTATGTCCGGTTTCGAATCCGAGGCTCGGGATTGCACACATTACGTATGAGTCTCAATGTATTAATAATTAATATAATGATTTATGATTAATTATTAAGTCACAAATAATTATATGATCGAACTAGAAAAGAGGAGGGGGTTGAGTGTCGATTTATGGAACTTGAGGAGGTGTTAGACTCAAACTTGATAAGCAAGTTTGGAGTGTATATAAACCCCTCAATAGTTTCATAATGGTCGACAATAATATATCCCTAAACGATTTGATGAATCGACTGACACATGTATCCCTATCCGATTTATATAATCGGTTCTTTTCCTCTTTTTCCATAATCAACTGACATTCTATACAGTTAAAGAAGTCAAAGATACATGCTATGCATGTGGGTGTACTGTTCGTACAAAAATTTTGTATGCATATCTATATGCATCGAAATTAAATTTACTTCTTTATCTGCTTGTCATGGTATTCAATCACATAATATTTAGAGCATCAAACCCTAGTTGTTGTGATGTTTTATTTGTGATCTTGAACCTAGCTTTTCACATTGAAACGCTACTAATACGTGTGTACAGGAACGAGTGACAAGCTTACTTTAGCTTGTGATCTTGGAAGTGTTACTTACCCTTGTCAATCCACATATAAATTCTATTAGGGTTTATTACTTGTTCTTGTTCAAGAGATTCCTTGTTCTTGCTAGGAATCATTAAGGTACGTGTCTTATTTAATTTAATTAATTACATGTTCTTGTAGATCTATTCCGCTGCGTGCTTTTGATGATACTATGTGTTTATGATTTATTTATAGTTCACATATTCCAACAGTGGCATCATGAGCCTCGTTTAAGAACTTGTAATTAATTATTTAAACCTAAAAATTGGATCTTGTAGAGATTACATGCAATTTTTAATTAGGGTTTGTTTAATTTTTTTATAAACCCTAATGGGTCGACACCCATTAATTAAAAAATTAGGGTTTTAGGTTTTTATTTAAAACTTGAGAAACCCTAGGATTGCATAAAAAAAATTTAGGGATTAATTAGTAAGTACCGTATGTGATGTTACTAATTAATTAGATACGTACATGATATATTGACCTAATAATATGGACTACATGATTATGTGATCAATATGGGATCCTTGCCAAATCTTGCATATTTGTCATGGTATTTTTTGTATGTTGTATTGAATTATTTGCTACATGATTTAAATAAATCTTAAATTGGGGAAGACCTCAATATATATTAATTAACAAGTTATGTGCAATGTGGTATCTAACTAACTAAAACTTACGCGGCCAAGTTATTTGGCGTCTGTGGACCATTGGGCACAATGAGCTCGAAAACCAATGGGAGTTTTGTTAGTTACATACATATAAAATTACACATAGAATTAATATTAGGATTTATTGAAAAAGGTTTGCATGTGGCTATATGATATCGTGGATGATCATATATTTGTTATTATGTGTTTATTTATTTTTTGTAATTACTTGATCTTTTGTGTTTAATATTATGATGGATTGCAAACTACAAAAGAGGGTAATTTTTCAAAATAAAAATAAATAAGACTAATAACTATGAAACCTTTGTAGTAATTTTATTTATTGCCAAGTCTTATGTGCCGACAGTGGTTCGCTTCGCACGGTAATTTGCTCCCAGGCGAGACTAGCAATAATAAATTTACTACATTAATAGTTTTAGCAAGAAAATCATTTTTTTTTTGTTGATTGATTGCGACTGTACTAAGTGGTCGAAGCGGCGGACCTAAAATTGGCAAACTAAAAAGTGGGTTCTAGTTGGTACGCATTAAATTGTGACCTTAGAGGGGCACGGTTTTAACCAGCTTCGGCGGCTGTCGTCCCTACGCCCGCCTGTGCGTCAATTTTAGACTTACCAAGTACACCACGATAAATACGAAGCATCTTAAGGCAATGTTGTAATTTGTTCAACGCCTCAATTAAAAGATTTGATGATTTGAGCTACGAATGAGTAAACGGTTTTGTTTTTGAAAACATATATGATACAAAGATGAATGCATGACATCTTTGTACATATTTTTTTTGATTTTACACATCAAAATTTATACCCTTAAATTTAAGTAATATGCCAACCAATTAATACGGAAACACCTAAGATGACATCTACCATTGCTAGCTGCCTCAGCTGATGTAATGGTTCAAAGATGGTAGTCAAAAGGGGTAAATTGAGCACTTTCATTGCTAGCAGCCTCAGCTGATGTGATGAAACGGCGTCAATTTACACGTTTCTAAATTGGTTAACTTAATTGAGCACTTTCATCACTAGCAACCTCAGCTGATGTGTTGGGACGGCGTCAAGGCATAAAGATTTGGGGATGAAACATGTTTACATTTTGCAACTGATGTTGGCAAAATAATGTAAGTCCCATGATTCTAGGAATTGCAATTGGATATTGGCAATTGAGTGTAGCTCTACCTTATTGAGTACTTTCATTGCTAGCAGCCTCAGCTGATGTGATGAAACGACGTCAATTTGGATCCTATTCTTTCAATGAAAATTAAATGGTGAAATTTTATTTTACCGTGGGTGTTTAATTTTTTTTTGAAAAGTTATTATCAAAAATACTAAATTGAATTTTGAAAATTCTTTTAATGTATTTAATGCAACGTTAAAACCGTAAACATGGGATATTCTTTTAGTAGTAAATTGATCTACACCCGTAGGGGTTTTGGATAGAGTCAATTTTTACTGAAAAGAATAAACCGAGTCTACTTTCCGTGAGAAGAGTGAGACTTAATCCTATTCCTTTTCATGAATGAGAAAGGTATAATAGGAAAATTAGAATTGTCTAAATTCTAAGAAATAACTCATGGCGAATTTTGTAGAAATTTAATGTTTAAGAGTTATTCAAATTAGAAACTAGACTAATTACCGCATAATTGGTAAAAGGCAAAACTATAATGTTTGATCTAGTTGTTATGCTTTAACCATTTAAAAGGTGCTACATTCCATGATGGGGATGGTAGACCTAACTAAGGAAGAAATTGCATACCCAATTCTTTCAAGTTAATTGCATTGATGGATATTCCATCATTGACAAAGTAGAATACATTCCTTGAGTACCTTAGTAGTGTTACGTAAGGAATTCATCAAGGGTGTAGGAAAGTAAACAGCACGCTATTTGCTTTTACTGGTGATGCAACACTTACAATGTTGTCAAAGCCAGTGGGAGCATTGTGTTGTAATTACTGAATAATGAGTTCATGTAGTGATCTTAAATTCAGTGGGAGCTACAAGTCTTGGTATCCTAATATCCTGACAGTAACTCAGATTATCTCTAGAATTTCTTGAGATGATACTTTCCAATTATAGACACTTGTGGTATTAAGGATAGTCGTGTACGTTTCCTTACTAGACGAGGTGATTCTATATCTACTTATATCTATGACACAATCATATTAATCACATAAGCAAACTACTGACGTGTTGTTTATCTGATACGTAATGTTGTTCCATGCACAAGTGGGAGAAATCTGTATTGTGTGCAAGCAACAACATAAAGGAATATGATTTATAGGGTTCTCTTGACTGTAAGGTAAGAGATCAATGTTCTAACGTGTTTTATACACATTCTAATTTATGAAACACTTGAAGTTAATATCTACTTTCATTACTAGATATTAATGACAAGGTAAATTACATACTTTCATCATTATCAGCCTCGGCTGATGAAATGAAACTATGTTAATTTACAAGTTTCTAAAACTAGATAATTATTAGAACAAGTGTCAATATGATAATAAGACTACTTCTAATGAGAATATTTATGTATTGTTGTAATGACATAAATAAATGAAGTAATCTTATACTACTTCATATTTAGATGTTTATGTATTCTTGGAATGACATAAATATATGAAGTAAATAAATTAACTTGAAATACTATTGAAACCAAGTTGTGGTGTTCAAAATTACTTTAGTTATGCATATTTATATTTTGGTATAAAGATATAAATATGAAGTCTTTTATTATTATAAGACTTATAACAAAGTAAGACGTTATATTGTTATGTTTTTAATTAAGACATATACAAGGAGTCACTGAGTTGATCAATGATTTGTAACGTACATTGGGATTATAACAGTTTATGTCTTTTTGGTAAGACATAGATATTAAGTGGCCTGGACAATAAGGCACTTATGTTATAAATCATGCAATTGGCTTGGAAAATCTATTGTACCATTAAAGTGATTTAGTTGGTAAATAGGTAAACCAAAACCGAAATATATTTATCTAATATATTATAAGAAAGACTTACAATATTAATCCTAATGGAATACATAGTATGTATGGTATGTTCAATTAGGAGAATCAAACTCTTGAAACATTGTTTGATTTGAGATAACTATATCTTCTATTCTTCCTAAAGATATCAAGGTTAGAAAATTGAGTATGGATTGGATATACTCAATTTGACTCCAACCTAGAAGATTAATAAGGCACCATTGATTATGGAATGTGTTGAATCACATTAAGTCTTAAAATTGAAGTTCAGAATTTGTTAAACTACTTGTTGGGTAGGTTATTAACAAATTAAGATTAGGAACTATCAATATGTATTTGTAAAGTCCCAAAAAGAGAACAAGTTTTGTGTTGCTCTATTTGCTAAGCATTTATAGGTAATCTATAAATTGCAAAAGGCGAGTGGGAGTTTTATCTTGATAAGATAAAAATTACAAGGTACATAATCTTCTAAATACGCTAGCAAAATCATAATGAGGATTTAACATGTTAGTGTTAAATCTCAAAGATGATGGAATTCTTATTCATAGATCAAATATTTGTAGAATATGTTGAGGGTTATGAGTTACAGGATAGTGATATACCTGTTAATAAATTGCAAATGTTTAATTTGGCAATTTACTCATACTATGAATAAATAGATGCAGTCCAAGAAGATAACTAGTTTGATAACGTAGTTGATCTTGAACTCTATAGTTACACTATAGAATAAAGATGAGTTTCTACAATGGAAATGAAAATCATAGAGATTTAAATTCTTGTGTAGAAATCATAATGGACAAATTTGTATACATATTTAATGTGTGAAAAGATTATCAATCACACTTAAGCAATTAAATGTGATTGAAATTCTTTCTAAGCACATAAAGATTATCATTGTCATTATTATTTTCATTTATATGAAGTTAATAATGGAATATCAAAACTCTTTCTTTGATAATTACTTGAGCGAGGACGAAAAGTAATTGAAAGAAGTGTTTGAATTCAAATAATCTTTAATAGTATACAAAAGTGCAAATCATTAGTAAATGGATTAATGCATGCATCTAAAAGATATACTTATTTTAGTTATTAAATCTAGGTTGATTTATAATTAAAATTAAGATATTTTTTAATATTCCTGAAAGCTAGTGGGAGTGATGTATTTATTTTCTTATTTCATATATGTTGTATAACATATAGGAAATAACATTCCATTAACATTTATATGTTAAGTTTTAGTTTGGAATGAAACTTCATATAGAAAATAAAACCTTGAAGTATATGTTTATTTGCTCATAAACATAAGCGGTAAATAATTGATTCTAAAAGAACATGATATTCTATTAGAAGATCTAGATAGAAACATATCTTTGGAAAGATATGACATGAACAAATCTAAGATTGAAACAAGGATTTTTCATGTACATCATGTTGCTTGTTGTGTCATGCTTGAATGAAAGATGATTGACAACATTAATATCTAATTGTAATTATTAGATAGTTAGGTGTAATGGATATGGTTTAGAATTTACATCCTCAGCCTGGATTTGCTCCAAAATTCTAAATATGAACCATATGGCATATTGTTGCTTGATTGATATTGTGCTCAAATCTTGAAGGATTTGAAGATATCAAAACATTACACGATGAATGTTAAAGTTTACGAAACTTTAAAAGAGCATATTGTTGTTTGGATACAATGATGCTAGTAAGATTGAGATGACACTCAATACTAGTCATGGTGGGAGCTCATCCTTATTAGGAGACCATGTATACTAGTTGTGCTCAATATGAGCATAGTTGCATTATACATAAAGAATTAGAATGCTTTAACTACAAGTTTGGTAGTTTAATTGTCATAAATTCGTGCATGAGGATGTCACGCATTTTATGAAGTATGTGGCAATATCTAGATAGATGAATGCACACATACAAGTATTTCATTATTGAAATAAGTATTCTCAAAATTCTGATAGATCAACATTAGTTGATTTATGCCTTGTCAACAAGTATGTGGAACATGACTTATGGCATAATTCATTAATGAAGATTGTCATGCATTGATCTAGTTAGTATTTGGATAAGGGACGTGTAAACAATTATTATTTTAATGAAATAAAGTACGGATAGCGTTTATTCTCATTATTAATATTTGTGTCCTATATTTGCATGTTTAAATCCATGAGTAAAATTATTAGATTTTATTCTAAATAGTCCGTTGTCAATTAATAATATGGGAATATTATTGAACTAAGACAAATGTGAGGATTGGTAGAATGGACTGTAAGGTTGAGACACCAATATCACATGATATTCAATATTGGATAAATTGAATATAGGACTTATCCCAACCACATGATTATACTTTATGGATCGTCGTCATCAAGTATATCATGAATATTTATCCTCAGACTTGAGATACCAGGTGACTGCCGAGGATGTAGCTCATTTTCTGTAAGATGGTCTAACGCTAACCGTAAAAGGTAGTTATAAGGACAATTTTCGGAAAATGATGTGAAATTCAAGGGTCACGCTCGTAGTCAATAAAGGATTTGTTCCTTCAAATTTGTTTTGAAGTATAATACTGCTGGGCCCCTCGTAGGGTTGACAAGATGTTTGTATGGCCATACCCAAAGTCTATCTGGAAGACGTTCAGATGATTTGGTAATCTTGATCAATCATAAACAACGAGAAACATAATAGTTAATTATGGAATGACAAAGATCCATATCCAAATTAACGCGGTATTAGTAACAAAAGGATAAGTATGATGATAATATCATCACGTGGTTTTTCCAGGAGAACCACAACTCGGATCGAGCTGGGGGCATTGGGAAGGTAAAGCTAGGCTGACCCATGTTATTACTATATTAATGTTTATCCAAGTGGGAGCTGTTAGAGTTTGTGTATAAATATTAATATACGTATGTCCGGTTTCGAACCCGAGGCTCGGGATTGCACACATTACGTATGAGTCTCAATGTATTAATAATTAATATAATGATTTATGATTAATTATTAAGTCACAAATAATTATATGATCGAACTAGAAAAGAGGAGGGGGTTGAGTGTCGATTTATGGAACTTGAGGAGGTGTTAGACTCAAACTTGATAAGCAAGTTTGGAGTGTATATAAACCCCTCAATAGTTTCATAATGGTCGACAATAATATATCCCTAAACGATTTGATGAATCGACTGACACATGTATCCCTATCCGATTTATATAATCGGTTCTTTTCCTCTTTTTCCATAATCAACTGACATTCTATACAGTTAAAGAAGTCAAAGATACATGCTATGCATGTGGGTGTACTGTTCGTACAAAAATTTTGTATGCATATCTATATGCATCGAAATTAAATTTACTTCTTTATCTGCTTGTCATGGTATTCGATCACATAATATTTAGAGCATCAAACCCTAGTTGTTGTGATGTTTTATTTGTGATCTTGAACCTAGCTTTTCACATTGAAACGCTACTAATACGTGTGTACAGGAACGAGTGACAAGCTTACTTTAGCTTGTGATCTTGGAAGTGTTACTTACCCTTGTCAATCCACATATAAATCCTATTAGGGTTTATTACTTGTTCTTGTTCAAGAGATTCCTTGTTCTTGCTAGGAATCATTAAGGTACGTGTCTTATTTAATTTAATTAATTACATGTTCTTGTAGATCTATTCCGCTGCGTGCTTTTGATGATACTATGTGTTTATGATTTATTTATAGTTCACATATTCCAACAGGTGCTTCACCTCTATAGTAATCGGTCTAAGCAAATATACACTAGCATTCTCGTTATGAAGCAAAAGCTTTTGCATATTAATGGGATTTACTCTCCCTAAAAGGCTAAAAGCTTATGAAAAAAGATCTTGTATTTGAGATTATCAGGAAAATAGTTTTTTATCACACTACAAAAATTCTTGGAAACACATTTTCTATAGTGATGCTCTTAGGCGGATCACAATTTTTACCCAACCATTGTTACATCAATATGTGTTTCATTAGAGATTTTGAAACTACCTAAGACGGGGTGTAGTGGTGGCTAGTGGCAGAATCAGGAAAATAGGATGCAGGGGGCAAAAAAATTATTTTTGACA
The DNA here is from genome assembly GCA_021014915.2 of Artemisia tridentata subsp. tridentata. Taxonomy (NCBI): domain Eukaryota; kingdom Viridiplantae; phylum Streptophyta; class Magnoliopsida; order Asterales; family Asteraceae; genus Artemisia; species Artemisia tridentata. Next base: position 64,916,464 of record CP139509.1, on the reverse strand, counting down.
ATAGCAACAAAATGCGGAAGAAAAATTGTGATCGTAATGATAAATCGAGTATTTTTACTTACAGGTGAAGGATTTATAAGGCTTTAGAGTGTTAAATGTTGGGTTTTAGTATGTGGGTGGGGGCAATTTGAGTTTTGGGTGGAGGCACTTTCGAAAAAAAATCAAAATTAAAGAAAAAAAAAATAAATATATATATATATATATATATATATATATATATATATATATATATATATATATATATATATATATATATATATATATATATTAAAATCTTAACTTTTTCGGCTAGCAATGGGAGGCACCGGCACCTGGTGGTGACCGTGATCATCACCGTTACGTTAGCTCATTTTCACTCCACCTCCCAACATTAATACCAACATAGTGTCATAAAACATTAATACCAACAACTCCCAAAGTATTATTAGCCCTTTCCAATTGGTTCTTGGAAATGACAATTACTATTTGTAATTGTCAGACACGCAACCTCAACAACTTGTATTATATTTAATCACTTATACTTAGATTACTTGTGTATAAATAGATCAGAAAGGAGAGAAGTTAAAGTGTGCTTTGTATATTGAAAGTCTTGAACTTTTACAAAGGAACTTCTCTCCTACAAAGAGTATACAACTCACTGAGATAGCTCAGTGGGTATATTGTTACCACTCAAGCAAAACTTGAGTTTCGATAGGAGACACCCCATACCCTTGTCTATTCAATCCCAAGTGTTTGTTCCGCAAAACACTTGGGTATAGATTCTTGGAATTATTTCTAATAAGAATTTAAACGTTGAAAAATATTGTTGCTTTTATATTCACGTTTTATAACTGTTAGAATTAATCCTAAACATTGTATTAGTCATAACACGAAATAGATTAACTTTCTAGTTAACTCTAATAGTGTAAAGGGAACAACATATACCGTGGAACAATTGTCCACCATTTCAGTACATAAACCATGATAATGTAATGTTTAACCCAAACGGACCCATGAGATATTGGGGACCAAATGCTTGAGTTTTTTATGAACTTAGGTATGCTTGAAAGTTGATCTTGAACCTGATGAGTGGATCAAAGATAGTGGGTGCTCAAGACACATGACTGGAAACAAAAATCTTTTCTCAACCTACCAAGTGTATGACGGAGGTAATGTCACATTCGGTAGCAAGCTTAAAAGTAAAATCATCGGAAAAGGTACAATCTCTCATGACTCTCTATCTATTGATGATGTTGCTCATGTAGATAATTTAGGATTTAATTTACTTAGTATAAGTCAATTATGCCGCAAAAAGTATAACGTCCTTTTCAGTGAAAATGGAAGTAAAATACTTAAAGATGGCATAACCGTAGGAAAAGGTGTTTTAAAGAATAATGTCTATGTTATGAAATTAGATAAAACACCTAAAGATAAGTTATGTCTTACCTCCCTGGACGAAAACTCAACTCTATGGCATCGACGCTTAGGTCATGCTAATATGAGGCTTATTCAATCTTTGTCATCCAAAGAACTCGTTAGGAACCTACCCAAGTTGAAATATGACCAACACTTTTGTGATGCTTGCAAAATTGGGAAACAAGTACATAATAACCATAAGGCTAAAAACATGGTATCTACATCTAGATGCCTAGAATTATTACATATGGATTTGTTTGGCCCATCGGCTATACAAAGTTATGGAGGAAATTTTTACACTTTAGTCATAGTAGATGATTACTCTAGATATACATGGACAAAATTTTAGAAAACTAAAAATGAGGCATTCGATAAATTTGAAATTCTAAGCAAGAAAATTCAAAATCAAATATGAAGTAACATAGTATCTATTAGAACTGACCATGGTCGAGAATTTGATAATGAAATCCAATTTGGAAAATTTTGTGATAGTAATGGAATAACTCATAATTTCTCGGCTCCTCGTACACCTCAATCTAATGGTGTAGTAGAACGTAAAAATAGAACAATTCAAGAAATGAGTAGAACTATGTTAAATGAACAAAACATACCTCAAAAGTTTTGGTGTCACGCTGTAGATACTTCCACATATATCCTAAATAGAGTTTTAATTAGACAATTTTTAAATAAAACTCCCTATGAAATCTATCGAGGCAAAAAGCCTACATTAGGATATTTTAGAGTTTTTGGAAGCAAGTGCTTCATTTTGAACACAAAGGATTATCTCACCAAGTTCGACCCAAAGTCGTATGAAGGTGTATTTCTTGGGTACTCACAAAACAGTAAAGCATACATAGTATTAAACAAGGAAACATCAAGAGTCGAGGAATCGTTGAACGTAACATTCAACGAAAGTCCACCTCCCTCTAAGACATCACCTTTGGTAGATGATGACTTAGTTGAAAATCAAATGACCAATGATATAGAAAACATTGAAAATGACAATGAACCCGTAAAAGGAGAAATAGTCAATATTAAAGAAACTAAAAGTCATCCATTAGAAAACGTCATAGGAAAACTTAATGAAAGAACATTAAGATCCAAAGCTCAAAATGAAAGCAATTATTTTTGTTTTATTTCAACGGTCGAGCCTAAAAATATAAACGAGGCAATAAAAGATGAATCTTGGGTAATTGCTATGCAAGAAGAACTAAATCAATTTATTACAAATGATGTTTGGACATTGGTCCCTCTACCTAAAAACCAAACCATAATTGGCACCAAATGGGTCTTTAGAAATAAAATGGATGAAAATGGTATTGTATCTAGAAATAAAGCTAGGCTAGTAGCTCAAGGCTACAATCAACAAGAAGGTATAGATTACAATGAAACCTTTGCACCCGTAGCTAGACTTGAGTCTATTAGGATATTACTTGCATATGCATGTGCACATGATTTTAAGTTATTTCAAATGGATGTCAAAAGTGCTTTCTTAAACGGTTTTATAAATGAAGAAGTATATGTTGCACAACCTCCCGGCTTTGCCGACTTCGAAAAACCAAATTATGTTTTCAAACTTAAGAAAGATTTATACGGACTTAAGCAAGCACCAAAGGCTTGGTATGATCGACTTAAGACCTTCCTAGTTGACCATAAGTATACCATGGGCCTAGTAGATAATACTCTCTTCACCAAGAAAAAGGGATCACATATTATCATAGTCCAGATATATGTGGATGACATTATATTCGGTTCAACTTGTCAAGAGTTATGCGACGATTTCTCAAAAATCATGCATGACGAGTTTGAAATGAGTATGATGGGGGAACTAAACTTTTTCTTAGGTCTCCAAATAAAACAATTAGAAGATGGGATATTCTTCAACCAATCAAAGTATATCAAAGATATGCTTAAGAAATTTGGTCTTGAAGACTCAAAACCCATGAGAACACCCATGTCCTCCGAAACCAAACTCACAAAGGATGAAGAAAATGAATCCGTAGATTGCACTAAATATAGAGGAATGATTGGTAGTTTACTCTATCTTACGGCTAGTAGGCCTGACATTATGTTTAGTGTTTGTCTATGTGCACGTTTTCAAGAAGATCCAAAAATATCCCATCTTGAAGCCGTTAAACGGATATTTAGGTACATCAAAGGTACTACACACTTAGGATTATGGTATCCAAAAGGAACGGGTGTAGAAACCATAGTGTATACCGACTCAGATCATGCCGATGACTATGTTGATAGGAAAAGTACTAGCGGTATTTGTACTTTTGTAGGATATTGTCTCACATCATGGTTCGCTAAGAAACAAACTGCCCTCGCAATCTCAACAACAGAGGCAGAGTATGTGTCTGCAGGAAAGGCGTGTCAACAAGCACTATGGATGAAACAAGCTCTTGTCGATTATGGAATTGCACTCAACAACATTCCCATTCTTTGCGACAACAAAGGTGCTATCGATCTAAGCAAAAATCCAGTCCAACACGCTAGAACCAAACATATTGAAATACGCCATCACTTCCTTCGCGACAATGTACAGAAGGGAATCATCTCAATTGAGAAAGTTTCCTCAGAGGACAACATTGCCGATATTCTCACAAAACCACTTAAACGAGAACCTTTCAACTATCTTAGACTTGGATTAGGATTAATGGAACCTAGTGATTAGGTAAAACATTAGTGTAAATATTAGTTTAACCACACTCGACACTAAACCAAAAATTGCGTTCTGATTCCGCGGATCCAATCGATAACAAGGACGGATCCTTTGTTTTGGATCCGCCGGATCCGTCGCATGCATAGTCACGTTTATTATTAAATAAACAAGAACAAGTACTATTCATTCCTCACTCCAAAACATATCACCCTACTGTATTCGACACACACTCAATCTCCATCACAATTTAGACCATTTTATTCCACAAATTTGTGCTTCTAACACCACTGTAAGTATTCTTATCATATTTATACTCCTGATCTGCGTCTAGGATTTCTATTTCATGCACAAAACCAAAACTTGGGGTATATGCATAATTTTTTTAAAAAAATCATGAAGCATGTTTACTGCATTACACTTAAAAACATGTTTTTCTTAGTTAGGAATTACATCTCATAGCACATTGTTTTAATTTAACAAAATCCCCTTGAAAATTTTCTTACTAAAACCTTCTAACGACTAGGTAAAATGATCTCTTTGAACATTGTTCATACAAATGCAAAAACGTTATCTTTTAGACATCACTTGCATAATGTCTCTTGAATGCTAAAGGGACTACATAATTAATATGTATTTTCGGGTACATTCAACCGTAGCTACATTGAAATAGGAGCGTTTGGGTTATCTCTTGTTTTTACACAAAACTTGCATAAACTAAATTTTCATGCATCAAAAAGGGTCGAGATAACCGCACATCCACATTGTCCCCATGTAGGCACACACTAGGAATTTTACACTTAATTTGATCATTTCAACTAAAACTATGTAATTTTTGTACTTAGGAAAATCATGCCTCCCGCAACCAACTACGATCACAAAAGAACCGTTAACTACTTACCCGAAGTCCACAAAACCAAAGGTCTAACCAATGCCCAAATCGAAATTTTCAAAGCTTTAGAGAAAAAGTATGTCCATGAGGGTAGAGTCGTAGATTCCTCGTTCTATGAAGGAACACAACTTAGGGAACAATTAGCCGCAATACGATTTGATACTCTTTTGGATATAGATGAACCAATCGTCCCTAGGTTCATTCTTGAGTTCTATGCTAGTATAGGTCTTAGTTCATGTGACCAAGGTTTCTTAAGTCTTCAGTTTACTTTAAATGGAAATTTTGTCAACATCCCTCTTGATCAATTTGGTGAGGTCTTGGGCATTCCAAGTCAGGGGACATGTATTTACTCGGACAAATGGTCCTTAACAATCTTAGAATCCAATCTCGATAGGACGGCACCATATGTCACTCCTCTCGCATCAAAAGAAGTGATTAGGGAACATCTCTTCATTCCTAAGAACAACCCCACAAGGATGTATCGTGGTCGCGAAGTTGCTAGAGATCCATTTGCAATGGAGCTAAATGAACTCAAACCCGAATTCAAGAAAATGGAAGAGGTCTTAAGGGCTAATGTGATGTGCACCATAGGAAACCGTGATCACATCAATGCTTGTTTGTGTCATATGATGTACAACATCTCTACTCGTCAACCCTTCAATCTTGCTTATTATGTTGCCAAAAGAATGTCTGACATTCCGGTTCAAAGCAAGATTGCAATGCCTTATGGAATGCTCTTAACCCGCCTCTATAGAGCCTTTGCACCCGCCCGTCCAAACCCGTTAGGTTTTGTTCCGGAAAACAATGAAATTTGAACATACCTTCGTTCCTTTGAGTGACTTTAGGGTTAGTGTTGATAAAGGTAAACGACCTCGTGTACCAACATCATCCTCATCATCTTCAATGAGTGAAGATGATGGTTTGCCAAATTCTAGAATTCCTCCACCCGAATACTTGAGCCATCTTCCTCCAATTCCAAATGAATCCGCTGAGTATCGAAACATTAAAGGAATGGTAAAGAATCTTGGTCGTTGGATGATGAAATTGCACAAAGGAATGAAGAAGTTGAAGAAGAAGCTTAGTTGAAGGAGTGTTTGGATTTGAACATTGTTAGCCTATGTGATGTTAAACTCTATGTGTCTCGACTTTATCTGATAATACTTGTTATGTATGTGTAATAACTAACATTTTCAGGTAGATAACCTTCAAGGTTATCAATTTTCCGGGTTATAGCCTATGTTTGGCATAACACCTAAAACCGTAAGTTTCTAAGAACGGATTAAACTATGTTCAATCGTGTGTTAATATTATCATAGTTAGTTGTTTTGCTATACATATTAGATGTTAAGTAAGGTCTAGGTGAATTTTCGGGTTTTCATCGAAAAACGCAAAATATGACAAGTCTTCTGTTTAGTTTTAGAAATTAGGACACGGATCCGGCGGATCCCAAACTTTGGTTCCGCCAAGGCTTATCGTTGGTTCCGCCATCCGCCTACCTGCGGATTCGGCGGATCCCGAACTTTGGTTCCGCATTTGATACAACTTGGATCCGTAGGTTCCCCAGTAAAAATCTAAAACTTTTTCGACTAATCTCGATTCTTAAATCTTAGTGTTTAGTATCATTTAGGATTCATTCACTGATCATAATTCATCTTAGAATCATTTAGGAATTCTTAGAAACTTAGGAACAAAATTTCCCACCAAAATTTAAATTTTTGAATTTTAGGAGTGAGTTACCAAACTGATACAAAGAAGGAACCCTTTTTAGGGATCCTTCAAATCCGTGGAAATATCAAATCATAAGATTTTCCACTATCTCCTTGTATTTACTGGATATCCACAGCACATTACTCAACCCAAGCTCAATGGATTGACTTCCTTGATATGACCTGCACAAATTTTTGTTCCAAATCATTAGAAACCAACATTCTCTATTGGATTCACATCAAATCCAAACACACAGACTCACAAACCTTCTGTCTATAAATTAGCACTTTAGGATCTTCAATTCACATCACAACCATTTTTTCTCCTGTACATTTTAGCTATCATACTTCACCAAAAAGTCTCAATGACAAAATCAAACAACTCCTCCACATCCAAGCCACTAAAAAGAACAGCCCGTATTAGTGTGAAACCTTGTTGTTTCATCAACATCCACAATTCATCCTCTGAAGAATCATCACCACTAAACATATCCTCACCCATTGCTAGTGAAAACTTCCTTACTTTAACCACTCCAACTCCCTCACATGTAGTCATAAAAACACCACCTCCTACCATTACTCCTGTAGCAACCACACCACCACCCGCTCCCGCTCCATCACAGTCTGAGAAGTCTGCCTCCTCACCAAAACTCCAACCCATGGAACTCTTTAGGACACCACCAACATCTCCACAACCATATCTTGAAGAGTTAGAAGATCTTCCACCTACATCAACCAATCCTCCACCAATAAGTCTTGAAAACTTAGAACCTATGCTATTTCATCCTCTCCATCCGGAGATTCATGGTCCTCTATACCGTGAAGCACCACAACCTCATCCCCAAATACCACCACTATCACCAACTTCAACACTCATCGCCATAGATGAGGCGATGTGGAGCAACATTCCTCAAACACAAGAGGAAATAAGTGCGGAGTTAACACAACTCTATACTCTCTCGGGTATGGTTGACCATCGCCTTCATGAAGCAATGGACATTCAAAATATCCTTATGAACTCCCTCCAAACACCACAACAACCATCAAACAACAACAACCAACCAACCACCATCACCACCACCACCACCACAAAAATTGGAACCTAGTCTTCCTCCCGGCTTTTCAAGTCATGATTGCGCACATTGTGAGAGAACGGCTCACTTGGCCCAAAGGACCAACATCTTGGTCCATGAGCTTCAAAATGAGATGAAGTTCATCTTGAACCATGTTCTTGAACGTTTAAACGCCATCTCTCATCCTCCTCAATAGGAGCTTTCTAGACTAGTTGTTAGGACCTTTTGGATTGTTGCTTTAGGACTTTTTATTTCTTTCTAGGATGTCTTTTTATTTTACTTGTAACATCATTTCATCATTGTGACTTTTGTCACAAAAATTTTAATATCTATGAATGTGATGTTTTATGCTTATGAGTGATCAACATATTGCATATTATCATTATCATTGTGAACTAACATCCTTATATAGCCTATATTATACCGTGATTATGATTGCATTAGGTACAAATAATGATCAGACACTTACTTTGACTTTTTAAAGTCAAAGCATATTGAAAGGCTTGTTTGGAAGAATACTTCACAAGCATTCTACTTCTTCATTGAAGTCATTCATTACTAACACTTCATTTGCAGCATATCATACCCTTCAAAGTATACGTTGGTACTCGAGAAGTGAGGAGTATTCATCGAGGGGGAGCCTTTCATAAGCATTTCCTATACTAACCGTTTGTTTTGTAGATTCATGCATCATTTTCTTGATTACTCCATCTAGGGGGAGTATAAAACAAGGGGGAGCTTTAAAGTTCTCAAAATCGCATTCCGCTACGCTACTCTTTTTGTTTCGACAAAAAGGGGGAGAAATGACTAAGTTTGCATTAACTGTGATTCATCACAGTACATACATTTTTACAAAACTTTTCTTTAATAAACAAACTTAATATATATTTTTAAGAACTTATACTATATTTATTTTCTTGCTCAAAAATATACCTTATGTTTTGTCATCAACAAAAAGGGGGAGATTGTTAATACAAATATCGTCTCAAAAACGTTATTTATATTCTTTGATCTTTTCTTAGTTTTGTTAAGACAAATAAAAGGAATATCTTTTAGCAAATAATAAATACTAGCTTAAGTCTTTTAAGTACATATTTTACACTTCACATAATAACCAAGAATTACAAGTTTGCTTATTTAGTAACTTGTTTCCTTAAAAGGAAACTTTAATTCTAAAATCATTCCATGACATCATTGCATACATCACATACAATATCTTTGTTAGATCTTGATATATCTTGTTTAGATTTACAAGTTACATAGTTGACATTTGATGATTTGGTAAGATATGGAAGATTTGAAAAGATACACCAAATCCCTTAGCTGTCATCTCCCACGGATCCAAGTCCAATGAAGGACGGATCCCTATTGTGGGATCCGTGGGATCCGTGAGCTGGATATCAGCTTGCCTATAAATAGCAAGCTAATCATTTGGCTTTCTCATCACTCATATAGCTAAAACACATATATTCATTCAGTACATATCTTACTAACATCATTCATAGTTGCATTTCATTTTGATCTTTCATTTTGTAGAAGAGAGATCAAGCTTTCAAGGATCTACAGAACCGTAATCCTTTAGTTGCATTACTGTGTGATATTGTAGTTTGTTTCACACATCATATCTATCATTTGTAATCAGTAAGTGTGGTTAGTGCTTTAGTCCTCAAAGTACAAAGAGTGTAGGGAGTTGTTGTACCCTTGTAAAGAACTCGACATCTAGCTTAGTGTCGGTAAAGTAAATAGGCGACGTCAGGTTGGTTCTACCTTGTGAAAGAACTCGGTGTTTAGCTTAGTACCGGAAAAGGAAGTAAGCGACGTGTAAAGGTTTTCTCCGCCTAGAAAAGGAGTTTGTTTCTTAGTGAAAGATAAACTCTCGAGTTGGAAGCTCGGGGAGTGGAGTAGGGCAAGGAAGAGAGTCCTTGTAGCCGAACAACTATAAACAACAGTGTTGTGTGGTTTGATCTTTCCTCTCTTTATCTTTTGTTTACATTGTGTGATTATTTATTTGTGATTGTTTCCTTTGAATTAACATAAAGTAACAAAGCAAATAAAACGTGAAAAACGGTAAAAACTATTCAACCCCCCTTCTAGTTTTCCACATTTTGAAATGAATTATGTGATTGCTATATGAGTAGAATGATGAGGACTTATGGATGTGTTTTATGTGATATATGACTTGATGTGTGAGTGATAGGATTACCATGCACCTCGGGTTGTGTCGGTAATTATTACGTGATGTGGATGTAGTTGAATATAGAAGTAATGAGTTAGAAATGGGTTATGAATTGTTTAGATTATGAGACAAAATCCATGTTATGTGTATGTATGCTACGTAAGTGAATGATAGTTTTGTATAGTATAGACTCAAGATTTAGTTATGTGCTTGCGTACTATAGGAAGATAATAATGGCAAGGCGTGAAAGGGACTAATGAGGTATTAGAGATGGGTTAGTGGAAAGTCAAAGTATTAGGAGCATAATTATGAACGTGTGGTAATGTTGAATGAGTGTTATAGCATAGTGTGGTGAAGAAATGATATAAATATATACATAATGAGTCCGTGACGAACTTAGTAAAGTTACAAAATGAAAAAAAGGGCATAGGGATTGAGTAAATGATGAAATAGAGCGAATTTCTTAAGTACTAATGGCTATAATGAGATGGGCATGTATGAGGTTAAGGTATTGCCATGAAATAATTATATTACGGCTAAGGCGATTAGCTGTAATTATTAATAATGAATGAATGTGTTATAGTTGACGATCTATGTAAGGTCTACATGTAAAGGAAGCGAGTGAGACTAATAGAAGAGAGATAAGATACGAAAATAAGAATGAGGTGGATTAAAGACGCAAGAAAGAATGATAGGAGTGTGTATGAGATAAAGGCGTTGTCCTGAAATTATCATATTACGGCTAAGGAGATTAGCGGTAATTACTATAATAAATGCATGAGTTACGGTTGGCAATATGTGCAAAGTCGGGATGTAAATGAGTTGAGTAGACTAAAATGAAATGTAAGAATGTGAAGATGATTAATGAAGGCTAAGAATGCAAGAGGTAAAGTAAAGATGTGAAAATAACTAACGCGGATTAAGAATGTAGGATGGAAAAAACACATAGAAGTGTGTATTTATAATGAGCAAGTTCATATGCACTATGAGCTTGCGCTCACTAAATAAAATGGATAGGATAAGGGGTGTGTGTTAAAATGTTAATAGCTTGGATCCAATGCTATAATGTGAAAGTGATGAAGTGTGAATGTTAATGATCCTTCGGGATGAATTTTAAAGGTGGTATCCTTCGGGATGACCTAGTCAATGAATAATAAAGAATCCTTCGGGATGTGTTAAAGATCCTTCGGGATAAAACGTATTGCCTTCACCGGCAAATATTGCCTACATCCTTGGCATGTGTGAAAGTCCTTTTGGAGAAAATGTTAGGGTTAATACACAAATATGTTACTAAACTTTCCATAAAAGTTTGCTTAAGTTACTGAACTTTCGTTTTGTTCACTTAGGTTACTGAACTTATAAACCATGACATTTGGGGTCACTGAACTTGTAAAAACATGACATTTATGTTACTTAACATATCAAAAAATATACGATTAAGTCACTCCTACCAACACTAATAAATGCTTTCTATAAGTTCAGTAACCTAAGTGAACAAAATGAAAGTTTAGTAACTTAGGCGAACTTTTTTGGAAAGTTTAGTAACATATTTGTGTATTAACCCAAAATGTTAAAGTAAAGTGGATCCAAGCTAGAAAATGGAAGAGTTTAAATAACGAGTGAAATGTAAAATGAAAATAAAATAATAAAAGTTAGATTGGGAAATATGAGTAGTAGTGTTATGTCGGGAGTACATAACCATGAGTTTATATTTCTTGATTTACATCGATTGGGACGCCTCTCCATGTAAATGAGAAATTATAAATGAGTGGGCTTATGTGTTGCCGACGCGGCACGAGTAGGGTTAGAGAAGTAGGAAGCGGAAGTTTAGAATTGGTTAGAAATTATAAAGACTAAGATAGGAGGGTTATAATGTGACCATGACTTTTAGTTGAGACTTAGGAGAAATTTTGATGGGATGGAAGAATTGTAATGATGATATAATGTGCTTTGCGGCGTGGTGCAAAATATGATGGATGAAAATAATAGAATGTGAACGTATTAGTCGAGTGTAATTATGCAAAGTCAAATAGTATGAGTTTCTTAAGTATCAAATAGTTAAGAATGAGAGTGAAGGATAAAGCAAGTGAGACGGTGATGTAACGGTAATAAAGCGGATTAGAAAGATGACTAGTGGTAATAAGTATGTCTTGTAAAATCTAAGCAAGAGTTGTAGGGTATAAATTAATTGGGAAGTGATAAGGATTAAGGATGTATGATATGAGATAGTATGCTTAGAGTTGCAAGATCACTTAGATCGTTGCACTAAATAAACTAGGAATTAAGGTGCTAAGAATGAGATGGGTTATGAGACTAAGTCTTGGTTAGAAATAGACGAAAGATTTCGGGGACGAAATCTAAATAAGGGGGATAGAATTGTAACACCCGTTTCCCGGGTGTTGGGACCCCACCCTGGATGAAAATGGATAAAGACCTAATGTGATTAGTTGGTCAACAAAGTTACGTGGAAGTCAAACCCGGTAGTCAAGTGATAGTCAAAATATGTGTTATAAAGTGATGGAAAGTATTATGTGCCACAAATAGATAGGAAATGGACCTAAGGGGCTAGAGTTGTAATAGATTAAATGTGTTATAAGTTAGTTGTGACCAAATTAGAAGGAATGAGACTTGAGGGGCCATTCTTGCCATTAGGCCAAACTTGTGCAAGTAAATATCTTGAGTTGGAGGATTCTAGCATTTTCCAGGAGATGTGAGTGAGTGTGTCGGTGTTGGAGAGCAAAAGATGAGGGAAAACCAAGTCTTGATGATTAAGGAAGAAGATGATGGAGATACAATGCTTATAGTCTTCCCTAGCATAATCCACTCCAAGTAAGTATTATAATCTAGTAGTTAATGATGATTATTGAGGTGAAGGTTTATGGATTAAGTGGGTTTTGATCACATGATCATGGGATGATCATGTGATGACATAGAAAAGGTGATGGGTAAGTTAAATGGGTTTTATAGCCCTTGATTATGATATGTTGTGATAATAAGTTTTGATGATGGTTATGGTTAGGAAGTAATGAAGAAGATGATGACAACTAGTAAGGATGTTGATGATGGTGGTGAAATCATGAATGATAGACTAGCTTGGATATGAGGTAAGTAACTCTCCCTAAAACTTGTATTATATGTGTATTTATCATGTATGTATTGTGGTTGTGTAAGAATATAGGAGTTGGACTTAGAATGGTTATAAGCTAAGTGTGGATGGCTAGTGGTTTGTGGCTAAGGGTATGTAGCTTGTTGGATTTGGACTATTTAAGGTATGTAGTTGGTTATGGTTGTTGTGATTGATAATGGTTATGGTATGAGATTATGTGGGATATGGTTTGGATGTTGTAGATTAGAAGCCTTTATGATGGTTATGATGCTTATGTGAAAGTATGTGTATGATATATGTTTTATGTTGGGTTACTTATTAAGCGTAAGCTTATTCTTTTAGTTGTCAATGTTTTGTAGGCTTATGCGCGACGGAAGAAAGTTTCATGGATTATAGCATAAGAATTTGGAAGTGAATTCGGAAGATAATAAGTAGTAGGAGCTAGGTAGAATACCGAGCTCGAGACAAGGTTGTACCCCCGAGAGTCTTTATTTTGGTTTGTATAATGTGTGTCGAGGTCGTCGTAAAGTTTGGGAGTCTAACTATGAGTCAAAGTGCAGTTTATGTGTTTATGTATAAAGTTTAAGGGGCGTTTGGTTTAAGCGTAAACATACCCATTTTGGGTTGTAAACGGGTCAAGTGCCCTTGAAACATGTTTGTTATGTTAATCTAATGCTTTTGGTAAAGTTTGGGTGGTCAACGGTGTGTCCAAGTGTGTTAAATGGTTTATGGTCAATGTTTAAGGGGGTGTTTGGCAGAAGGGTAAATGTACCCATTTTGATGTGTAAACGAGTCAAGTGTCGTTGGAACATGTTTGATACGTTAAATTATTGAAGTTGGTAAAGTTTGGTGCAAAACGGATGTGGTATGAGTAGTTTGATGTGTAAATGGGTAGAAATGGGTTTGGTGCATAACCCGTCAAATTTTAAAGTACTATTTCGGGTTGATTGAGTATGTAAATGATTTTGTATGTTATGTTAATGGCTTTGAGTGAGTTTGGTGTGGATATAAGGTAGCATGGGTCAATTATTGTGAAAAAGGGCCAAATTTCGGTTTGGATATCCCAAATTTCGGTTTATACCGAAATTTGGTACAAAATCCCAAATTTCGGTTTCATTTGGGCAGATTTTGGTAAATTTTGAAAAATCATATCTTTTGATCCATAAGTCGTTACGGGTCGTGCCACCTATCGTTTTGAAGGTAATTGAGTCTGGTTTCATTTAAAATTATTCTCATGGTCTAGAAGTTTATAGATTTTTGTCAGATTGAAAAAGAGTAACAGCATGTTAGTTTTAGTTCACGTTTTTGGTGCGTAAAGTTTAAATTTTTGGTCTAAGCGGGCACAGGGTGTAACAAATAAATTGGATGGATCAATAGATCATGGGGGAATCTGCAAGAGTAGAAGAATGATTACATCTCAGCGAAAACTTTATTAAAAGAATAAATCAAAACGAACATCGTATAAGAAGGTTGATTCATAGGATCTTTTATTTTTCCATTTATGACTTATTTGTTAATTGTTTTCGAGAAAATGATTTTGATGAATTAGATGACTGAGAGGACAGGATATGCTTTATATATTTACGCATGATATGATGAACATATCAAATTAGAGAGTGTTTAAGAAGGATATGCGTTTAAGAAGGATATCCGGTATATATCAATCCATTTTCAAATGACCCTTTTCAATCAATTCCGTAATCATACATGGACTAATTAAAATCTTTACAAACTTATCAATATTAACTAAAATAAAACGTGCAAATGATTTAATACCTCTAATACTCATAAACTATTTGTCAAACGGTTGCCTAAATGAAACTAATTTATTTAAGGAAACACAGCAAGCATCCCTTCCTAGTTAATGCACGATTTTAAGTGGTTTAAGGAAACACAGCAAGCATAAACTATTTGTCAAACGGTTGCCTAAATAAAAATTATTGTTTTCTTTTCACAATCACAAATCAGTTTCAATGTTCCTTAATCACGAATGAAGTCAACTCTTATAGAACCATGTGCTTAAGTTTTTCAAATTAGTTTTTCAACATTTCACGAACTTTGACTTTTCACTTTTTCACATCAAATTCAAACAAATTAACAAAAATAAATTTATACAAACAAAGTTTATACAATCAAATTCAAACAACAAATTTTATACAAACTACACAAGTTCCGGCATAAATGCGGCGGGGGCAACAGATTCCGGCATAGTTTGGCAACGGCGATGGTGGAATCTATTAATCATCCTTTCAAAAAATACTAGGCGAGTACCCGTGCATAGCAACGGAAATTTCTAGCGGCAGACAATTAACGATATGTGATATTGTAGTAAGTGTTTCGTGTAACGTTCAAAATAGAACGTGAAAAGATGAAAATGTAATTGCAAACGGTCGTAACATGTGATAATTCATCTCAAGCAACTTTTGAGATAAAAAGATAAGGTATACTTTTTGGTTCTCATAAAGTTGTACAATTGATTTCCTTCGCTAGTTTTAAAATCTAAAAAATATCCATAATTCATTTAGGGCTGAGTATCGGGTCAAACCCAAACCGAACCGAAACCGAAACCGCAATGTGTTCAAAAGCTGGACCGATACCGAACCGAATGGGACTCGGGTCAGCTCGGTTTTTTTGGGTTTTGTCGGGTCGGTTTCGGTTTCAGTAGGCAATGAACCGAAATTTCAAAAAATGGAGTTGCATTGTTGGTGGGAAATAATTATTGTACAGTAATTCACTTTGGCCCGAGTTAAGCCCGATTGAAGCCCGACACTTCAATGACTTAATTATTCCCTTCATCATATTTGTGCTATATTGAAATATTGAGTTGTTAATGACTTCATTATATATTTTTTATGTCCATTTTTTATATTTCAGTATATTGAAATGACTTCATTAGTTCATTTTTTTATGTTCAACACAGTAGCACAAATTTATTGAGTTGGAATTTCATTATATATTGCTATTGTGACTAAATGATTTGTGCATGGTTTAACTAAGCAACATCATATTTGTGCATTTTGAGCATGCATGCAGATGCACAGGAAGTCAGGAACACACAGGACCAAAGAGCCAAGAAACTGACTCAGCTCGAAATTTTTCATCGTTTATGTTTTGTTGCTCACAAACAAGTGAAACAACCGTTAAGTCAACTTAGTAATTAGACATCTGATATCTTTATAAAATGTCTCCTTCTCAAGAAGACAAGAACAACTGCACACAAGAAAAACTGCAGTACTGCACACAAGAAAAATACTAAAGCACCCAAAATTAAAGAACTGCACACAAGAAAAATATGGCAAGAAGCCAAGAATATACACAGTGGCCATTACAAAAGAATTCCATTGCAAAGTGCAACTAAAGTACTAAACAACTATTACCACAGTGGCCATTACAAAGCATAAGTTCAAAAAAATTCCAAGACATGTAAACAGCTACAGTAGCAACATTCCATAACTTTCATTCCAATCTTGCTGCAACATTTTTCCCTTTTCCATGAGTTTGTTCTCCCTTTTCCATAAATTTCATTACACTTGAAAATCCTCTATGTGGATAAAGTGTTTCTCTCATTTCATATTACATAATGTAAATCTATAATAAAAGATATTACTCATATAAAATAGGTAAAACCAACAATGTCTTATGAAGCATCCAAATGAAACTAAAATTCGATGACTATCCAAAATAAAAATAGGCTCAGATCATGTTAAGCAATATTTTTTTGTTTAAAGATGGCAGTCATAGCAAAGCTTTTTGTTGGGTTGCGATTTGGTAAAAAAAAATCACCATAATTACCATCCTCTAATATTCTTAAGCCAAGCTCATTATATCAAAACATTAGCCAAGATCTATCATCATTGCCCCAAAAAAATATTAACATAAAAAAGAATCCAAAACTACAATTAATCAATCGATCTTATGAGATTCAGGATGAAACACACACAAGCGTTTATCACAACAGTCACATAGTCGAACCCACAACAGATCTTAGCCATCTTGTGAGATCATTTAGAATTAACAGGGAAAACCCGTTAAACACCCGCACCACTAAACTACAAGCGTCTATCACAACATGGTCTCGAACACCATCAACCTGGTCAACTAACCACCGATACAATTGTCAAACACCCGCACCACTAAACTACAAAAACCATAAAAAGACACACACAAAATCGCCATATCTAATCATATATCGGAACCACTAAGCATATTAAAAATCGCCATTATGGTTGTGATGTTGTGTTTGTTTTTCATGTGGTCTAAGAGAAAGGATAAAAAAATATAACGTCACAACCAAACCCACAAAAAATCATCTACTTTCTCTATAAAATTTCCACATACCGTGAAGAATCACATATTCTTTAAAACCTAACTAATATAATTTGCAAAGATCATCTTATAAAAACTTTTATCATGAAAAGACACTCTTGAAAATAGAGTAAAAAACATAAGGAATGCCAAACTCACAGTATCTAGAAACAACGTTTAGGTCCGCTTAGATCCGGACACATCTGGTCAAAAGCCACACAAGAGAAACTCAGCCCCGCCAACCATAAATTCGGCACCAAAGCCACAAAATCGCCACCAAAACCACCAAAGTACCAACGAAACCACCTACCTCGAAACACTGGGGCAGAATCAGTTAGTGGTAGTGGCGATGAGTGTGGCAGCGGCGGAATAAGTTGTGGTGGTCATTATGGTTTTTGTGTGTGTATTTCTAATGAGGGTGCTTGTTATAGAGAGAGGAAAATATGGTGGAGTGTGTATAGGAAACTCTTCAAATCATTTCTTTATTTAGGTTACGTTTGAAATATTGTGTGTATGAAACAAGTTTTCTTCTCCATCAATGATCAATGTGTTTCCTGAATTACTTTGCAATTCCATACGAGTGCATTGACCAGACTTTCGATTTCCATAGTTTGACAAGGGCATTATGGGCATGACCAAAAATTCAGTTTTTCACTTTTCACTGGACTATTTTCTCTTTATAAGTAGTTAAGATAGATCTAAGTGAAAAAAACTCTCAAAACTTACCGAATCATATAGATCTATTAATCGTTCGACCAAAAAATATAGATCTATTAAAAAATTCAAAGGGTACCTCAAAAAACCTTAAAAATCGTGCATGGTAGTGGGCTGTCCAGCGATATCAACGAATTCCGGCGGCGGCATCAACAATATCCGGCGACAGCGGTGGCGGCAACGACGACTTTTTCCAACGAGATAGCAGCGGCTAAAACAATGGTAAGCGGCGGCACTAACAAAAAATTAATGAAAAATATTAATATACATAGATCTAAAAAGAAACCTAAAGACTTACACATAGAATCTATAGATCTATAAGTAAAATCTATGTATCTATAATAAAATATATATATATATATATATATATATATATATATATATATTCAATATATATATATATATATATATATATATATATCTTCAAAACATGTTTAATATACGTAGATCTATTTAAAAAACTCGTAAAAATACCTCAAAACATGAAAAAACCCGTTTGGTGGTCGTAGGTCTTGGCAGTTCCGGCGGCGGAGGAATGGTGGATGGTGGATTTCGATGGTGTGTTGGTTTTTGTGGTGGTGGAGTCTGGTGGTGGTGGAGTCAGGTTGTGGTGGCGTCGGATGGTGGTTGTGTTTGTGTGGTGGTGAAAGAGATGAGCGTGTTTGTGTGTGTTTTTGTGTAAAGAGATGTCAACTAAAATAGTTTCATTCATTTGATATAGTTACCGAATATAGATTTTTCAACATTCCACTTCTTGACTATTCCACTTTTCACCTTTGACAATTTTTACATTATATGTAGTTAAGATGAAGTCTTTAAATATTATAAAAAATACATTTTGCAAAACGAAATTACTCAAAAAATGTGCATTCTATTTAGAAAAAAATAAATATCTGAATAAAATTACTAAAAATACACTATGCAAAATAAAAAACAAAATTCCAAGAAGTGTTTAAACGAGGTGGAAGCAACCCGCACTTCGCGGCAGGGCAACAATTTTTGATGATTTTGTTCGGTTGTGTATTTTTTTTTCTTTTGATGCATTTTTTTTCGAGTTTTATGTTTCGGGTTGATTTTCTTATGTGTGAAAAAATGATAAAGTAAAAGGGTCAGGTTAATAACATGATTTTAGTATGTCTTTAATGTCATTGGTTTAATAAGGCCCTTTGTTTATGTTTTTGATTTGTTATCTACTTATCGTATGTGTCCTTTCGGTGTTGGTTTTGAATTTTGCTGCCGCAATTATGGCAGTGTTGAGGAGGTTGTAAAAATATTTTTTTTGTGTCTACGAAATAAAATTTTAATAATAACATGTATTTTTAATAAAGTGTTAAAGAAAATGGTCTAAAAGAGTTAAGATATAAAGTTTAATGACTTTAGCGGTTAATTTTTTTATAATGTTAGCCTTAAAGATGTTAAAATATAAAGTTAAATTATGAAAGTATTGAGTTTAAGAGCTAATGTTGTGATCTATTAAACTTTGAGGGGGTGTTTTGTAACTCAACCAAATGTAACATGGGCTGGCCAAACAAAATAGGCCAACAAATCAACGTAAGTACAAAACGACACAAAAAGTGCCGTTTAAACGGCAATTTTTCTTTCATGTGATTCACGAATATTTTGTGAACATAACTAATATGTTTTGTTAAAATATGTTACCCTTTACACGCTGGTGAGTTAAAAATAAAAAATAAAAAATCACCAGAGTAAAAACAGACAAATCTAAACAAAAACAAATAAACACAAAAACAAATGAAGAATGGTTGCGTAAATAACTCATCTGCCGCACTACTTCCCAAATTTACAATTCTTACCCATTCCAAAACTTCAACACCTATTTTAGTCACTTAAAACACATTTAAAAACTACAGTAATTATGAAGTTAAATAAATTTCCAATAAATGAAAGAAAAAAAAGAAGCCTCAGGCAGCCTAGTTATCATCAATGTAATATCAGTCGGTAATTCCAACATAATAATTTTCAAATCATCACTGGCTTCATTTCTTTTCACTCAATTGAAAATTCTGTAACTTTCAAAACACCAACTGTTTAAAGAAACTTTATAGTTATGAAAACAGGGCTTAGCAAACGAAAAAAAAAAATATGAGATCCAAATTGAAAAGCGGCGAATATGGATGAAAAGTGATAATCGAATGATGGTGTATTTGTTAAAGACCATTAATTGCTTTGAGGCTTTCAAACTATCATGTTCAATTCAAATTTTAGAGGATCTCAATCAAATAAATAACATAGTACAACACAAAAGCAGAAATCACAAAACACCAAAATACCAAATAAAACCTGTAAGCATTTTACATCCCAAATGCCCAATTTTTACACAAAGAAATTTGTGTGTACTTGAAAAAGAGGTTAAATGGAAGAAAAAAAAGAAGCCTCAGGCAGCCTAGTTATCATCAATATAATATCAGTCGGTAATTCCAACATAATAATTTAACATCATCACTGGCTTCTTCATTCTTCCATACAACAAAAACATTTAAAAAAAGTAATCCTAGTGAATAAGAAAAGACATGCTACTCTAAAGAAAATGAACTAGGTGGAGATGAGATGTGTGACAAGATCATGGTGGTGTATATGTAGGGAGGTGTAAAGCTGTAAACCCTAGTTTTTTAGGTTAAAATATTGGGCCCATGGTAGCTTATTAGGGGGGAGGGAGTGGTCACTCCTTCCCCAAACTTCCCCAAATTGCCACCTCATCATCATCCAATAAAAACCCTCCAACTCATTTCACCCCAATCCTTCCCCAAACTTCCCCAAAATGGTGGCAATGGTCCCCAAACAACCCCAAATCTCACATTTTCCACATCACATTTTTTTTTCCATTTATTTTTAATACATAAACTATTTAAAAATAAAACACATATCATTTCATTAAAAATAAAAAAAACAAATCCTACAATACTTAAAAAAAAACACAACTTAAAATTAAAAAAAGTACATGTTACAATACTTAAAAAAAAAAAAAAAACACAACTTAAAAAAAAAATTCCTACAATACTTAAAACGAAACATTAATTGAAAACGAAACTACAATTTAAAAGGAGAATTTGGTCAAAATGATATAATTGTAAATTTGTTAGCATCAGACAAGTATCTTCTTTTATTAGTCCTATTTTAATAACAATATATATTGCCAGGTGAAATATGTTTTTTTTTCTTCAATAAAATTTATCCCATTCATCATCACTTTCCCATAAAAACACACACACACACACCAGAGACAATCCTTTTTAACAAATTCATCATCTTCGAAACACATAAATTAACAAATGACCACACCATATCATTTCAAAACGTTTATATTCAATCGGTGAACTTCACCGAATTTTCCAAGTTTTGCTCGGCGCCGATCGCCGGCGGCGGTGTGCCCGATCGGCACCGCTCGTTGCCGGTCCTCTCCCCGCATCCACTCCCTCCCCCCTTAAAGCCCATATGCCAATGTTGCTACGTGGTCTTAAAAAAAATCGGCCCAAGAAGTCAACTTATGCCAATGTTGCCAAGTATAACTAGTGTAAACTCATTTTATAAGAGTGTAAACTCATTTTATAAGAGCACCAGGTATGGTAACTCTGGGTTAATGTTTAACACACTGACACGTCAGCTTTAACTAAAAAAAAAAAACACCCCTTATCATAACCCACCCTTAACTCAACTATTTTCAAAATCAAACCCTAAACTATAATTAATACTTCATTTAATAACTAACATAACATTTAAAACACGAATTACATTAATCATTAAAGTCAAAACACAAATTACATTAAACATTAAAGTTAAAACACAATACATAGTACGATTAATAGAAACTAAAACTACAAATTAAGAAAAGGAATATGAAACATAACCCTCCTCACTCGAAGATGACCTAAACTCGCCATCATAATGCTTTCCTTCCATAATATCAAACCAGATTCTCTCCTGCTCCATACGAGCAGCTTCCTCTTCTAGTTCGCGTTGTTCTGTTTCTCTCCTGACTTCCTCATCTTGCTCCAGAAGTCGGAGTTCATCCTCAGTCAGTCCAAACGGATTTTGTTGTTGTTCCACAACCGGTGGATTTGGTTGGTGTTCCACAACCGGTGGATTGTTTACCGGTTCATTTTCCGGTGTGAACGCCGGAAAGATATCTTCCAGTGGAGTGTTCACCGGTTCATTTGGAAATTGCTGAGAAAAGTCGTGTTCATTTGGGAATTGTTGGGAGAAGTCACGGTGAGTTGGGAATTCTTGGGAGAAATCTTTGCGAGACATTGTTGAGAATCTGTGTGTGAGTTGTGTATGTGATAAACAACTCTGGTGGTCTTGTATATATAGGCACCCTTAAATTTGAATTTGAATTTGAATAAATCCCGCTCCAATTTAAAATTAAATTATCCCGCTCGTAGTTGAATTTTGAATTTGAATTCGGTTATCTCGCTTAAGAACCAAGGTTTTTTTTTTTTTTTTTTTTTTTTTTTTTTTTTTTTTTTTTTTAACAAACACTAAAAACATAAGGGGGTAAAAGTGATTTTTTTTTTTAAAACCCACCCTTAACGTTGCGTTAAAGGGTTAACGCAGGGGCGTTAACGCACCTTTAACGCAACCCTCTGGTGTGGTTAACACACCTTAACGCACCAAAAGTTAAGGTTTAACGCACCCAAACGTTAACCACACCGAGTGCTCTAAAAGCGTCTCTTTCTTAACAACCTAAACCAAATGTTGCGGCCACAACCATAAAGATCTTCACGTTAACATCCAAAATCACAAAAATAACATCTCTTGTTCAACTTTGTAAACTATAACCACAGACCGGTTATGGGAACGGTGGAGTTTAAGGTTGTTTTGTAGAACTTTAAGTTTGTTGATTGTTGTACGAGGTTGTTTAAGAGGGTGGTTAAGGTTTGTGTGGGTCGTTGTCGTTAGCGAAGTTTTCGTTCGCGCACCTTTTTACATTAAGGTTGTTAGGTCCTTTAAACCAAGCGAACAAAACTTCCCAAATGACAACGACCCAACACAAACTTGTGGAAAAGAAAAAAGAAATGGGTTTTTGGTAACCAAAACTTCCAAAACAAAAGAAATGGGTTTTTGGCCATTTTGTGTGTGTGTTTTTTAGTTTGTTTGATTTTATGACAGTTGTGTACTTGTGTATAAAGGGCTTTTGAGGAAGAAGGTGATTGGTTGAGGCTTTAGAAAGTTAAGTTTTGGTTCTTAAGTTATGAGAAAGTTTCATTCTTGCTTCTTTAAGAAGACATATATTGATTTCGGTACTCGTCGTGACAAGATTCATATTAGCGCTATATCGGCATTAACTTTGGTCATCAAACCACCACTTTACACCAACCAT
This sequence comes from Artemisia tridentata subsp. tridentata, assembly GCA_021014915.2. Taxonomy (NCBI): domain Eukaryota; kingdom Viridiplantae; phylum Streptophyta; class Magnoliopsida; order Asterales; family Asteraceae; genus Artemisia; species Artemisia tridentata. The sequence continues at coordinate 64,893,097 of CP139509.1, read as the reverse complement.
CGAAGGTTCTTTCAAGTTTTAGTTTTTTGATATAAGTTTTGCAAGTTTTTTTAAGTTATTTATCTTTTTTTTTATTTTTTTCTTTTTTTTTTCTATATATTGTTCAACTTTTTGTAAGATTTTTTGTAGATCCGTATATACTTTTTGTAGATCTAGTTTTTTTGTGACCACTTATTATTATTGTTTTTCAGTCGTCGTTGCCTGGATCTTTTCTGCCGCCGCTAGAATTTTTTATGCCGCCGCTGGAATCTGCGTTGTCGCCGGTGCTGCCACAGTAAATTGCTGTTGTCGCCAGAAAATCTTTTGTTTCTTTATAAACTTTGTTTACAAAGTTTGATACAAATTTTATGTAAAGATTATTCTGTATTTTCTTGTGTAAATTTGTTTGTAAGCTTATGTAAAGTACAGTATAAAGTTACTGTAGATCCTATTAACAAAGTTTGTCTAAACTGTGTGTAGATTTGTTTGTATATGCATAACCAACATAAGCATCATCGAAGATAAAAAGAACACACGATTTTGAGTTACGCTGTTTACCTGCCATATTGATCCTTACAAAATGCTAGCACTTGTGAATGTATCATTGCAGTGCAATTTTGGATTGTGTGTAGTTACGGGTAGATTGGGGAAATTGCTATATCATCCTGGACCCATATACTTATCTGAAATTATATATTTTACACCCACTGAGAACAATGGGTTGTTTGTAGGGTGGAGTTTTACTTCAAACATGTGAAAATAGATGTATGACTAAATGGGTTGATTGTCAGTGGGTTATGTGTTGTGCCCCTGGGCTTTAACGTTAATATAAAACATACCAAATCTAAGCATAGGTAAGAAACCATCTATTACTCCGAGTACATAAAGCCCATGCATACATTAACCAATAGCAGAACCTACCGATAAACAAGTTTTGAACAACTTGAACAGTTGAACAAGTTTCAAAAGGAAGCGTCGAGCATTTAGTACTTTAGTTTCCATTAGAGTTGTTGTCTTATGGTGCAAAGCACCCAACAAGCTGATTAGCAGCTCTTATTATAGCCGCATAAAGCTCCCCTGGATTAGAATGTTCAGGATCCATTGCACTTATTCGTAGCCAAGCGCCAGAGTTGTTACCAAAGAGATGTGGTGGAACTTGGTCTCTGACACTCATAACCTCATGTGAATTCTAATACAAATTAGTAATCACCAATCAGAGAAAAGAAATCAACTAAATATTTTAAAAATAAAGAAAGAAATAAGCAACTAAAGCAACTAAAAGGGTAGTGGAAATGGCACATAAGGCCAACTAAAAATAAAGAAGAAATTGCTTTAATAAAAGGGTGATAACCATATGCTTGCCACGGTAGCCAAGGTTTCTGCATCCCTTTGTTTAATAAGGTTTTAATCACATTGTTACGAATTATGCCCCTCCTGGTAAGCCCACTATTACCAATGTATCGCCCTGTCCTCACCCTTTTTTTTTCAAGAAAGGCAGTTGCACTGCACTCCAGAAGCAGCTAAAAATAAAGAAAGAAATAATATAAAAAAATTAGTGATATTGAGACGCATATGAATTTTTGGACTTTTCCCTGCCAATAAAAAATTATAAAAAAAAAAAAAATAAAAATAAAAAAAAATCGGTTCTCCCAGCCTGAAATGTACTTATGCATATCGATAATAAAATTAGTACACTATGCATTTCAATACAGAAAAACTAACATTAATGCATTTTTGGACTTTTCCCATAAGAAAAATCAGAAGATATGAACTCAGGAAAAAGATTTGACTATGAATATGAACAAGCAAAGAGCGAGAACTTTGGGGAACCAAAAACTTTAGTTACAATCCAACTAAAACAAGACAATCAAGACATTCACAAGAATAAATCACATAACTGCACTCTACGACTTTAAGACCATCAAACAAAAAGTCTATATACAATTCTGAATTATGTAGTCCATTCGTGTTTCAAGATCCTCATTAACGCATGCATGAAAGGTAATGATCTATAAGCAAGTGTTCACTTAAAGGAATGAACCTTCATAATGGTTAAAATAAGGGTAAGGAACATTTAAAAAGCTGAAATCTTTTAATTATCGATCTCATCCTGAGAAAAGGCCATGGTCTCTCAAATTTATGGCGTATACTATTCTACTAACCCTTCCTCCATCTAGTATACTTGTCAAACCAAATAAACACTTGTCAATTAAAACTCGTAAAGCAATCCCCTGCACATGTGGGAGGGCAGTAAAGTAGTCAAAATTAAGAGCAAACAAGTAAAGCTTGATTGTTTTCTTAGAGGTCAAGACACACTACAATAATAGCTTTAATGAGAGAAATATAAAAGGGAGGAAGTTAACCATTGAAGTCTAAATTTCGTACCTGGTTCACCATCATTAACGGAACATCCGATCGATTTATCTCGTTTCCTAGGGGGTGAATCATCCCAAACATGCTTAGCGCCAGGGGTGGGAAATCCGATCAATTCACAGGGGGAATCATCCCAAACATGTTTTTTGCCAGGGGTGGGAAATCCGATCAATTCACAGGGGGAATCATCCCAAACATGCATTTTGCCAGGGGTGGGAAATCCGATCAATTCACCGGGGGAATCATCCCAAACATGCTTTTTGCCAGGGGTGGGAAATCCGATCAATTCACCGGGGGAATCATCCCAAACATGCATTTTGCCAGGGGTGGGAAATCCGATCAATTCACCGGGGGAATCATCCCAAACATGCATTTTGCCAGGGGTGGGAAATCCGATCAATTCACCGGGGGAATCATCCCAAACATGCTTTTTGCCAGGGGTGGGAAATCCGATCAATTCACCGGGGGAATCATCCCCCATATCACTCCCTTTTACTTGTTTGGCTGGGGCTTTCCTTTTGCGTTTATTATCATCACAGTCAATCGTCTGATCCTAAACAAACACATTAAAACAAAAAATTAGTAAGACATATCTTTTTTATAACATAATCACTACAATAGGACTGTTTTCAAGCAACTACTTTGATCATATAAACCACACCATAATGTACTAGTAACAATCAAACGAATGAACTAAAACAGAATCTAACTACATCACAAGACCAGATAAATTTATAAAAATTGTACTATACCAAACCGATGGTAATAACAAAGTAATATATTGTTGAAACAAATCAATACCATATAGGCATATATCAGATTGCTAAGACTTCATCTACATTAAACAAACAAATGATGCCATCCATGTATTGTACCAATTTTAGAATGAACTAGATAATTTGCCAATACTTACTAAGATTTTCATACACACAATTTATCTTCAAAATATTTTGAACAGCAATGGGAGTAAACACTTAGCAATAAACTAGGAAGAGATAAATCAGTTAGAATTAAATTTGGATGCATAAATTTCCTATCAATATTTGTTTTAATTTCCTATCATGTGTATAAATGTCCTACAAAAACTAACTAAACCAAAAAAGCAAACTAATAAAACTAATCGGTTGAGTTAGGTTTGGTCTCATGATTCACAGATTCAGTAAACACAAAAATGTTCAAAGTGCTATAAGTAGAACAACTATAATTAAAACAAATACAACACTTACTTCCATAGCATTGGTCTCGTGATTCACAGATTCATTTGTAGCCGTAGGTACAGAAGATGATATTGATTCATATGTGGTTTTTTTGAAGACAATCGGTGTGTTTGTTGGGTGTGTTCTTCAGAGACTGAGTGAATGGAGTACAAAACCTAATAATTATTCGGGTTGGCGGGCTTAAGTCGGTTCCCGTCCCGAACCGACCCGATACCGACATATATTATTTTGTGAAACCGAGTACCGACCCGAATCCTATCGGTTCGGTATCGGCCCTACTCGGGATCGGTTGGTTTTTCGAGACTTTTTTGTTTCGGTCGGTTTTGCTCAGCCCTAGGCCATATCACTCCCTTGGAAGAATGGACAAACCCTAACGTTTTTCACTTTACGCCTCCTAGGTTTAGGTTAATTTAAGATTGTGTTTGGTTGGGTCGGGTAGAAATTATATTATTTCTTTATCTATATATAACTAGCTTCAAGGCCCGCCCGATGGCCGGCTAGTTTTAAGAATTTGTTTTGTTAAAAAAAATAATAGTAGAAATGGTTTGATAATAGATTAAGGGTGGGGGATCATTTGCAAAGTGCCAAAAGTTTAAAAAGTTACCACTAGATCAAGGGCCTTTATATAAATATATTAACGAGGGTGCTTTTGTAATTTTGCACAAACTCAACATGTGATCTGGGGTTTACACATTATCACCAGTTCCCCATTTTATCTTTCCCCATTTTCATTTCACATTATCAACTATTCCCCATTTTCATCTTTCTCCATTTTCTTTTCTTATCAACTTTATGCATAATCATATCATCTAATTCCATGATCATCAATCATTTCACATTATCAACTTTATGATAAATTTGGTGTTGGTGGTGATGGTGTTCCGGTCGGATGGTGAAGAGGGAAGAGGCGGTAGGTGGTGTCTATTGTAGATGGAGACCGTAATGGGTGTGGTGGTTGTGGCGTCTATAGATGGTGGTGCTGGTGGCGGGTGTTGGTGGTGTTTATGTTGAAATTTGTTGGTGGTCGCCGATTGTTGAATAAGCATATAACAAGTAATTTCGAGCATCAAAGTACAACATTTAAGCCTAAAAAACAACTTAGAATCGAAAACCCTGTTGATGCAAATAATGTTTCTAAAAACGTTATTTATATCTTTCGATTACTTCACGTTTTGAGGATGACAAAATGTGAAATCACGTTACGTTAAAATTAACGTAAACAAGTTTTTAATCGAAAGATCCCGTTTCTACGCAAATCACTCTTAGACAAATTTACAAACTTGACAAATGATCAAAGAAGTAAATTTTGGTTTTGAGAGCTCACATTTTTAATGGGACAAAACATTTTTTCAAAAATACACATGACAAATTATTTTTGAATTATTAAGAAATGTTTTAATGAAAAAATAAGTTTGAAAATCACAACAGCTATTTTTCCCCCCAAAATCAGCTCCAACCTTCCCCAAATAAGTTTTCACCAGAAAAGACAAAATTTGGAGCGTCCTAGTCTAGGACGGCTCCACGGTTCCACTAAATTTAGTGGATCCGTGGCATGTTTAGTGGAGCCGTCCGTACTATTTTTCTGTAACGTTCAGATTTTCTTTGCCTATAAATACCAACCCCTTTCACAGATTTTAGGCACCCTTTCACATAGAAAAACTTCTGAGTTAAAACCTCTCACACCTTTCTCTTCTTTAGGTCATTTAGATTAGTTTTTTTTTGTTTTAAGAGTGATCCAATCATCCACCAAGAGATCCTCTTCATTCCTCTTCATTAGCAAGAGAAGAACATAAGTATCCAAGTTGATACAAGGTGTTATCATTCCTCTTCAAGAGAAGAACACAAGTATCCAAGTTGATACAAGGTGTTATCATTCCTCTTCATTAGCAAGAGAAGAACTCAAAGTATTCAATAAGATACAAGAGTTATAGTTGTTAGGTCTTTGTAACATTTGTTACAACCTTGTTGTATCATAGTATACATCAAGTTTATTTATCTTTGGTGAGTGAGAGTGAAGATCAAGTGTGATCTTATAAGAGATAGTGAACATCTCTTGAAGCCATTGGGCTTGTGTGATTGATCAAGAAGATCAAGGGTCATTAGGATAGAGTTAGTAGAGTGAGTTGATCATTGTGATCGTGTTGAGATCTTGGTGATCTCTTGTAGCCATTGGGCTTGTGTGTTTGGTCACGTGGACCTTGGTAGATTGGTGCTAGCTAAGATTAGCACTCGACATCTAGCTTAGTGTCGGTAATAGGATAAGCGACGTGTACGGTTTTCTCCGCCTGAAGGGAGGTTGTTGACATAGTGTTTAAAACTCTCGAGTGTGGTACTCGGGGAGTGGAGTAGGGCGAAGAGGAGCTTCGTAGCCGAACCACTATAAATCCTTTGTCTCGGTTTGATCTTTCCAACTCTATCCTTTACTTTTATTATTTAGTATTAGTTAGTTTAGTGTGTAGTTCATATTAGTGTTGATTGATTACACATAGATCTTGAATCAAATTTTCCAATAGCAAACTTTTAAAACAAGATTTTTAAAAAGGAATTTAAACCGGTAAACTATTCAACCCTCCTTCTAGTTTCCCACAATTGGTATCAGGAGCCACGTCAGTCAAGATTTTAAAGTATATTGTATTTTAAAACTTGAATCGATCAATGGATTCCGACAAATATCTAGAAGGGCAATCTATGCAAAGACCACCACTTTTCGAAACCGATTGTTTTATATATTGGAAAACAAGATTCGAAACGTATGTGAAATCAAAAGACATTGATCTTTGGCATGTTATTACCGAGGGTGACTTTCAACCGATTCAATTTAATTCGATTACTAAAAAGGATGAAATTGTTTCATATGATAAACAAAGTGATGAACTAAAAAGAAAACTAGCCAAAAATAATGAGGCTAAAATGATGATTTATAATGCTTTGCCTAAAAAGGAATTTGAAAGAATTTTCATGTGTAATACGGCAAAAGATATTTGGAAAACTTTGTTAGTCACTCACCAAGGTAATAACCAAGTCAAAGAGAACAAGATTGATCTACTTGTTCAACAATATGAACAATTTTTCATTTCGGAAGATGAGTCAATAGATAATGCTTTTGCTAGATTTAATACTATTATTACTAGTCTTAAAGCTCTTGATGAAGGTTACTCTAGCAAGAATTATGTTAGGAAGTTCCTTAGAGCTCTACATCCTAAATGGAGAGCAAAGGTCACCGCCATAGAAGAATCAAAGGACTTGGCGATATTGTCACTCGATGAACTAATAGGAAACTTGAAAGTTCACGAGATGATAATCAAGAAGGACTCCGACATAGTCAAAGGCAAAAGCGAGAGAGTTAGATCTCTAGCATTAAAAGCCAAGAAGGAGACTAGTGATGAGGAATGTTCGAGTTCCGATAGTGAAGATGAAGAATATGCACTAGTCGTTAGAAACTTTAGAAAGTTCTTTAGGAGGAAAGGTAGATTTCCTAGACAACCTCGCGATGAAAGGAGGTCATCTCAAAAGAATCGTGATGAAAGGAAAGGGACAAGTGATAGGAAATGCTATAGATGCAGAGATCATAATCACCTCATAGGAGAATGTCCTAAACCACCGAACTCCAACAACCAAAGAGCTTTTGTAGGAGGCTCTTGGAGTGATAGCGGTGAAGAAGAATAGAAGAAGCTTAACGATGAAACATGCCTAATGGCTCAAGGTTCTAACGAGGTACATTCCGAATCTTCTTATTATAGTAATGACAATTCGTCAATAGATGATAGTGAATTGCATGACGAATACAACAAACTATGCGTAGTTAGTAATAAGATCTTAGGTAGAAACACTAAGCTAAAACTAAAACTACAAGAACTAGAATTACAAGTTGTAGAACTAAAAGATAAAGTCAAGAGACTTAAGAAAAACAAAGAAGTAGACTTAAGGTGTGGGTCATGCATAAGTCTTCAAGTAGAAAATGAAAAGCTTAAAGAAAATGCTTTAAGAATCATTAAGTTTGATGAAGGAACTAAAAAGCTTAATGATATACTTGAAAATATTAGATATAGTGAACATGACCGTTCGGGTTTAGGATTTGACCCAAATCAGGCTTCCACAAGTGGTACTAAACAAGTAAAATTTGTAATGCCTGAAATGTCCAAGTCTGAAGGTGACGGCACCACTAAAGGTACAGACGGCACCACTAAATTTAGTGGTACCGTGGTACCGTCTGGTGCTGAGGACAAAACTGGGTCAATTCTGAAAAAGAACTTAAGTCCTAAACCGAGTCACGTAGTTGTAGATAGTACTAGAGTGTCTACACCAAGTAAAGAGAAAGCCAAAGGCTTTTACAAACCATTGTCATCTCCGAACATGGATTTGTAAAGCGTGGCACTAGGTCTACTACTCCTCCACCTAGAAGAATTAATTCTCCCAAACCTCGGTCTAGAACTCCTCTACCGAGAGGTAACTTTAGAAGACAAAATCATTCAAGTAACTTTCCCGTAACTTGGAATGATCGTCCATCACAAGGTTACTTACCATGGGAAATGTGTCCTCCATTTTCACATCCTAGACTAACGCAACAAATGCGTAGGATGTTTAAATCTAACAATTTTGGACCCATGAGATATTGGGGACCAGATGTTTAAACATTTGTTTTGCTAGGAAAACATGAGTGTAAATAAACTTTGGAGTCTAACAAAAGGAGTATGATGCGTTATCAAGCAAATCTGGTGACGCAAAGGTCAAGTCGTGTCTTATATGCTTAACATTCAACAAAGGTACTCTAATCTTCTAGTTTTAAGAGCAAACACCTTGATGCGTGGTTTTGCAACCTTACAACAGGTTTTACCTCTCAAGGGATCTTGAGAAGTTTGCAATCCCCACCAGGCAGTGTACCTGACCGTTGTAGTATAGTGAAGTGGCAAGTACCGGGGATTGATCGTTCAACTCAAAGAATAGTGTTCGTTAGGATTGAAATTAATCTAACTAGGTCTAAAGGTGAGGGATGATTCTTTTTGTATTTTTATATTTTATGGAAAGCAAGTAAAAATCTCTGGTTTTGGAAGAAGGGGCGGAATTAGTTGCTAATCAACTAACCCAAAAGCTACTAATTAAACTAATATGCAAGAAAAGTAAACTAGGGTTCTACAAGGGAAATGAAGCATGTCTACCTATGATATGTTACTCCTTGCTAGCTATCCAATTCTACCTATTGAATTGTCACACCTTGTTTTAATTGACGGGTTGTATTCCTTAATACCAATCGTGGGGTGGCGTACGTACTTCCCCAACTCTATAAGCTCCTACTTCACTCCTATGTCGAGCCGGCTAAGAAGCTCCTAACATGGGATCACTAGAATTCGCTCATGCATTAAATACAACCAAATAAACCTAGTACGCATTGGTTCATGTTTCTTAAGACGTTCAAGCAAGTTACCGTATAGGAGGTTAGCCAGTTTTCTTAAGCCTAACATCGATATCACCCAATCAAACAAGAGACAATAGGAAACAAGAATTATAAACTAAACCAACTAGATCTATTGAAGTTGCCACGCCCTAATTGATGGAGATGGACACACACATCAACAAGAAATCAATAAGATCTAATTAGTTATACACAAGTTTCACACAATCATAAGTAGACACAAGGTGATTTAGCCAAGCATAATTAATGAAGAGCAATCAACAATAATCATAATTGAAGACATAACATAAGATTGAATCGATAAACAAACCATTACAAGATGTTTATGGCATGATTAGGACCCTCTAAGTTGCTGGAAAAACACCTACCTAAACCCTAGAATCGGACTTAGGGTTTAGGGCTTACAAAAAATGAAGTTATGATGTTGTATTTATAGGCAGTTTACTGTCCGAGGGGTTCTGACGGCGTCAGCCTTAACAAGTGACGCCGTCACATCCAATTTTTCACCAAATTGTAGATCTTTTCGTCCCGATCGCGTGGCCTTTTGAATCACCTAAATCCGAGTTCGTATGAGGATTTTATGGCCAAAACAGTAACAGCTACCGCGCGCGCAAGTTGTGACTAGATAATACGTGATGGCCTTCTTGACGCCGTCTCCCTTTAAACCTCCAAAATCCGTTCTGGCCTATCAGAAGCTGACGCCGTCAGAATATAGGCATGACGTCGTCCCTCTTTAAATTAAGCCGTGACGACCTTGATCACTCCAAAGGGTGACGCCGTCAGAATTCCCATGCTAATTTCTCTGGCTTATCATGAGTAATTTTCACATCCACCACTTTTGCCAAGCCATGACGCCGTCTGGAGTAAATCCTGACGCCGTCAAAGGTAACTTTTTAGCCGATTTTGAGACTTTGTCGTTTTCTTCACTTTTATGCTCCAAAAACGTCCAAAATGCTTCCTTTTCTAGATTTCTTCTCAAAAGTACCTAAAATGACAAAAGGAACGATTTAGGGCAATATTTGATCAAATAAATACGATTTAGGGCTTAAATGACCCCCTAAAAGCGGTACACTTTTCGCTTCATCAAATACCCTTACACTTGAGATTTGCTTGTCCTCAAGCAAATGCGCTTTTATTCTAATCAAAATACAAGTTAGGGGTCATTTAATGCAAACATAAAAGTAATTACAACAAATAATCGTTCCACTTCAATCATAATAAGCACGGAGATTACATACTAGCACCTCACAAGTAGTGTTTAGATACTCACATCTCTCAGGTGTCATCAAAATAAATCTCATAAATGAAAACGGATAATATCTCTCACTACCTGTCATAGCATATAGATTACCATAGGCTTGGGAAAGGATCGAAAACCTCCTCCACTAGGCGTAAGCACCTAAGATAAACTATCAAAGAGGGCTTTTACATGGGTTATAACGTTAGGTGTAGGGATATGATAAACACGGATTTGTTGGATAAGGGATATTTTACTGGTGGCGAGTTAAAGATCTTGATTAATTACATGTACTATACAATGTTGCTAAGCCAAGACTAGACTCGATCTTAAGCTAAAAACAAAATAACAAAAACATAAACAAACATAAAATGAAACGGGATGGTAGTCCGTATGTTTTTTCTATTTTTCATTTTCTCATTTTTTTTGTGTTTTTCTTGATTTTTTTTTTTTTTTTTTTTTTTTTTTTTTTTTTTTTTCATACACTTTTACCCTACCATCCAAAATAATACATCATAGGGGCATTGCATTCCCCTTACACTTGAATTTTTACATAACTTTACAAATACTAATCTAATGACTCGAATTAAGATAATTGAAAAACTTGGAGTACTTTTAAAACATTTAGCACATATGGGGGTAATAAATGATGTTCTTCCCCATTACTCCATTACACTAGTACTTTACCCATGAGTCCCAATCGTCCCAAAACAATATGTACAAGGATATGACTCGACTTAGCAACCATGTAATCAACTAGATAATTAACTTGGGTTTAAACAAATGTTGTAACAATAATGCACTAAAGATGAGTGCATACAAGGTAGGCTAAGGCGATTTGGGTGTACATTTTAGTGGGGTGTAACAAATTCTTCCTTTAAGTAAAATGCTTAAAGGTCGAAACGAAAAGATAGGCTCTGAGGGGTGTACTAGGGGTATCGTGTACTAAAAATGAGTACAACGCAAAGGGTGTGGGAGAATTACTTGACCAATGTAGCCAATGTAATTATAACAAAAACACAGGTGTAAAACAATGGGTTAATCCTAATGCCTCTTATCATGTAGTAAATCTAACTACACGAATGTAGTCTCACTTGTGGCCTTGGAATGGTCCTAACGCAAGTTCTAGAATCTAAGTGCTACCGGTACACACATCATAGCATAAATGCTTTTCCTACCAATTCTAGGGGCGAACCTCACATATTTGGGGGTGGAAAATTTTTTAGTGGTACGGTTTTTGTGCTAGTCATATAACTCCTATCCGTGAGACGCTCATTAAGATCAAAGTTTCACTCCTATATGTTGTAAAAAATTTTAAATTTGGCACTAAAATTACCCTAACAGGTATTTCTCTCAGTTTTATTACACATCTACTATTAAACAAACAAAAATCAAGCGCAATGGCATTCTCTAAAATCGTACTTTTACCCCCCCTTACACTTAAGATGAACATTGTCCCCAATGTTCAAATAACAAGATGTAAAAGTAAAAAGTAAAAGAATGAAATCAAATACTCCCCTGATTCGTTCGGTGGATAGTGAAATTACACGGTTAGATCTTCCTGCAAAGAGAATGTTGAAGCTCCATGACTAATGCATCGCCACAAGCTTGATTCAAAACATTTCCTTGTCCAAAATAACCTGTTAAACCTGAGAAAACAAACACGAAAACCTGCATAACATCGGCGGGATAAAATCTATATATAAGGATATAATGCTTGTGGAATGATAATTTTGCAGATTCCTGGAGATTATAAGTTGGAGATTTTAATAAAAACTTTTTATGAAAACAAAACTTTCAAAAATTTCTGAAAATTAAATCTGACGCCGTCAGGTTATAAACCCTGACGCCGTCAGAAATGACCTGACAAAAATTTTCATTTTAAGTTTCCGGAAAATTTCTGGAAAAACCTTTACCTTACTTCCTGGAAATCCTGCAAAACATCATTATGACTCGATACAAGCATTTGACTCAAACAAATACGAATATGTATGCTAATTTATTATTATTACGATTCATGTTAATTTGTGTTCTAATAAACCGATTTAGATTTCCCTTACACTTAACTTTTGCAAAATACCTTTATATGTAGTTAAGACGAAGTTAAAAACAAAATAAAGCATTTTCACAAATTACTTTTGAACATGAATCAATAATAATAAAAATTAAACATACATACGGAAGCAAATAAAATCAAACAAACAAATAAATAAACACACAAAGCAAATAAAGCTTGGGTTGCCTCCCAAGAAGCGCTTGTTTTTGTTCGAGTCACGAGCCTGACTCTACCCTTATTTAACAAAAATAGGGGAGGTTTTCCCTACACTTAGGATTAAGTGCGGGTGAAAGTAGCGATACACACCCTTAGGGTGTGAATATGCCACGTGAGGTGAAGGGGGTGAGTGAATGGCTTCCTTCATCCTAAAACTACCCGGATAATATTGGTTGATGGGTGGGTCGGTTCCTCTTTTTTCTCCTAGATGTAAATCTAAGGATGAAAAGTTGTGTAAAGGTTGAGGTTCCAATTCATCAACACTAGGAAATTCCCTAGAACTATGAGTAAGGTCATCACTAAAAGTGTGCAAACCTATATCCTCTAGTTGTGCTTGGTCCAAGGGTTCTACCTCCATCGGGATTCCTAAAGTTTCTTCTACTTCTTCCGGGTAAGTCACGGGCGGTGTGGGTGCCTCAAATGATGGTTGAGTATTTTGTGGGCTTATGGTGTTTACCTCATTATTCCACGTGTCAAGATCACCTATATCCTCGTCAATTGTTTTCTTAGGTAGTGATAATAACAAACCTAGTGCTTCATCCAACTTATGATTTATTGATACGGCTCTATCCACAATTCCTTGGCAAACTAGGCCGCTTTTCCTATTAGCCTCACTAAAACAAGATCCTAAACATGGAGGTTGTTCATAAGAATCTATCCTAGGTGAAGGCTCATATGATTCATAAGTGTCTCTAAATGAGGTATTTTGAACTTCTTGGTGTTCTAGCCACTCAACCATATCTTGCAATCTTAGAAATCTAAGTGAAAAGTCCATTTGAAGCAAATTATAAACAAAATCACAAAGAAAAGATAGACTACGAGAAAGCTACAAAATAAAAAGAAAATATCTCACTAGATAGGAATCTAATGAGTAGACCTAATAGAAATAAATTTCAACCTAAGCAATAACTACTCCCCGGGCTGCGGCGCCAAAAACTTGATTGCGTGGTTTTGCAACCTTACAACAGGTTTTACCTCTCAAGGGATCTTGAGAAGTTTGCAATCCCCACCAGGCAGTGTACCTGACCGTTGTAGTATAGTGAAGTGGCAAGTACCGGGGATTGATCGTTCAACTCAAAGAATAGTGTTCGTTAGGATTGAAATTAATCTAACTAGGTCTAAAGGTGAGGGATGATTCTTTTTGTATTTTTATATTTTATGGAAAGCAAGTAAAAATCTCTGGTTTTGGAAGAAGGGGCGGAATTAGTTGCTAATCAACTAACCCAAAAGCTACTAATTAAACTAATATGCAAGAAAAGTAAACTAGGGTTCTACAAGGGAAATGAAGCATGTCTACCTATGATATGTTACTCCTTGCTAGCTATCCAATTCTACCTATTGAATTGTCACACCTTGTTTTAATTGACGGGTTGTATTCCTTAATACCAATCGTGGGGTGGCGTACGTACTTCCCCAACTCTATAAGCTCCTACTTCACTCCTATGTCGAGCCGGCTAAGAAGCTCCTAACATGGGATCACTAGAATTCGCTCATGCATTAAATACAACCAAATAAACCTAGTACGCATTGGTTCATGTTTCTTAAGACGTTCAAGCAAGTTACCGTATAGGAGGTTAGCCAGTTTTCTTAAGCCTAACATCGATATCACCCAATCAAACAAGAGACAATAGGAAACAAGAATTATAAACTAAACCAACTAGATCTATTGAAGTTGCCACGCCCTAATTGATGGAGATGGACACACACATCAACAAGAAATCAATAAGATCTAATTAGTTATACACAAGTTTCACACAATCATAAGTAGACACAAGGTGATTTAGCCAAGCATAATTAATGAAGAGCAATCAACAATAATCATAATTGAAGACATAACATAAGATTGAATCGATAAACAAACCATTACAAGATGTTTATGGCATGATTAGGACCCTCTAAGTTGCTGGAAAAACACCTACCTAAACCCTAGAATCGGACTTAGGGTTTAGGGCTTACAAAAAATGAAGTTATGATGTTGTATTTATAGGCAGTTTACTGTCCGAGGGGTTCTGACGGCGTCAGCCTTAACAAGTGACGCCGTCACATCCAATTTTTCACCAAATTGTAGATCTTTTCGTCCCGATCGCGTGGCCTTTTGAATCACCTAAATCCGAGTTCGTATGAGGATTTTATGGCCAAAACAGTAACAGCTACCGCGCGCGCAAGTTGTGACTAGATAATACGTGATGGCCTTCTTGACGCCGTCTCCCTTTAAACCTCCAAAATCCGTTCTGGCCTATCAGAAGCTGACGCCGTCAGAATATAGGCATGACGTCGTCCCTCTTTAAATTAAGCCGTGACGACCTTGATCACTCCAAAGGGTGACGCCGTCAGAATTCCCATGCTAATTTCTCTGGCTTATCATGAGTAATTTTCACATCCACCACTTTTGCCAAGCCATGACGCCGTCTGGAGTAAATCCTGACGCCGTCAAAGGTAACTTTTTAGCCGATTTTGAGACTTTGTCGTTTTCTTCACTTTTATGCTCCAAAAACGTCCAAAATGCTTCATTTTCTAGATTTCTTCTCAAAAGTACCTAAAATGACAAAAGGAACGATTTAGGGCAATATTTGATCAAATAAATATGATTTAGGGCTTAAATGACCCCCTAAAAGCGGTACACTTTTCGCTTCATCACACCTCAGGCACAGGTACGCTTTCTTAAAACACCCTTGTTGGTAGAAATGCTAAGCATGTAGTAGTGTTAGAATCTAACTTGGTAGGCACTGTCATAAAGAAACAAAGATTCACAATTCATCATTACGAACTCAACTTGTCCAGAAATGTACGACGATCGCTCTAAGATCATGCGTGACAAGTTTGAAACGAAAATGATGAGTGAATTAAGTTTCTTCCCTAGCCCGTAGTTAACTCAACCCAATAAAAGTATCCTCATAAACTCTAGTATACTATTTATACATACATATATAATATACTTAGCTCATACTAACGCCCATATCCACAAATACAAATCTCACAAGAGACGATGAAGGTGAGTGAGTGGATATCACTTAGTTAGGGGCACAATAGGTAAATTAATTTACCTAACGGCAAGTAGGTCCATTATCATGATTAGTGTTTGGCTTTGTGCCCACTTGTAAGAAGTGTTTCAAGACTTCTTACATCAAAGTGTTTAATGTATCATCCGATACATTAAAGGTACTACACACTTGAGATTACAACATCTCAAGGAGATTGGTGTAGAAAATGTTTCTATTCCAACTCTGATAATGTGAGAGTTAATGTGGATTGAAACATAGAGAGTAATGTTTGTACCTTCATAGGGTGATTAACAAACTTCTTGGTTCCCCAAGAAACAAACTACTATTGTTGTCTCCACGACCGAAGCCGAGTACATAAGCGCCGGAAAGGCATGACAACAAACACTATGGATGAGACAACCCCCTATGAAGAGTAGCAGTCAAGATGCCATTGGACTTGACCGGGAACCCTGTAGTTTGCTCATGAACGAAGCTCGTCGAAGTACGTCATCTCCTCCGTCACGAGAATGTCAAAAGAGAAATCTTTTCTTTGAAAAATCTCTCTTAAAAGACAGCATCGTCAATTCTCTAACCCATACGTTCTCGTCACCCCTCTTATGACTATTTGAATATTTCACTGGAAATATTAACGTCATCTTTCACGTCTCATCATATGACTTCTCAAGTCATTCCTCTCATCCCGCTCATGACTATTTCAATATTTCAATGGAAATATTAAAGTCATCCCTCGCGTCATACCTTATAACCTTTTTATCCCCTCTATGACTTCTCAAATGTTTCACGGGAAATATTGAAGTCATTCTCTACGAATCACCCATGACTTCTTAAGTCATCTATCTAACTCGTCTCATGACTTTTAGAAATTCCTCTAGAAGTTCTAAGTCATTCCCTCACAACTCGTCACATGACTTTTTGAATATTTCACGGGAAATATTAAGTTATTCCTTACGTCTCGTATTCCGACTAATCACATATTTCATGAGAAATATTTTAGTCATCCACCAAAACACAACTCATGACTTCTATTTATTTCTCGGGAAATATTAGAAGTCAATCCTCATCCAATAACAACTTAGTCAATTTCCTTGGAAACACTAAGGTCATTCCTTGTCATCCCGTCTAATCGTTTTCGTCAAAAAGTTTATTAGGTATAAACTTTTTCCTCGTGTCAAAAAGTCTTACTAAATAAGTAAGATTAATCTGCCAAGAGTCAAAACAGAAGAAAAATGGCACAATCAGATACACGGCTCCATTAAATAGACATGGCTCCACTAATGTTTAATGGAACCGTGGTGCCGTGCATCTGAAAAACGCGCCCATTCTTTCTTTTCTTCTGCACAGCCTTTTCAAACAAACCCAAAACCATTTCCTCTTGCTGTCAAAAGCCGAACCCACACCTATATCAAATCAAACTCTTACTAATCGAGATCAAGGCCTTGTAATCAAACATTCCAAATCAAGTGCAAGACAAATTGTAAGCTAATTATCTTCAAATTTGCTCTAATTTGAGTCTAGGGTTTGTTCTTATGCATCAAATTGAATTGGGGATTTTCAACTTTTGTTATGTTTTTACATAATTAGGACTAGGATTAGACAATGTAGCACTTACATGATTCCCTAGACCTAGAATTTTCAAAAGATCTTTTATGTTGCATAATCTAGTCCAAATTTACCCATTTTAAATTGGACTATGATAAATTACTTTTGATGGAATCATGTTTAGGATAATTAAAATTGGATTAGGAATGATCAACATTAAAGCTTTTTCAATTTTAAGATTTTTTTTGGCGCCAAGATGAAGCGTTTGCCAAACACCCCAATTCCATCATTTTTCAAAAAAATTCACGTGACTAGGATCATGAAACCTTTTTCGTGCATTGTTAATGCAAATCAAAAACGTTTTTACATGCATACATAAACTCTCAAATGTGGATCGAATTACATAATTGATATGTATTATTCGACATATTTGATTGAGCAAAAGTGAAGATAGGAGTGTTTGGGTAGTCTCATTAGGATAGTTTCAGAGTCGAGATTACTACACCTCCACATTGTTTGCATTTAAGCACACACTAGGCACGTATGACTAAATGGAATTTTAACCATTAATAATTTTTTTTTCATAGGTGACATGGGACTTCACATGTTTGATTACGACTGATGCGTGCGATGTGTCGTTGCGGTTTAGCAGTATTAATGCCTACTCAAGTTTTAAATTTATATTTAGCCGACTTATCAATAACACACACACTTAACGAGCAGTGTACCCGGTCAGTATGAATATAATGGTAAGTAGAGTGTCGATCACTAAGAGTGGAACGTATTATCTCGTTATTCTAATCAGTATTTTAATATACTAAGTTAGCTATACAACCTAATCTAACGCAAGGGGGTTCAGCCTGAGAGACTGGCACGATTTGGTTGCAATTAAATAATAAACTAAACCAATAGGCACGAATCAGCGAATAGCACACACGTACACAGATAAATACTTGAGACAATAAGAAGATCTGTCCTGATGATTAAGTAGATTGTCACTTGTTTTATTGATAGTTTTATATGAAGTGTATGTAGTTAATCCTTTCTCGTTGGTCCTATTCTTATCGGCGAGTAAACCCTTAATGATTACTTATGTCTAAAAGTTATTCCTAAGTGATCAATTTAGTAACAACCGTGGGAGCCACATTCTCTTCCGTAGTCAAATGCGCAGGCCACTAATAAACACAGAGGTTATCAATGCACTAATAAGTAGTAACCAAAGACATCAACATATAAACTTTAATTGATGGGAAAGCAGTTTTAAGGGAGTGCAATCTTTCCGTTGTCACATTACACAAGCCATCAATCCTGATGAATTAAAGTTTACTAACACAATAAAACAAAACTACTTAATGAATTAAACACATGCAGCACCTTCTTACAGCTCTTGTATCTTCGTTCGGGTGTGTCTTGTGCTGCCTATTCGTCTGAATTCGGCCTTAGGTTTTTCTGGTCTTCGTACTTCGTATATAATATATGTCCCTCGAAATTCGTCTGGTCTTGGGGTATTTATAGTTTCTGTCTGAGGGTAAGATGCGGCGCATCTAGTAAGTAGATGCGGCGCATTGACTTAACTTCGCGTGGGGTCCAAGATTAATATATTCAGGAATATTCGTACACCGCCAGAAGATGCGGCGCATGTCCTCTTGTATCTTGGATCGTATCTGGTGAAATCTTGATAGTGATGCGCCGTATGTAATAAGTGAGATGCGGCGCATCTGGAGCAGAATTGTCTTGATCTTGTACATTTCAGTAGACTCTTAACTTCTTGCTTGTTTTGCTCCATAATTAGTCCAAAATCGCCAAGTTTCACCAAATGCTTGTTTTTACCTGAGAATTACAAAAGTAAACGATTAAGTATCAATCCTCATACATAATATAATAAAACAAGTCAAATTAATAGGATAAATGATAGTAATAAAATGTACTTATTTGAGTTCATCAACGACCATGAACTCACAGAAGAGTACATTCCCAAACCATCACTTGAACCTGAAACCCCACTTTCTCACATTCAAACTTTCCGTCACCTTGAGTCTCTTCTCTTCCACGAAGGACTTATTGTTGAACCCTCCTTCCTAAACCATGATCACATTCAAACCATGTTTCAAGGAATCGGATTCGATTGCTTGTTTAGAGTCAATGATCACATCTGTCCTCGTTTCATCCTAGAGTTCTATAGACAAGTCAAACTCGTACATAACGAGGATCAAACTTTGTATATCCAGTTTGTCATTCAAAACCAACACATCTCACTCACTCTTGATCAATTTGCCAACATTCTTCACGTGCCTAACTATGGACAATGTTCCTACACTGAAAGTTGGTCACTCAAATCTCTCACAAGTCACCAAATTGAGTCGGGTCCTTATAGTACTCTTACTCCCACTCCTCGTGCCATTAAAGAGCACATCCGTCTTCCTCAAAAATTTCACGGTTTTCTTAAAGAAAACGGTGAAGTTGAGTTTCGTGAGTCTCATGTGTATGACTTGGATCTCCTTAAAATTTGTGTTGATGAAGTTCATCCACACTGACGGAGATGGATAGAAGTCATCCGTGAAAATGTCTTTTGTCTTCCTCACAACTGTGAGCAACTTCCGGCGTGTTGTGCTCACATGTTGTATTGTCTAGTCACTGAGCAACCCTACAATCTTGCATACTTTATGGCAAGAAGAATTGCCGGCGTCAGGGGACGAGTCGATAAGGCAATACCCTATGGCATGTTGCTGACTCGTCTCTTTCGTTTTGTCATGAACACTTTTCCCCATCTCCAAAACAATAAATATCTTTTTGTCGAACCCATCATGTCACCTCTAACCAAAACACCTACACTTCTCTATATTGGGAATGTACATCATCTCGAAGTGATCATAATGATGATCCAATCCCGTACTATGATGTGTCATCAAGCGATGATGAATGAAGGTGTGATGAAGTGAAGACATTAGAGGGTTTGAACTTAAGTAGTATAACTGACTTAAGTATTATTAGTTACTATTAATATGGTCTTGTGCATGACCATCTAACTCTAACTAGTATGAATTACTTTAATATATGTTGCTTAATATTGGTTACTTTGACAAATTAATCAATAGTGATATATTATGAGCTTTGCCTAGTTCATGCATGTTTTATTATTTTATTACATGCACTAGATGTTAAACTTGCTTGAATTCATGCATGCTTAATAGTTGCCTAAATACATAGATGATCACATGATCATGTTAGTTGCTAGCTGAAACTAGTTTTAGGAATTCTATGTGTTTAGTGGTTTGAGGCTTTGAGATTTGCAGCCAATGGATTCCCCAGAAATTTCCCCACTTAGGCTGCCTAAAACCAGCAGACCTGGAAAGAAGGTCAAATGGAGGCCACGGCTCCACTAAATAGGCGACGGCTCCACTAAATTTAGTGGTGCCGTGGTACATTTAGTGGTACCGTGCCTCTGGAAGACGATTTTCACTATTTCCTTCCACTTTTTGACTTCTTTTTCCAGGAAATCTGCCAACATAACCTGATTCCCATACACCAAAATCCCCTAATCCAACATCCCTTTCAACCTTGCATGCTTTTGATTTGGCTATTTAAGCTAACATCATGCATTGCCATCCTTACACCCATCCTTACACCTTCACACTCACCATACAACCATCATGGGATCAAGAGTATTTAAGAAACCAAGATTCTACATCAAACCAACAAATGAAACCAATCAAATTGATCAATGGATCAAGAATGCTCAACCACCACAAGCCTCACCAAACACCAAAGAGACAATTTTCATTGATCTCACCTTGGATGATGAAGATGATACACACACACCTATAACCTCAACCAAGTCATCATCTTCCTTCACTACACCTCAAGCTCCATCCAAGGCAACATCAACCAAACCAACATCCTCATCCTCCACAACTATAAGAACCAACACACCCTTAACCTTCACCCCATCATCATCACCATCACCACAACCTTTGGCTCTCACACTAACCCTATCATCTATATCACCTCTTGAACTAGCCACCAACACATCATCCTTATCACCATCACTATCCCTATCACCATCACCTCAACCTTTAATGGGTCATCCCATCCTTTATCCACTACAACCTCACACCTTGAGTTGCCCTTGTTGCAACTACAACCAAACCCTCATCATGAACCTTAGGGAAGACTTGAGTCTTCAATTCTCATACCTAGAGCACCTCCTCACACCACCTATGGGACCCATCATCCTTCCACCTCCTCCACCACACAATAGCCCAAACTAAACATGGTTATGTTTAGTCCCTCCAATAAATGCTTAGGAACCCTTTTGAAGTTGGAAGCAAATCTTGAAGCCTCATATTACTATTGATGTTTATGTGTCTTCTTGTTATTTTAATTTGCTTTCTTATTGTAGTCATACTCATGTATGACATTTATTTTACTTTTAATGGGCATTCATGTGGTTGTTTTAGCTACTTAGCTAATTTTCTTCTTGTGTGGTTTGATATTTATCAAATGTGCTACTTGTTAGATATTGTATATGTGTTTTCTAACCTTGTCTTGTAGCACAAACCATTGCTCGATTCCTTTGTGTTCTCCAAATGAGGGGGAGTACACATCAAGGGGGAGCCGTTGTCACCTTTTTGACTCGACAAAAAGGGGGAGAAATGGGAGTAAACTCATTAAAAACTTGTTAAAACTAATTTTAACTTAAAATGAGTTTATATTTTGTCATCATCAAAAAGGGGGAGATTATTGATGCAAATAATGTTTCTAAAAACGTTATTTATATCTTTCGATTACTTCACGTTTTGAGGATGACAAAATGTGAAATCACGTTACGTTAAAATTAACGTAAACAAGTTTTTAATCAGAAGATCCCGTTTCTACGCAAATCACTCTTAGACAAATTTACAAACTTGACAAATGATCAAAGAAGTAAATTTTGGTTTTGAGAGCTCATATTTTTAATGGGACAAAACATTTTTTCAAAAATACACATGACAAATTATTTTTGAATTATTAAGAAATGTTTTAATGGAAAAATAAGTTTGAAAATCACAACAGCTATTTTCCCCCCAAAATCAGCTCCAACCTTCCCCAAATAAGTTTTCACCAGAAAAGACAAAATTTGGAGCGTCCTAGTCTAGGACGGCTCCACGGTTCCACTAAATTTAGTGGAGCCGTGGCATGTTTAGTGGAGCCGTCCGTACTATTTTTTTTGTAACGTTAAGATTTTCTTTGCCTATAAATACCAACCCCTTTCACAGATTTTAGGCACCCTTTCACACAGAAAAACTTCTGAGTTTAAACCTCTCACACCTTTCTCTTCTTTAGGTCATTTAGATTAGTTTTCTTTTGTTTTAAGAGTGATCCAATCATCCACCAAGAGATCCTCTCCATTCCTCTTCATTAGCAAGAGAAGAACACAAGTATCCAAGTTGATACAAGGTGTTATCATTCCTCTTCAAGAGAAGAACACAAGTATCCAAGTTGATACAAGGTGTTATCATTCCTCTTCATTAGCAAGAGAAGAACTCAAAGTATTCAAGAAGATACAAGAGTTATAGTTGTTAGGTCTTTGTAACATTTTTTACAACCTTGTTGTATCATAGTATACATCAAGTTTATTTATCTTTGGTGAGTGAGAGTGAAGATCAAGTGTGATCCTATAAGAGATAGTGAACATCTCTTGAAGCCATTGGGCTTGTGTGATTGATCAAGAAGATCAAGGGTCATTAGGATAGAGTTAGTAGAGTGAGTTGATCATTGTGATCGTGTTGAGATCTTGGTGATCTCTTGTAGCCATTGGGCTTGTGTGTTTGGTCACGTGGACCTTGGTAGATTGGTGCTAGCTAAGATTAGCACTCGACATCTAGCTTAGTGTCGGAAATAGGATAAGCGACGTGTACGGTTTTCTCCACCTGAAGGGAGGTTGTTGACATAGTGTTTAAAACTCTCGAGTGTGGTACTCGGGGAGTGGAGTAGGGCAAAGAGGAGCTTCGTAGCCGAACCACTATAAATCTTTTGTCTCGGTTTGATCTTTCCAACTCTATCCTTTACTTTTATTATTTAGTATTAGTTAGTTTAGTGTGTAGTTCATATTGGTGTTGATTGATTACACATAGATCTCGAATCAAAGTTTCCAATAGCAAACTTTTAAAACAAGATTTTTAAAAAGGAATTTAAACCGGTAAACTATTCAACCCCCCTTCTAGTTTCCCACAAACCCAACAACCTTTTTGTTGAATCGAAAACTTTGAAGTAAAAATTACAAAGGGAATGTATGAAATTAGTACCGAGAATTCAGTCTATGATGAAGATAAGATGGTGTATGTGCTGTTACACCCCGTGCCCGCTTAGACCAAAAATTAAAACTTTATGCACAAAAAGCGTGAACTAAAACTGACTTTCTGTAACTCTTTCGACCATTTATAAAAATCCATAAACATTTAGACCTTGAGACTATTTTTAAATGAAACTAGACTCAATTGCCTTCAAAACGACGGGTGGCGCGACCCATAACGACTTACGGATTACAAGATATGATTTTTTAAAATTTGCCAAAATCTGTCGAAGGATCTCCATCCGATCGGATGGAGGCTTCTGTCTGCCCGACTGATGTTCAAAATCCCTTCTTGAAAGTCCGACCTTCCGAACTCGATAATTAACCAAACTTTCTAGATTTACTTGGTATGCCATTGGGCTCATTTTCTTACAAAAACATTTACCGTTTGACCCCCCGGAATAGTACTTTACAAATTGACGGGTTATGTATAAAACCCATTTTGACCCATTTACATGACATATGACTCGTACGATTTCCCCAACACATCAAACTTACCCAAAGCCATTATCATAACATATTAAATCTGTTTCATAACCAAATAACCCGTTCACAACCCAAAATGGGTTAAAACACCCTTATGCCAAACACCCCTTTATTTATCACAATAAACACTTAAATCCATTTACGACACGAACCGTTAGACATACTTGACTTTGACCTATTACATCATAACTTTGACACTTGACTATGACCACAAAACCTTTAAACAACTCACGGGGCCTCAACGTTGACTCGAGCTCGGTATTTCTAACTAAGCTCTAGCTTACTTACAAAATCTCTAGCCTTCCGCATAATCCCGCCTTAAACCTTATTCCAAGCCATCAAATTATCACATGCACCTACAAAACGTTGAAACACTAACACATAAGCTTTCGCTTAGTACGTAACTAGATTAGTACATGATTAATACTTCCATTCACACATATATGCATCAAGAACTTCTTTAATCATTTGGCTCATGACCAAACCAATCTCGTTACCATTATCATTACCACATCATAACCATATCACATTAACATCATAACATTATACACATAACAAACATAGACTCACCTTAGGCCTTTCAACCTTATGTCCTATCTCTTGATTCTACCTCAATATCATACCTCCTATTATCCTATCAACTCATTCATAACTTAACAATCACATCCTATAACTTAACCAAATATTTATCTGTATTACTTAACCTTACATCCAACGCATCTACTAGTGGTTTAAGTCTAGGAAATCCTAAAGAAAACCTAATTTACTTAAACCGAAGCTCTGATACTAAGTTTGTTAATACAAATATCATCTCAAAAACGTTATTTATATTCTTCGATCTTTTCTTGGTTTTGTTAATGACAAATAAAAGGAATATCTTTTAGCAAATAATAAATACTAGCTTAAGTCTCTTAAGTACACATTTTACACTTCACATAATAACCAAGAATTACAAGTTTGCTTATTTAGTAACTTGTTTCCTTAAAAGGAAACTTTAATTCTAAAATCATTCCATGACATCATTACATACATCACATATAATATCTTTGTTAGATCTTGATATATCTTGTTTAGATTTACAAGTTACATAGTTGACATTTGATGATTTGGTAAGATATGGAAGATTTGGAAAGATACACCAAATCCCTTAGCTGTCATCTCCCACGGATCCAAGTCCAATGAAGGACGGATCCCTATTGTGGGATCCGTGGGATCCGTGAGCTGGATATCAGCTTGCCTATAAATAGCAAGCTGATCATTTGGCTTTATTATCACTCATATAGCTTAAACACATATATTCATTCAGTACATATCTTACTAACATCATTCATAGTTACATTTCATTTTGATCTTTCATTTTGTAGAAGAGAGATCAAGCTTTCAAGGATCTACAGAACCGTAATCCTTTAGTTGCATTACTGTGTGATATTGTAGTTTGTTTCACACATCATATCTATCATTTGTAATCAGTAAGTGTGGTTAGTGCTTTAGTCCTCAAAGCACAAAGAGTGTAGGGAGTGGTTGTACCCTTGTAAAGAACTCGACATCTAGCTTAGTGTCGGTAAAGTAATTAGGCGACGTCAGGTTGGTTCTACCTTGTGAAAGAACCCGGTGTTTAGCTTAGTACCGGAAAAGGAAGTAAGCGACGTGTAAAGGTTTTCTCCGCCTAGAAAAGGAGTTTGTTTCTTAGTGAAAGATAAACTCTCGAGTTGGAAGCTCGGGGAGTGGAGTAGGGCAAGGAAGAGAGTCCTTGTAGCCGAACCACTATAAACAACAGTGTTGTGTGGTTTTATCTTTCCTCTCTTTATCTTTTGTTTACATTGTGTGATTATTTATTTGTGATTGTTTCCTTTGAATTAACATAAAGTAACAAAGCAAATAAAACTTGAAAAACGGTAAAAACTATTCAACCCCCTTCTAGTTTTCCACAATTGGCATCAGAGCTACGTTACTTAAGATTTTTAAAATATATTGTATTTTAAAACTTAAAACGATCCATGGATTTTGAAAACTTTAAAGAAGGGCAATCTATGCAGAGACCACCTCTATTTGAACCAAATTGTTTTATTTATTGGAAAAATCGCTTTGAGACTTATGTAAAGTCAAAGGATATAGATCTATGGTATATAATAGTTGATGGTGATTACAAACCTATTAGTAATAATATTTCGGGTGGTCGGGATGAAGGAGCTACTCTTACTCGTCACAGTGATGAGCAATAGAAACTAATTGCCAAAAATAATGAAGCCAAAATGATGCTTTATAATGCCTTACCTAAGAAAGAATATGAAAGAGTTTTTATGTGTAAAACGGCTAAGGATATTTGGCAATCTCTTATTATCACACATCAAGGGAACTCACAAGTAAAAGATAACAAAATTGATCTTCTTGTCCAACAATACGAACAATTTGTTATCTCTGAAGATGAGACCATTGATAGTGCGTTTGCTAAGTTCAATACTATTATTACATCACTTAAAGCACTTGACGAATCTTTTTCTAGTAAGAATTTTGTCAGGAAATTTCTAAGAGCACTCCATCCGAAATGGAGAGCAAAGGTGACAGCTATTGAAGAATCTAAAGATCTCTCAAGCATGACACTGGATGAGCTCATAGGAAACCTAAAAGTTCACAAAATGATTATGGAAAAAGACTCAGAAATTGTCAAAGGCAAAAAGGAGAAGATTAAGTCTATTGCCTTGAAAGCCAAAGCCAAGTCAAGTGACGATGATGAATCTTGTTCAAACAGTGATGATGAAGAGTATGCAATGGCCGTGAGGGATTTCAAGAAATTCTTCAGGAGACGAGGAAAGTTTGTAAAACCACCTCGTGATGAAAAGAGATCCTCTCGAAAAGATCGTGACGATAAGAAAGGTAAGGTTGATAGGAAATGCTATAGGTGTGGTGACTCCAGTCACTTAATAGGAGAATGTCCAAAGCCTCCAAAGACCAAGTCTCAAAGAGCCTTCGTTAGTGGAGCTTGGAGCGATAGTGAAGGAGATGATGATGATGAGCCTAAGAACAACGAAATTGCCCTTATGGCTAATGACACAGAAGAGGTACATTCTGATTCATACTCCTCTATAGATGATGAAACTTTAGAAGTAGAATACAACAAACTGTGTGACGTCACTTTAAAAATCATAAACAAAAACAAATTTTTGAAAACAAAGACAACACTTTTAGAAAATGAAGTATTTTGGCTTAAAGAAAAAGCAATACGAATTGAAAAAGGTAAAGATAGTAAAGAAACGTGTGTGTCTTGTCAAGAACTAAAACTTGAACTAGAAACCTTAAAAACCACACAGGAAGAATTAATCAAACAAAATTCAAAGTTTAAAAAGTTTGATAAAAACATATGTTGTGCAGATGAAATAATGAAAATGCAAAAACTACCTCATGATAAAACAGGACTAGGCTTTATGAAACTAGGAACCTTAAGTGACCATAAGGAACAGACTGTGAATAAAACTGTTTCAACCAAGTTAGACAGTTACGGATCCGACGGATCCAATAATTTGGATCCGCCAGTTGTACCCAAGGGATCCGCGGGTACTGAGGCTGAACAGAAGGTTCACAAAGTCGACCGTTCCGAGTTTGTTAAAGTTACTAAGAAACCTAACAGTAATATAACTAATAATAAACACAAACCAGCAGTATCTTTAGGAAGAGGTCAAGCTAGAAATGAATATAGAGTTAAAACGGAACAACAGAGACCTCAAATGAGTTTTCCCAAACACCCCTTTCCAAAGAGTATAGTTAATCCACAACACACTTATCAAAATAATTGGAACCAAAACATGCCTAGAAACTTTCATGGTCCTAATTATATGCCGTGGAACAATTGTCCACCATTTCAGTACATAAACCATGATAATGTAATGTTTAACCCAAATGGACCCATGAGATATTGGGGACCAAATGCTTGAGTCTTTTATGAACTTAGGTATGCTTGAAAGTTGATCTTGAACCTGATGAGTGGATCAAAGATAGTGGGTGCTCAAGACACATGACGTGAAACAAAAATCTTTTCTCAACCTACCAAGTGTATGACGGAGGTAATGTCACATTCGGTAGCAAGCTTAAAAGTAAAATCATCGGAAAAGGTACAATCTCTCATGACTCTCTATCTATTGATGATGTTGCTCATGTAGATAATTTAGGATTTAATTTACTTAGTATAAGTCAATTATGCCGCAAAAAGTATAACGTCCTTTTCAGTGAAAATGGAAGTAAAATACTTAAAGATGGCATAACCGTAGGAAAAGGTGTTTTAAAGAATAATGTCTATGCTATGAAATTAGATAAAACACCTAAAGATAAGTTATGTCTTACCTCCTTGGACGAAAACTCAACTCTATGGCATCGACGCTTAGGTCATGCTAATATGAGGCTTATTCAATCTTTGTCATCCAAAGAACTCGTTAGGAACCTACCCAAGTTGAAATATGACCAACACTTTTGTGATGCTTGCAAAATTGGGAAACAAGTACATAATAGCCATAAGGCTAAAAACATGGTATCTACATCTAGATGCCTAGAATTATTACATATGGATTTGTTTGGCCCGTCGGCTATACAAAGTTATGGAGGAAATTTTTACACTTTAGTCATAGTAGATGATTACTCTAGATATACATGGACAAAATTTTTGAAAACTAAAAATGAGGCATTCGATAAATTTGAAATTCTAAGCAAGAAAATTCAAAATCAAATAGGAAGTAACATAGTATCTATTAGAACTGACCATGGTCGAGAATTTGATAATGAAATCCAATTTGGAAATTTTTGTGATAATAATGGAATAACTCATAATTTCTCGGCTCCTCGTACACCTCAATCTAATGGTGTAGTAGAACGTAAAAATAGAACAATTCAAGAAATGAGTAGAACTATGTTAAATGAACAAAACATACCTCAAAAGTTTTGGTGTCACGCTGTAGATACTTCCACATATATCCTAAATAGAGTTTTAATTAGACAATTTTTAAATAAAACTCCCTATGAAATTTATCGAGGCAAAAAGCCTACATTAGGATATTTTAGAGTTTTTGGAAGCAAGTGCTTCATTTTGAACACAAAGGATTATCTCACCAAGTTCGACCCAAAGTCGTATGAAGGTGTATTTCTTGGGTACTCACAAAACAGTAAAGCATACATAGTATTAAACAAGGAAACATCAAGAGTCGAGGAATCGTTGAACGTAACATTCAACGAAAGTCCACCTCCCTCTAAGACATCACCTCTGGTAGATGATGACTTAGTTGAAAATCAAATGGCTAATGATATAGAAAGCATTGAAAATGAAAATGAACCCGTAAAAGGAGAAATAGTCAATATTAAAGAAACTAAAAGTCATCCATTAGAAAACGTCATAGGAAAACTTAATGAAAGAACATTAAGATCCAAAGCTCAAAATGAAAGCAATTATTTTTGTTTTATTTCAACGGTCGAGCCTAAAAATATAAACGAGGCAATAAAAGATGAATCTTGGGTAATTGCTATGCAAGAAGAACTAAATCAATTTATTAGAAATGATGTTTGGACATTGGTCCCTCCACCTAAAAACCAAACCATAATCGGCACCAAATGGGTCTTTAGAAATAAAATGGATGAAAATGGTATTGTATCTAGAAATAAAGCTAGGCTAGTAGCTCAAGGCTACAATCAACAAGAAGGTATAGATTACGATGAAACCTTTGCACCCGTAGCTAGACTTGAGTCTATTAGGATATTACTTGCATATGCATGTGCACATGATTTTAAGTTATTTCAAATGGATGTCAAAAGTGCTTTCTTAAACGGTTTTATAAATGAAGAAGTATATGTTGCACAACCTCCCGGCTTTGCCGACTTCGAAAAACCAAATTATGTTTTCAAACTTAAGAAAGCTTTATACGGACTTAAGCAAGCACCAAAGGCTTGGTATGATCGACTTAAGACCTTCCTAGTTGACCATAAGTATACCATGGGCCTAGTAGACAATACTCTCTTCACCAAGAAAAAGGGATCACATATTATCATAGTCCAGATATATGTGGATGACATTATATTCGGTTCAACTTGTGAAAAGTTATGTGACGATTTCTCAAAAATCATGCATGACGAGTTTAAAATGGGTATGATGGGGGAACTAAACTTTTTATTAGGTCTCCAAATAAAACAATTAGAAGATGGGATATTCTTCAACCAATCAAAGTATATCAAAGATATGCTTAAGAAGTTTGGTCTTGAAGACTCAAAACCCATGAGAACACCCATGTCCTCCGAAACCAAACTCACAAAGGATGAAGAAAATGAATCCGTAGATTGCACTAAATATAGAGGAATGATTGGTAGTTTACTCTATCTTATGGCTAGTAGGCCTGACATTATGTTTAGTGTTTGTCTATGTGCACGTTTTCAAGAAGATCCAAAAATGTCCCATCTTGAAGCCGTTAAACGGATATTTAGGTATATCAAAGGTACTACACACTTAGGATTATGGTATCCCAAAGGAACGGGTGTAGAAACCATAGTGTATACCGACTCAGATCATGCCGGTGACTATGTTGATAGGAAAAGTACTAGCGGTATTTGTACTTTTGTAGGATATTGTCTCACATCATGGTTCGCTAAGAAACAAACTGCCCTCGCAATCTCAACAACAGAGGCAGAGTATGTGTCTGCAGGAAAGGCGTGTCAACAAGCACTATGGATGAAACAAGCTCTCGTCGACTATGGAATTGAACTCAACAACATTCCCATTCTTTGCGACAACAAAGGTGCTATCGATCTAAGCAAAAATCCAGTCCAACACGCTAGAACCAAACATATTGAAATACGCCATCACTTCCTTCGCAACAATGTACAGAAGGGAATCATCTCAATTGAGAAAGTTTCCTCAGAGGACAACATTGCCGATATTCTCACAAAACCACTTAAACGAGAACCTTTCAACTATCTTAG
This sequence comes from Artemisia tridentata subsp. tridentata, assembly GCA_021014915.2. NCBI lineage: Eukaryota > Viridiplantae > Streptophyta > Magnoliopsida > Asterales > Asteraceae > Artemisia > Artemisia tridentata. The sequence continues at coordinate 64,862,303 of CP139509.1, read as the reverse complement.
ACTTGGATTAGGATTAATGGAACCTAGTGATTAGGTAAAACATTAGTGTAAATATTAGTTTAACCACACTCGACACTAAACCAAAAATTGCGTTCTGTTCCGCGGATCCAATCGATAACAAGGACAGATCCTTTGTTTTGGATCCGCCGGATCCGTCGCATGCACAATCACGTTTATTATTAAATAAACAAGAACAGGTACTATTCATTCCTCACTCCAAAACATATCACCCTACTGTATTCGACACACACTCAATCTCCATCACAATTTAGACCATTTTCTTCCACAAATTTGTGCTTCTAACACCACTGTAAGTATTCTAATCATATTTATACTCCTGATCTGCGTCTAGGATTTCTATTTCATGCACAAAACCAAAACTTGGGGTATATGCATAATTTTTGAAAAAATCATGAAGCATGTTTACTGCATTACACTTAAAAACATGTTTTTCTTAGTTAGGAATTACATCTCATAGCACATTGTCTTAATTTAACAAAAACCCCTTGAAAATTTTCTTACTAAAACCTTCTAACGACTAGGTAAAATGATCTCTTTGAACATTGTTCATACAAATGCAAAAACGTTATCTTTTAGACATCACTTGCATAATGTCTCTTGAATGCTAAAGGGAATACATAATTAATATGTATTTTCGGGTACATTCAACCGTAGCTACATTGAAATAGGAGCGTTTGGGTTATCTCTTGTTTTTACACAAAACTTGCATAAACTAAATTTTCATGCATCAAAAAGGGTCGAGATAACCGCACCTCCACATTGTCCCCATGTAGGCACACACTAGGAATTTTACACTTAATTTGATCATTTCAACTAAAACTATGTAATTTTTGTACTTAGGAAAATCATGCCTCCCGCAACCAACTACGATCACAAAAGAACCGTTAACTACTTACCCGAAGTCCACAAAACCAAAGGTCTAACCAATGCCCAAATCGAAATTTTCAAAGCTTTAGAGAAAAAGTATGTCCATGAGGGTAGAGTCGTAGATTCCTCGTTCTATGAAGGAACACAACTTAGGGAACAATTAGCCGCAATACGATTTGATACTCTTTTGGATATAGATGAACCAATCGTCCCTAGGTTCATTCTTGAGTTCTATGCTAGTATAGGTCTTAGTTCATGTGACCAAGGTTTCTTAAGTCTTCAGTTTACTTTAAATGGAAATTTTGTCAACATCCCTCTTGATCAATTTGGTGAGGTCTTGGGCATTCCAAGTCAAGGGACATGTATTTACTCAGAAAAATGGTCCTTAACAATCTTAGAATCCAATCTCGATAGGACGACACCATATGTCACTCCTCTCGCATCAAAAGAAGTGATTAGGGAACATCTCTTCATTCCTAAGAACAACCCCACAAGGATGTATCGTGGTCGCGAAGTTGCTAGAGTTCCATTTGCAATGGAGCTAAATGAACTCAGACCCGAATTCAAGAAAATGGAAGAGGTCTTAAGGGCTAATGTGATGTGCACCATAGGAAACCGTGATCACATCAATGCTTGTTTGTGTCATATGATGTACAACATCTCTACTCGTCAACCCTTCAATCTTGCTTATTATGTTGCCAAAAGAATGTCTGACATTCCGGTTCAAGGCAAGATTGCAATGCCTTATGGAATGCTCTTAACCCGACTCTATAGAGCCTTTGCACCCGCCCGTCCAAACCCGTTAGGTTTTGTTCCGGAATACAATGAAATTGAACATACCTTCGTTCCTTTGAGTGACTTTAGGGTTAGTGTTGATAAAGGTAAACGTCCTCGTGTACCAACTTCATCCTCATCATCTTCAATGAGTGAAGATGATGGTTTGCCAAATTCTAGAATTCCTCCACCCAAATACTTGAGCCATCTTCCTCCAATTCAAAATGAATCTGCTGAGTATCGAAACATTAAAGGAATGGTGAAGAATCTTGGTCGTTGGATGATGAAATTGCACAAAGGTATGAAGAAGTTGAAGAAGAAGCTTAGTTGAAGGAATGTTTGGATTTGAACAATGTTAGACTATGTGATGTTAAACTCTATGTGTCTCGAATTTATCTGATAATACTTGTTATGTATGTGTAATAACTAACATTTGCAGGTAGATAACCCTCATGGTTATCAATTTTCCGGGTTATAGCCTATGTTTGGCATAACACCTAAAACGGTAAGTTTCTAAGAACGGATGTTGCATGAAATGAGTATAAGAATTCGAGGACCAACCATGTAAAAAAAAAATTCGAAATTGTTTTTGGATGTTGCATGAAATGAGTTAACGACCTCGAGGACCAAACATGTAACTTACCAACGAACTGAGTTAACGCCCGTTAGTAAAAAACCCAAATCCGCCAAAAAAAAAGTTGGGAACCTTTTTATGCAAGAAAAAAAGTTGGATACCTTGATTGGAAATGGACCCTAAGTTGGATACCTTTTTGTGCCATTTGCCCTAAAAAATATTATTAATCAATAAAAGGAGTTGTTCATTAGTTCTCTTTAATTTTGTTCATCAGTTAGTCGCATTGTTCATCAGTTACATCACAATGTTCATCAGTTAGTTGGTTTTATGACAGTGTTCATCAATAAAAAAATATTGTTCATCTATACTTTTTTCATTAATAGAAAGTGTTGTTCATCACTAAAAAGTGTTGTTGATCAATAAAAAAAGTTGTTCATCAATAAAAAGAATTCATTTGTTCATCAATAAAAAAAAATTATAATGTTCATCAGTTCAAGTTAGTATTGTTCATCAGTTCATCAATTTTCTAATAAAAACACAATGTTTATCAGTTCATCAGTTATTTTTGATATTGTTCATCAGTTAATTTTTGATAACGTTCATCAGTTATTTTTTATAATGTTCAGCAGTTTTCGAAAAAAACAACGTTCATCGGTTATTTTTTATATTGTTCATCAGTTATTTTTTATTACGTTCATCAGTTATCTTTTATAATGTTCAGCAGTTTTCGAAAAAATAACGTTCATCAGTTATTTTTGATATTGTTCATCAGTTATTTTTTATAACGTTCATCAGTTATTTTTTGATAACGTTCATCAGTTATTTTTGATAATGTTCATCAGTTATTTTTGATAACGTTCATCAGTTATTGTTCATCTTTAACGTGCGATATCTCACTCATATCATATCGGATTTGAGTGATTCAAATTTATGGGTAAAGAATGGCCAAAAAGCTACAACTTTCGTGTTTTAAGTTTTGCAAAATTCGGCTTTTAAACTAGGAAAAATTAGAGCCGAAAATGCCAAAAATTTTAAGAAAATCAACACCCACTTAAAAAGTTGAAAAAAAATTGCGATTCATATATCATAATGCATACCAAATTAAAGAGAATTAAATTTAAAAAATTATGGTGAAATCGATTTTTCATAAAAGTTTATCGTTTGAAAGTTATTTACGTTTGAAGTTTTGGGGTGTAATAAAAAAAATGGGTTAAAAGAACTAAAATGCCCCCTAACCGAATATAATAAGAAAAAAGGGAAAGAGTATGTGGTGGACGTGGACACTTGTCACATTGTGAGTGACTTTCTAGCCTTTTTAATTCTATCTCTAGATTAAAAATGTAAATTGCAATAAATTTTTTGATTATAAACCATTTAGTAAAATTGCATATAATATAAAATTTTGGCGGCATATTGCATACCGGAAAAGAAGCGGAAAGCATATTTGGATAGTATATTGATAGTATATTGTACTATCGTTTCCCATTACATAATAGTAACGTTTAAAAAAAACAACCATGGCTTGCAAAAAATGCAAACTGACAAATTATTAAAAGACATTTATGAAAAGACAATTGTTAAAAGGTAGGAAAAACAACAAAGTTTTGATAATAAAATTTCCAGCCACATGAAACATAAGGAAACTTATTCTTCATCGTGCACTGCTTTGGCCCAGGAAGCAAAGGGAAGGAGCTCGGCTGCTTCTCCCGTAAGGAGATCTAGCTTATTGACTTGTAGGTCTAGTGCTTCTGGGTGCAGTTGACTTGTTGAAATTCTGTTTGGATATTCTTGAAGAAGTGAAATTTGAGAAGTATTGGTACAGCTTTTAAGCATGATTTTTGTTACCATGTGCTGTTTATGGCTTACTTCCTGGAACCGTATGGTTCTTGTGGCTTGATGGCATGCTCTGCATGCAACTTTATATTTAGTTGTGTCAATTGACCAGTCAAGTATGCATAACCAACATATATACTAGGAACTGTTATTTCCGTGCATAGGCAAGGCCCAAGAGGAATAAAGCTTAAGCTTGCTATTTTTTGTTCATGATATATCAAAACTTGTGTTTTTCATTTGTTAGTCTGTCACAACCATATTTGTTTTGCTAAGATAAATTTGATACCCTACAATTCTTAAATGATTCAAGTAACATCAAGTCCTTGCATGCCTATGGAATAAGAATTGTGTATTGCATGCAATATGTGAAAATTGAAGTCTCAACTGCATATGAGATGCAAAAGATGTTAGAAAACACTCTTAAATAGATAGTGAGGTGCTCAGATTGAAATTTGAGTTGAGCGAGAATCATCGCCAAAATAAAAATAAGGTGATCAACTGAAAGTTTAGTTGAAAAATAGTTTATTTATATAGCTAGACATCTAAATGGCTAGAAATCTAAATGAAGGTGTGGTCAAGTAGAATTGAGGGTCTTTCCTAAAATAGTGGACACGTGTATTGTTTGCTGGTGTGGCGCTGACGTGACAGGATTTTTTTTCTATAACTCAAGTTATGGTACCTTATGCTCTTAGTGAAGTCATTCAAAGAGTTCGGCCATGGAGAAGTCTACACCTTAAACGTTGTGTACCAAGAAACATGATGAGTAACGTGCATTATTAGTTATCTCATCTTTTATATAATAAATGAAAACCCTAAGTGGGGACTTTTGCAATTCAAAAAAATCAAATCATTCCTTATTAGGTAAAAATTTAATTAAATAGAATTAATTTTTTAAATATGTTTGATTAAAAAAAATCTAAATACTTCCTTATTTGGTAAAAGTATGTGTAAATTCGTTTTTTTTTAGAAAATTTTAGCTAAAAAGTTTATGTGTCAAAACTATAAAAAATTAAAACTTTAAAATCACGGGGGTGATTTACAAGACTTAAGGGTCAAAACTGAAAATTAAGAAAAAGCAAAACAATACAACACTTTGGCTGTCGACCCACAATTCCAACCAAATTTTCTTCAACACACAGTTCCAAATTGAAACCTAAATCAATAATCGGGTGATTCTAAAATAAATTCAATAAAGTTTGTTACAATATAATTCTTATTGCAGTGATTACGAAGGTAATTTTAATAATTTAATTATGGAAGAACAAAGCCTAAAGGTATGATTTAATGTCTAATTTGTAATTTTATTTTTATTTTTTTTCTCTAAAAAGTGATACAGGGCTTTTAGTTATATTCTAAACAGGTTTGTGATTTTGCTTTTAATTTTGGGGAAAAAATTAGGGTTTGATTGAAGCTCTAATTGAGTTAAATTATTTGAAAGTTTATTATGTCGTATAATGTTCTCTTGCTCATTAGTTTAATGTGGTGTCGTTCTAATCGCAGAGACAAAAGACTAAAAAGGAGGTGTATGATGAGATTACATCCAAAAACAATTTTTTCAAGGTGATGATCATATAACCACTTTATGTTACTTTTGGAACATTCTGTATATCTTTAGTGTACATGACGTTGTTTATATCTTTCCATTGCTATATAATTCCATTGCTATATCTTTAGTGTACATGACGTTGTTTGCGTCTTAGGAAGAACAAACTAATTGTGTACCAAGTAGGGTTTGAAGTTGCGTCATTAGATTAAGACCTTATGTCTAAGAATTCAAGAGATATTTTTTAGACTTAAATGAGTTTTATTTGTAAGTTAGAATCAGGTACCATTTTTTTTTAATATATCAAGTTGGTTTTTTGAAGCTATAATAATTCAAAATTTTAAAATTTCAATATGTCAGGTTTTAGTTGTTGGTATATGTATTTATATAGTTTTGACAACTTATACTCTCATATGAAAAGATGTGGAGGTTTACGGGAATAAGAGGAGTGTAATAAAAGGAAGGTTTGATGCCGAGTTACAATGCTAAAGGTTGAGTTGAACCTATTTGGGAAACCATATGGTTAATGTTTTGTCGGGTTTGAATTAAGGTTTTGAAATTTCAAGGTTTGTTCAACTCCTTGAGATGCCAACATAATGAATCTTCTAAATTCAACCGCTAATCGTCGAGAGTAGTTACTTATTCATCTTATAAAATTGTCATTTTATTTCTCCGTATGGCATACAATTGGTTGGGTCTTAGAAAAGACGTGTATGCAAAGTGATACTTTAAGACTAATACTGAAACGGTAAACCATCCTTATTTATCATATGTTAGTCATATAAGTGATCGAATGCGTTTATTTTTATGTCCCGGCGCAGTGCACAGCCAAATAATACCTATTAGTCTCAAACTCTCAGTTATCATCATGTGTATATGTTTATCACTACTTTATAATTGTAAGGAGGTAAAGTTTTTAATAAGTGCCTATCAAAGTAGTCTCAATTCAATAACGTGGACCTTTGGTTTATAATATCGATTTTGTAAAGTGACGATTTGTTGATTTGTAGTGACATTTAGTACTCGAGGCTTTAGAGCTCAATTGGCCATGTAAAACATCATCAAGTTGGTATACTACATATATATTACATTTAAGTTGAAAATGACCATGACGATGTGTGTCTTTTTGCAGACATTGGCTCACCAAGTATTGCAAGAAAGAATCAGTGTACTACTATATTTGATTTTTGTCTAACCGAATCAATTTTGATTAAGTGTGATTTTTTTAACGACAACCAACTACCTCAATATATCACAAGTTTATCTTACATAACATGTTAGCGCTATGCTAACATTTGAAAAAAAACGAGCTTGTTCCAAGGTGCTTGGAAACTGAGGTTGATTGCAAAAATTTCATATTTTTAATCTAACAAATAAAACCATTTAGGACACGTTAAGTTGTTTGTTTTCTAATAGATAAAAATACATAATTAAAAAAAAAAATAGAAAAAACCCCGTGCGTGCACGGGCATTATAACTAGTAATTGATATAATGTTTTATTTTCAGTTTCACTAAATGTTTTTATATGTTTTTTTGATACATGTTAAAAATTATTGTTTCAGTTAAATTATCGCATGTTACAATCTTTTGTAATTACATTTTGATATTTTCGCGTTTTATTTTAAGCGTTACACGAATCATTTAACACAATATTATAACTATAGTTTTTATCCACTAAAAATGAACGTGTTGACAACATTAATGATATGTTGATTGACATATTTCCTGGCGAAGAGAAGGTTTAATATAGTTTTGATGAAACAGAAGACGATACCCACAACTTCTGTCCTTTGGAATTCTTAAACTCGCTCAATGTGAACGGATTGCCCCCTCATTACCTGCGTTTGAAAATTGGATGCCCAATTATTCTTTTAAGGAATCTCGATCTTGCAAATGGATTATGTAATGGCACGAGGTTGATATGTAAATGTTTTGATCCTAATGTCATCAATGTTGAGATTTTCGTCGAACAAAACGCTAGAGTTAGAGTGCTCTTGCCAAGAATTCCTCTTGTTCTATCCGAAGAAGACACGTTCCCTTTCAAACTAAAGAGAACACAATTCCCTATGCATCTTAGCTTTGCGATGACTATCAATAAAACTCAGAGCCAAACAATTCCAAATGTGGGTGTCTATTTGCCCGACTCTGTTTTCTCGCATGGGCAACTTTATGTTGCTTTGTCTAGAGGGATATCACGTAGAACTACAAAGGTATTAGTGAAGCCAATCAAAGAGTTCGGTCAAGGAGGAGTCTACACCTCAAATGGCGTATACAAAGAAGTTTTACGCGACGAGTAATGTGCATTATTAGTTAGTATCTCATAATTGATGTAATGTTTTATTTTTCAGTCTCACTAAATATTTTTATATGTTGTTTGGTACATGTTAAGAATTTTTGCTAGAGTTGAAATATCACATGTTACAACCGTTTGCAATTACATTTTTATCATTTCACGTTCTATTTTGAACGTTATATGAAACACTTACCATAATATCGCATATCGTTAATTGTCTACCGCTGTCGCTAGGCGCGGTTACTAGCCTAGTAATTAACAATGTTTATAAATACACGATTTTAACACATTAAATTAAGGTAATTGAGTTTTAATAAAGTGTTTATTAATATCAAATGAGCTTATATTTGGAAATGCTTTTTAATTCAGATAAACCTAAACAACACTAAAAAATTACTGTTAGCAAATCCCCTTATGAAAATATAAAATATCTCACATATATCAGAGTATCACACAATCACAAACACACAAAAGAGTCTCTTCACCTTCACGCGTGGTACATCCTCTATTACATCTGTACTACTTAAAGATTGAGTGACTAAATTTAATGTGGAATAGTGAATGTGCACAAAAAAAAGTACAGTATAACCACGTTTAACAGCTCGGATGTGTAAATTAATGTCATCAACAATCAACGTTTAGCAGCTCAAAGAATACAAACCAGTGGTTACAGCAATCATAAATCAACCTCAAAGACAAAAGGGTTGCAGATTTACAACTCACCATTAAAATAAGAAAACCCAAAGATTAGTCTATTTATTGTTTATCTAGTAGGCTCACAACATTACCGATTTTAAAATCCTACAAGTCAAAGGAACCAAAGAGTTGACTGATCTCAGATATATAAATGAACATCTTTATCGATCCAGTAGCCTAATCCCACAATCATATGTGACCTCGGATATGTTACATCTTCATCGGTCCAACAAAAAAAAAGGTTATAATCCTAGTTATGGTGCAAGGCCAAGAAGAGCTATATCTTATGAGGCTTCTGGAAGATAGCATGGCAGAAAAGATGCTTGCACATGAGATTAAAGAGGGCGATTCGGTCATTGTAGACATTAATGCAGATGGTAATGTGACTGTTCTGGACGGCAGTGGTGGAGCTCCACCAGAGGTCTTTACAACCAAATGCAGTGTAGACTACTCTTTTTCTGATATTTTATGACGTTCTTGTTAGAGTTAATGTTTAACTTTTAATATACGTATGTCCGGTTTCAAACCCGAGACTCGGGATTGCACACAATAACGTGAGAGTTCCAATGGATGAATAAATTAAATATGTTTATGTATTTTATTTATTCATTTCACAAACAAAATACTTAACGATAGTTAGTACTTAACGGGGTTAGAGATAACAGCCGTTAAAGGACTAATATTGTAAAATAGGAAAAGAAGAAACCCAAACCCACTAGGATTGAGTTGGGTCGGCCGAATAGCCCAAGGCAATGGGTTGGCCGGATTTTTGGGTTAGCTTAGGGAATAAGTTTGTGTGTTTTAGGGTTTGCCTATATAAACAATTCACTTGTTTTGGTTTAAACCTAATCTTGAATTCCCTACAAGCTTAACTTCTCTTCTCCTCTTTTCTCCCTAGCTAGAAACGATCGACCTATTTTAATACCACTTGGTATTGTCGATTCAAAGTAAGGCTAGTCAAGTGTTTGGCTTGTTTGTGATTCTTGAACCTAGCTTATCCCATTGGAACGCTAGATTACGTGTGTACAAGAGCGAGTAACTAGCTTATTTTAGCTAGTGTGTTTTGTGATTGTCGATCCATATATATATTCCCTATTAGGGTTTATATAACTTGTTCTTGTTGAAGAGATTCCTTGTTCTTGCTAGGAATCACTAAGGTACGTTTCTATTTAAGTTTAATTAATTACTTGTTCTTGTAGATCTATCCGCTGCGTGTTCTTGATGATTATATGTGTTTATGGTTTTATATATAGTTCACATATTCCAACAGTGGCATCATGAGCCTCGTTTAAGAACTTGTAATTAATTACTTAAACCTAAAAATTGGATCTTGTAGAGATTACATGCAATTATATTTTTTAGGGTTTGTTTATTTTTTTTAAAACCCTAATATGGGTCGATCCCTATATATTAAAAAATTAGGGTTTTAGTTTTTTAATTAAAACTTGAGAAACCCTAGGATTGCATGAAAATTTTTAGGGATTAATTAGTGAATACCGTATGTGATGTTACTAATTAATTAGATACGTACATGAGATATTGACATTATAATATGGACTACATGATTATGTGATCAATATGGGATCCATGACAAAATCTTGCATATTTTGTCATGGTTTGATTTGTATGATTTTGTATTGAATTATTTGCTACATGATTTAAATAAATCTTAAATTGGGGAAGACCTCAATATATATTAATTAATAAGTTATGTGCAATGTGGTATCTAACTAACTAAAACTTACACGGCCAAGTTATTTAGCGTCAGTGGACCATTGGGCACAATGAGCTCGAAAACCAATGGGAGTTTTGTTAGTTACATACATTTAAAATTTCACATAGAATTAATATTAGGATTTATTGAAAAAGGTTTGCATGTGGCTATATGATATCGTGGATGATCATATATTTGTTATTATGTGTTTATTTATTTTTTGTAATTACTTGATCTTTTGTGTTTATATATTATGATGGATTGCAACACACAAGAGGGTAATTTTCATAATAAAAATAAATAAGACTAATAACTATGAAACCTTTGTAGTAATTTTATTTTTTGCCAAGTCTTATGTGCCGATAGTGGTTCGCTTCGTACGGTAATTTGCTCCCAGGCGAGACTAGCAATTAATAAATTACTACATAAAATTGTTTTAGCAAGAAAATCATATTTTTTTAGTTGATTGATTGCAACTGTACAAAAGTGGTCGAAGCGGCGGACCTATTATTGACAAACTATAAAGTGGGTTTAAGGTTGGCTCACATTAAATTGTGACCTTAGAGGGGCACGGTTTTAACCAGCTTCGGCGGCTGTCGTCCCTCCGCTCGCCTGTGCGTCAATAATAGACTTACCAAGTACACCATGAAAAAGTACGAAGCATCTTAAGGCAATGTTGTAATTTGCTCAACGCCTCAATTAAAAAATTTGATGATTTGAGCTACGAATAAGTAAACGGTTTTGTTTTTGCAAACATATATGATACAAAGATGAATGCATGACATCTTTGTACATATTTTTTGATTTTACACATCAAAATTTATTACCCTTTAAATTTAAGTTATATGCCACCCAACTACAAAAGAAACACCTAAGGTTTCATCCTACATCACTAGCAGCCAAAGCTGAATGTTGATGTTCAAAGGGTGGTCATCTAAGGGTAAATTGAGTACTTTATTGCTAGCAGCCAAAGCTGAATGCAATAAACCGACGTCAATTTACTGTTTCTTAAGTTGGTTAACTTAATTGGGCACTTTCATTACTAGCAGCCAAAGCTGATGTAATGGAACGGCGCCAAGGCATAAAGATTTGGGGATGAAACATGCTTACATTTTGCAACTGATGTTGGCAATATAATGTAAGTCCCAAGATTTCTAGGAATTGCAATTTGACATTGGCAATTGGGTGATCCCGTACCTTATTGAGCACTTTCATTGCTAGCAGCCAAAGCTGATGTAATGAAACGGCGTCAATTAGGATCCTAGTTTTCAGTGAAAATTAAATGGTTTTTTAACCAATGGGTGTTTAATTTTCATGAAATGTTTAATTATCGAAAGTACTAACTTTTGAACTTTTTTCTGTAGAAATGGCCCAACCCGGAAACTCGTCAAACTTAACCTCTTGTTTCAAGATGATGCTTGAAAAAGAGAAATTGACTGGGACTAAGAATTTTAACGATTGGTATCGCAATCTAAGGCTTTTCCTTAGGATTGCCAAACGTTATGAATGTCTTACTGAGGACCTTCCGGTTGCTCCTCCTGCAAACTCGCCTAATGAAATACTTAGGGAGTTCAATGAAGCTTATGACAAGCACAATGATGCGGCTTGTCTCATGTTATCGGGAATGGACACTCAACTGGTAAAACAGTTTGAGAAATATGGCCCGAAAAACATGATTGAGGAACTGACACGCATGTTTCAGAAACCTCCCATGGCTGAATTGTATGATGTACTTGACAGCTTAGGCAAGTGCAAGCAGGACGCAACAACTCCCGTAAGTACTCATGTGCTTGAAATGAAAGGTTATCTTGACCAACTAGATGCACTTGATTGCGGGTATGTGGAAGACGTTAAATTTGGCCTCATCAACAAATCCCTCAATGAGGAATTATATGGTGACTTCGTGCGCAACTTTAACATGCATTGCAAGGGGAAGACTTTTTCTAAATTGCATGCAATGCTCATTGAGCATGAGAAGGGACTCAATAAGAAAGCTCCTACACCCGCTGTTATGGCAATAAGAGGTGGTAGAGTAGCTAAGCCCGGTAAACCGAAGCATGTGAACAAGAAAGGTAAGGGCAACGCTGACAAGGGCAAGCAGATTGTGACCTATCAGCAAAAGCCAAAGAAGCAGAATCCTCCTCCCAAGAAGGATCATCCTAAAAACGATACGGCTGCTTGTCACCACTGCAATACTCCTGGACATTGGAAGAGGGACTGTCCACTGCTACTTGAGGAGTGTCGCAAGAATAAAAATGCCAAGGCTGGGCAGGGCGCCAGCACTTCAGGTATTTTTATGGTTGAATTGTTTTCTTTTCCTCGTAAGCAAAATGCCTGGATATATGATACAGGATGTGGTAGTCACATTTGTAATACATCGCAGGGGCTTAGAGGAGCGAAGAAGCTGAACTATGGGGAATGCTACTTGTACGTGGGAAATGGTGGCATATCACAACAATGGTGGCATATCAGAAGTCACAGAAGCTGAACTATGGGGAATGCTACTTGTACGCAGGGGCTTAGAGGAGCGAAGAAGCTGAACTATGGGAATAAATTGTAACACCCCAACCCGACAAGGGTAAAGATATCACAACAATGGTGGCATATCAGAAGTCACAGAACATTCAACAAATAAAAACATCATAAGTCTTAACATTTAATCCAAAATAAGTCAACATGACTTAAATCAAAATGCAAGACAAAATAACTTAAGTACAAAATCCAATATTCAAATGCCTAAACAATGGCATATCAAAATAAATAGAAGTTCAAATGGTAAAGCTAAATAACTAAGGTCAACTCCGAAATAGCTCGCTCTCATCCCAAAGCTAAACCCAGCTCCTAGCTTAAGTACCTGCCGCAGGAAAAGAAATGCGGCTGAGCTTCAAAAGCTCAGTGAACAGATATATAGATAACGGAAACAAATAACAAGTAGCAAATATATAAGCAAATCCGGAATACAAAATTCATACCGATACGAAGTCAAAATGAAAGGAATGAGAAATGGATCATGAATAAAAGAAAAGAACAAAGTGAATAAGATTTAAGAAAAACAGGAACACAGGAATCTATCACGAGCCCAGATGACTTACAATACCATAACATTACTAATATAATAAAACAAACCTGTGTAGAGTGATCAGCTCTCAGACAAAGTGAAAGACGTGTATCGCACACACAATCAGTCACCAGATATAATAATCATAATCATATAACTTATACAGATAACAGGTCAAATCTAGGATGCACCCATACGCCCCACAGACAAATCAATAATCATAATTATAATGGCCATAGCAAATAATAAATAAGGGACGGAACAGGTCATCACTCTCCTGCCCTAGAGTCATGTCAGAGGTGCGTCAATGACATGGACATGAAACCCTCATGCCTAGTGATTGGCTCGTAATATCAAACTGTAGGTCAAAGTCAAATGTACTAGCATAATCAAAAGTTATATCTTAAGGGTACATGGCAAAAGATTCAAATCAAAGATCACATCGAAAGTTCACAAACAAAAGGGAATATAGCAGTGGTATAGGGAATCCTAATAAGGAAATGAATTCTGAAAGAAAAAGGGAATTGAAAAGCCCTTACTGAAAGGACGAAATATCTGTACCTTATTAGCTCAACAGAAAGGAAGAAAACACGAAGCAGAAATTAGGGTTTCTCCTTCTTCACACCTAAAGAAGTAGAAGACGAATTACAAAATATTCAAACTCAGATTATTACTTCAAGTTTACTTTTCCATTTTAAGTAACTTTCTATTTTCAGTAACTTCCCGATTTAGTAAGATATAAATATTTCATATTAGGTTAAGTCCTTATTTCCATATTATTATGGAATTAAGGTACCTTTTATCAAGTTACAAAAGTTTAGGGTTAATTATAACAATTTTACATAGTTTAGGGTTTTAATTGTAAATTCATTAGATTCAAGGTTTTAAAATGAAAATACCTTAAGTTACTGCTTAAATACTCATATTATTCAGAATGACATTTTAATCCCTTTAGTTTCCCAGTTTACAGTTTATACCCTTTAATTATATAATTTACAAAACAAACCCTACATATACATAATTCATGTTTTAATCCCTATGATACTTATATTTGCCAAACAAGTACTTTATTTTACAAATTTACAGAACATCACCTCAGAATTATGTGGAGTACGAATTAGACCCTTAGAATTTAGTAATTACACAATTGGTCCCTTAACTTTACAAAACTTACAATTTAAATCATAACTTGTTTATAATTACATACCAATCCCATAAATACTCAAAATTACACATTATGCTCTTTATGACATTATTTACACAAAATAACTCAAAGTTTCCAGATCTTACACTTTTAGTCCCTCTACTTTAATTATTTACAAATCGACACTTATAAATATAATTAATTCATTTTCTTGCAACATTTACACTTAGGACCCTCAAGTTATATTTTTCCCACATTCCTACTGACTTATATGACATTACAAAAATATCCCAGAAGTTTCAAAGTTGGCAAAACAAACCCTTATACTTTTAATTACCAATCGTATAGCCTTTTTATTTGCAAAACCAAACCCTACTTTCATCTAATCATTAAACCATCATGACACCATCATTGAAGCACTAATTACATCAGTTCTAATAGTATAAACCCTAACCCTAATGCATTCTAGGGTTTTCTTCCTATTTTTCTTTATTTTCCTATAAATTCGATTATAAACAACAATTCGCATCAATTATTCTGAGCTTCTATAAATCATGTGGTTATTTTTATAGGCTTATATTATCAGTATAGAACATGTAAAAATTATGGTTACACTCTAGAAAAATCGTATGACACTATTTGGAATTTATGTGTATTTTATCTCTTATAATTTCGTACGCATGATTTAGCTTGCATGATTCATGTTTAACATTTTTAATGAGTTATATTAGACATAAAGATCATTAGAAAAATGTTAGATCAAGTATACAACGTAAGAATTAGGCGTGGGATTTTATACCTATCGAACAAAGCAAACCGAACAAACAATTGTACCACGATCAAACGAAGGCTTCCACAACTCGACTCCTATTTTTCGTGGCTCCTTTACACCTTGATGAACTCCAGAAAAATGCTTGCTCAAGTCCAGAAGATCGAATGGAGGCTTGGTCGAATTTAGTGTGTGTCGATCTAGGGTTTTCGGAAATTAGGGTTTGTAAAATAAAATGGTTTTGTTTTGTGCTTTATCAAACCGACTAGGAGGGGGGATAGGGTCCAGAAATTCGGCCCAAATATTATCATAGGATCATTATTTGATTTTGTGTATAACTCCTTAAATTAGTTTTGTGCTTATCTAATTAAAATGATTTTACAAAATATATATATTAATTTTATTTAATTAATTTCGGATCATGTATATATGTATATGTGATTTTGTGATTTTTGGACATTTAATATAATGTAATGTTGTCCCAGAAATTTATTTTCTTGATATGTAGATCGTTTTCAGAAGTTTGGAATTGTTTCAGAATTTTATAAGTTATTTATTTAGGTTTTATAGTTTCAGGGGTAATTTGGTCTTTTTACAGGTTATCTGAATTTCAGGTATTACAGTTGGATTGGGTGATAAAACAAGTTAGACTTTTATTTGATTATATCATATGTTCAAACAACATGAACTAGACTATGTTAACGTGTATATTCTTTGGCAGGGTACTAATGATTGTGTGATATATAATGCATGTTTACAAGGTGATAAGTGTATGTTGAATATATATTCCCGTATCTCTAAATGGTGTTGAGTTTTATGTGAGAATAGCAACGTATATAAACATTTAACTTGGTTGTGTCGATATAAAGTGAGAGTGGGTTTATGTTATTTGAGGTGGAGTGTGTAAGTTACTCTAATGATGAAATGGTTCTTGCTAAAAATCCAAGAGAAAAGGGACAAATTTTATCATGGTTGTTCGTTGTTATTTGTTTGGTGACATTAGAAGGTCAATTCCTTTTAAATCTTGGTCGATATTGTTTGAGTATACAAGTTACCAAAATGATGGAAGGAGTTTTAACACAATCGTCTCGTTTAGTAATAATGTTGAATAAAAGCAAAAATTTAGTCCGTAAAAACGGTTAATTAAACAGTGACGATAGATTAGTCTTCGTTCACTATTTACAAATGGAAGGGAAATTTACGGGATGTTATATTACTTCCCACCTGAAAATAAGGTCATCGTGGCTAGGTACGGTGAATTTCTTGAGGATAATCTAATATCTCAAGAAATCAACGGGAGAGTGTATGATCTTGAAAATGATCATGAAGATATGTCACCTTCTGAAGGCACTAACACACTTCCTGTGGAACCTGAAAGTTTAGGTCCTCCACCTGAAGTAGAAGTGGTACCCATCCGTAGATCTTCAAGATCTGCAAAGGCTCCTGACCGTCTATGTTTAAACATAGAGGATGAGGAATCTACACTATTGGATCACATTGATGAGCCAACTAGTTATAAGACTGCCATTAATAGTCCTGAAAAGGACAAATGGCAAGTAGCCATGGATGGGGAAATGCAATCCATGAAAGACAATAAAGTCTGGATTGAAGTAGACCTTCCACCCAATGCTAAGGTAGTTGGGTGTAAGTGGCTCTTCAAGAAAAAGACTGACATGGATGGCAACGTACACACCTACAAAGCTCGTTTGGTGGCTAAAGGCTTTACCCAAACATATGGTGTTGACTATGAGGAGACATTTTCTCCTGTGGCCGACATTAGAGCTATTAGGATTCTTATAGCCATAGCTGCCTACTATGACTATGAGATTTGGCAAATGGATGTCAAAACCGCCTTTCTGAATGGTCGCCTAGATGAAGATATCTATATGGCGCAACCTGAGGGGTTTGTGAATCCACAATTTCCTGAGCGTGTATGCAAACTTCAAAGATCCATTTATGGATTGAAGCAAGCATCCAGGCAATGGAATAAGAAATTTGATGAGGAAATCAAGAAGTTTGGATTTACTCAGAATTTCGATGAGCCATGTGTATACCACAAAGTTAGTGGGAGTAACACTACTTTTCTTATCCTATATGTCGATGACATATTAATCATGGGAAATCACATACCAAGCCTTAATGAAGTTAAGGATTATCTTGGTAATTGCTTTGCCATGAAGGATTTAGGAGAAGCAGCGTATATCCTTGGAATCAAGATCTATAGAGACAGATCTAAACGGTTAATCGGATTAAGCCAAAGTGCTTACATGGATAAAATATTGAAGAGATTCAATATGCAAAATTCCAAGAAAGGATATTTGCCCATGCAAGTAGAACACGGCTTATGCAGCGAAATGTGTGCTTCTACACCTGAAGAGGTGGCATACATGAAGAAAGTTCCGTATGCTTCGGCAGTAGGATCTATCATGTATGCAGTTAGATGCACAAGGCCAGATGTGGCGTTCGCTCAAAATTTGACCAGTCGTTATCAGCAGAATCCAGGTAAAGATCACTGGCATGCTGTAAAGAACATTCTTAAGTATTTAAGGAATACTAAAGATATGTTTCTTGTTTTCGGGGGAAATCCAGACGCAGAACTGAATGTTACAGGTTTCTGCGATGCGTCCTTTCAGACTGATAAAGATGATACGAAGTCTCAGACGGGTTACGTTTTTGTCATAAATGGAGGAGCTGTGGACTGGAAGAGTAAGAAGCAGAGTACAACTGCCATGTCTGCTACAGAAGCTGAGTACATTGCTGCATCGGAAGCAGCACAAGAAGCTGTTTGGATAAGGAAATTCATTAAGGATCTTGGAGTGATGCCTTCTATAGAATTACTTATAAATGTGTATTGCGACAACTCTACTGCAATCACATTCGCCAATGAACCTGGAGTTATGAAAGGCGCCAGACACTTTAAAAGAAAGTATCACTATGTTCGAGAACAAGTCGATGATGGTGAAATAAAAGTACTCAAAGTTCACACAGATGACAATCTGGCTGATCCTTTCACGAAGGCATTACCTAAGGAGACGTTTAATCGTCATGCTCAGGGTATTGGTCTTTGTTTAGCAGATAGTTTCATGTAAATCTGTTGGATTAGTATTTTGATAGGGACGTGTAAACAATTATTATTTTAATGAAATAAAGTGCGGATAACGTTTATTATCATTATTAATATTTGTGTCCTATATTTGCATGTTTAAATCCGTGAATAATTTATTTATTCTAAATAGTCTGTTGTCAATTAATAATATGGGAATATTATTGAACTAAGACAAATGTGAGGATTTGTAGAATGTACTGTGAGGTTAAGACACCAATGTAACATGATATTCAATATTGGATAAATTGAATATAGGACTTATCCCAACCACATGATTATACTTTATGGATCATAGTCATCAAGTAAATCATGAATATTTATCCTCTGACTTGAGATTAGGGCTGTCAAATCGTGTCAGACACGACACGATAAGACACGACACGATAAGGGGCAAACACGAACACGACACGAAACCTGTTAAGCCCAAACAGGTCGACCTATTAACGACACGAAACACGTTAAGCCTAAACACGAACCTGTTAACAAGTTGTGTTTTCGTGTCGTGTTTTCGTGTTCGTGTCAAAATTGCACATAGAGCGTGTCAGACACGACCTGTTAAGACACGACCTGTTAAGACACGACACGATAAGGGGCAGACACGAACACGACACGATAATTTTTCGTGTCAAATTTTCGAAACACGAACACGACACGAAACCTGTTAAGCCCAAACAGGTCGACCTGTTAACGACACGAAACACGTTAAGCCCAAACACGAAACCTGTTAACAAGTCGTGTTTTCGTGTACGTGTCAAAATTGCCAGCCCTACTTGAGATGCCAGATAATTGCCGAGGATGTAGCTCATTTTCTGTGAGATAGTCTAACGCTATCCGTAAAAGGTAGTTATAAGGGCTATTTTCGGAAATGATGCGAAATTCGAGGGTTATGCTCGCAGTCAATAAGGGATTTGTTCCTTCGACTTTGTGTTGAAGTTTAATACTGCTTTGCCACTCGTATGATTAACAAGATGTTTGCGTGCGCACGCCCAAAGTCAATCTGGAAGACGTTAAGATGTTTTGGTAATCTTGTTCAATTATGTATAAACGAGAAACTACTGTTAATTATGGAATGACAAAGATCCATATCCAAATTAACGCGGTATTAGTAACAAAAGGATAAATATGATGATTAAATCATCACGTGGTTTTTCCAGGAAAACCATACTCGGATCGAGCTGGGGGCATTGGGATCTGTTAAGCTAGACTAGCCCATGTCATTACTATATTAATAGTTATCCAAGTGGGAGCTGTTAGAGTTAATGTTTAACTTTTAATATACGTATGTCCGGTTTCGAACCCGAGACTCGGGATTGCACACAATAACGTGAGAGTTCCAATGGATGAATAAATTAAATATGTTTATGTATTTTATTTATTCATTTCACAAACAAAATACTTAACGATAGTTAGTACTTAACGGGGTTAGAGATAACGGCCGTTAAAGGACTAATATTGTAAAATAGGAAAAGAAGAAACCCAAACCCACTAGGATTGAGTTGGGTCGGCCGAATAGCCCAAGGCAATGGGTTGGCCGGATTTTTGGTTAGCTTAGGGAACAAGTTTGTGTTTTAGGGTTTGCCTATATAAACAATTCACTTGTTTTGGTTTAAACCTAATCTTGAATTCCCTACAAGCTTAACTTCTCTTCTCCTCTTTTCTCCCTAGCTAGAAACGATCGACCTATTTTAATACCACTTGGTATTGTCGATTCAAAGTAAGGCTAGTCAAGTGTTTGGCTTGTTTGTGATTCTTGAACCTAGCTTATCCCATTGGAACGCTAGATTACGTGTGTACAAGAGCGAGTAACTAGCTTATTTTAGCTAGTGTGTTTTGTGATTGTCGATCCATATATATTCCCTATTAGGGTTTATATAACTTGTTCTTGTTGAAGAGATTCCTTGTTCTTGCTAGGAATCACTAAGGTACGTTTCTATTTAAGTTTAATTAATTACTTGTTCTTGTAGATCTATCCGCTACGTGTTCTTGATGATTATATGTGTTTATGGTTTTATATATAGTTCACATATTCCAACAGTTCTAGGGGGTGTTTAGCATTAAGAGTTGTTTAGCTGTGTTTTGGAATGTTGGAATAGTTGAATTTTTGGTTCGATACTCTCGCTTTCTATCTTAACTAGGCAACATGGCCCGTGCAATGCACAGGTTTTTTTTACCAATAAGATATCAATCTCACACATAATATTTTTCTTCGAATTGTCTCAAATGTGATTAGCACAACCAATTAGTAAGGAGAGAGCGTTAGATTGCACATAATATAAAACTGTTTAAATGATAATCAACAATTCGACCGGTCCGCGATGTCTACCAACTTGGACCATTGCAAGCTGTGAATATTGGGCATCAAAATGACAAAGCCTTACTAACCGGAATACAAAATAATACAACAGTTAAAAATAACTAACAATTTGTGACGATGAGGAAGCTAACATCCATTCAGTCATCGATATGTGTGTTTTACACTCGCTATATATTTGTTGTAAAAATGTTTCTACATGGGACTCAAATTTGTTATGCTACCCCCAATCCTCACACCACGCCTCCTTTATCACCATCTCACTTTTCAATCCCAACCATCTCACACCACTCCACCTTTCAACAAATTTTTTTATTTATTAAAAATACTCACTTTTATAAAAACCTACCCCAGTAAAATACCCCAAATACACTCAAAAACCAAATAATAAATAATAAAGAATTAGAAATGGACCTCCTTGGCACGAATACATATTCGGTGAAGAGTTTCACCGTTCGTTTCTTCCAAAGCACCTTGCCAGCGTAAACAAAAAACCACCCAATGGAGTTCACGGCGTGAGCTTTGCTAGCGATGGGGGTAGTCTTAAACGAAGTGGGACTTGAACACAACATATTTCGGGGAATAGCTTCACACTTTTTTTTCTTTATTGATACACATTATCTCATGACTTAGATAGTCCACTACTTTTACATCTTGCTTTGCTTGTATATCATCATGTATGCAAATCACTTCCCCAATTCCCTTAGTCGAGAGCACATGAGAGGTGTTTCTTGCGATTACATATTTTTGTGATAATGTATTAATGTGATGTTATTACCTTACATGAATGCTATGATGACAACAGTTATATAAGAAATGTACAAACTTAGTAATAACAACAGTTAGATAAGAAAGGGTTACACAAATTTTATCATAACAAAAGTAAGAGCACTAGGAGCGCCCAGCGGTTTGCTCATCGGGGTGATGGAAACCGGCGGTAACACCGCCGCCGGTTCCAAATCTATGCCAAAAATTTGTTAACAGCGGTTTCCCAAGCCGCGTTCCATAAATTCAATTTGGCCAAAAAAATTGAACGTTGGGAGATATCTTAAACACAAAGTGAACGTTGGGAAGGACATCTTTACTATTCTTAACACCACCACCAACCACCACAACCAACCACCACAAACTACCACCAAAACCCATCATTCTTAACTCACACCAACCATCAACCCCTCGCCGGAAAACCCATTTCCGGCCACTAAAAGTAGCTGCTCCGGTGAGCCATGTTAGCACAGAAAATAGTGACACTGACCCATTAAAAGAAGATGAAAATGAAAGTGAAAATGAGAAATTTTCATGGAAGGATCATTGGTATCCTGTTTCATTAATAGAGGATCTTGATGAGAATATTCCAACACCTTTTAGTCTTTTGAATAGAGATTTAGTTATTTGGTTTGATAGAGTTGCAAATGAATGGGTTGCTTTTGATGATAAGTGTCCTCATCGTCTTGCGCCTTTATCCGTAATTTTCCTAACTTTATAACACTTTATAAATTGTTTAGTTTAAGTATTAAAAAGAAAAAAAAATAAAAATTGGGGAGTATGAGAATTTATGCGCCGCCAGTGAATTAGGTTGGGAGGTATGGGAATTTATGGGAATTAGTTGGCTGAAGTTGATTGGTTGAATTTGGGAGGTATGAATGATTCAGAATGTTGACTCCTAGTGCCCTAATAGTCTAAAAGTGAGCACGCGATCCACATCAACGATTTTTTATCCGTTGATGCGCATCATTGGATTTCTCACATAAAACCAAACAACTTATTGGCTAAGCCACAAATAATGTCATATACACATATAAGTAATCTTGTTATTTTCACATAAAACCAACGAACTATGAGTTCTATGCACTTCCCATGTATATTGCCGACATTTTACTTGCGACCAATCATCATGTATATGATAATCGATAACTTCTTGGCGGTACCTTTTATAGAGGCATATCATGGGGCTTTGTGGTCTAGTGGTAGATGCTTAAGCAATTAAGCGTGCCCAAGTGAGAGTAGTACCGGGTTGGGTGACCGACCGGGAAGTCCTCACTTAAGGACCATAAGCTCTAATGATATCAACCAGCTGCCTTAGAAGCCCGGGCCCAGCCATGTGATGTCTTGACCAAACAAAGGACGCGAGTTCGAATCCGATCCGCAGCATGGTTGGGTATTGGGTGGAGGTATTTCACAGGCATCAAACCTTTGCTGGGTAGGGTTGATGGGTACCATTATGTTACACAGGGTTGAGGTGTCCCTGCCAATCTACACTTTTATGACCAAACCTTTTATAGAGGCATGTATAGGCAACTTATGAATGCATTAGAAAGTGAAAATGTGTATAAAACTATAAAGGCAACTTATGAATGCAATTAGTTGCGTATGTTACCGAATGAATTGGAATTAAAAGGGTCGTGAACAAAGAGAATTTAATTATTTTCTCAATTTACCATTTATGGCCAAGACTAAACTTAAGGTAATAAAGAGTAATTGAACCATGAGCTTGAAACAATTGTTACATACCGTTTGAGTTAAGTTTAATGGTTCATTTAGTTTTTAGTTAATGTTGATTAGAGTTTAATAATATCTATGAATTGAATCAGTTTGACAATTAAGGGAGTCTATTACCAATATTTATGCCTAAACTCAACTTTAACTCTTTAAATTTATCATCATTACTGACTCAAAAACTGAATATAATAATAGATAGATAGAAGATGATGATTCATAATTTAGTCATTCAACGTGTTTACTGGGTTGCATTACAACATGTCGGTCTTGTAATGAGCATTTGATAAAGGGGTCTATATCTTAATGTAAAGTAGCACTACGTAAATTGAAAATAAGTACATTTAACTAGATTGTTTTACGCAAAATACATTTTTCTGTGGATGGTTGACTTAACTTAAGGTAATCAGCTAATTAGCTTATTTAACAACAAAATAAGCATTCATAAATTAAAAAAAAAATAATAATAATAATAAAAAAAAAAAAAAAAAAATTAATTTAAAAGACCTCTCTTATAAAGTTTTATTTTTAGCTTTTATGACAGTGCTTAGGCTTATAAGATATTTATGGAATTTTACTCGTAGGCAAATCAAGAAATTCAACAAATATAACCTGCTTTAAATACATTATAGTGTCCCAATAAAATTTAAGAGTGTGCAAATCACTTGCCTATAGTATATTACAAATAAACAGTAACAACTTTTATAGTGGTTTAAAATAATCTCCATAAAAATCAAGTACACCGCAGAGGCCAAATAGAAAAAAAAAAAAAAAAAAAAAAAAAAGATCACCGAAGCACAAAAACATATATGGTCAAGAATTTTAAACTCGATAAAGAAGTGCTTTACATCTTCAGAATTCAAGAACTGAAACATTAGTACTGAATCCACCATAACAGTAAAAGAGCTGAAACATTCTAAGCACAAAAACATATATGGTCAAGAATATAAAATTCGTGATCTAAGTGCCTTTACATATTCACAATTCAAGAGGTTAAACATTCTAGTACTGAATCCACCACAACAAAAAAAAAAGTAGTCTTGATAATGTCTGACCAATTCCATGCACTTTTGAGCCAAGTTTAAAAGTCAATTAATACAATTTTTTTAACTCAAAGAAGCATGCTGTTTATTAGTTTGTATTTCTGTTTACTCATGGGGCTAATACACAGGCACGGAGAGTTAGTACTGTAGCTGCAAGGACCCATCCGGGCGGTATGCTACGCGTTAAATACATGCCGTGGAAAAATGAAGGTCAGCTTGTAATGGTAACATCTGGAAACGACCCAGAACACAAGGCTTTTTTGCGGGAAAATGCATCATCAATGGGCGGTGAACAAGTTTCACAAAGAGCACACTAGCACAATTGGTGGGTTTTGTGGGAGCTCATGTGGCGGTCTCTGTAGGACGTGATAAGAAGGTGGTATCGTTTGATGCAGACAATGGTGGTCTTGTCTCCGACACATGGAAGATGAGTCATCCAGGATTGAGTGTAATAGTTAATCCTTTAGACTTGGTGTGTGTTCAAACAAAGTACGTCTTTATATACCCGAGTCAACCTTTAAAGTTGTTTTTTGTGTGTGTGTTATGTTGCTAGCTTATCATCTGATGTTATGTTTTTTTTCCTTCCTAGTCAGCATAAATGACAACTAAGGTTGGTCGATCTAAGGATAAGTGAACATGTTCATGGTTTCGGATGGAGTCAAGAAAACACCAGTAAGCCAGTCGTCATTTGTGACTCCTGAATGGTCGCCCAACGGCTGGTTGGTCTCTCATGGAAGTTCTGACAAGTTTGTACATGTTTTTGACATACGGTTTAACCGAGAAGACAATCCCACGGACTCGTTTCCAGTTCATAGCAAGCCTGTAAGGCGGCATGGCACCCCTACAGAGACGCGACGCCCTGCTCTGTGTCTCATCTGACCTTACCATTGGTTATCTTAAGCTGTCAGGAGACGGGAACTCAAGCGTTTAGGTATGCATCTCTCTATTTTAGCTGATCTGATATGGCATGGCTATATCATGGCTAGTTCGTATTTTATTGATATGATTTGAGGATTATAGTTATGATAAATGAATGTTATTATCTATTTTGATGATGAAAACTTGGGTATCTTGAAAAAGTTTCACCATAGGCTATTGACGTTTTGGATACACATATTGTGCGTCCGTTTAATGTCTCACTGGTATAAAAGCTAACAATTTAGCATGTATCTCAGGGCATGATCAGTCATCCTATCATCCAAAACGTCAATAGCCAAATATGGTGAAACTTTTTCAAGATACCCAAGTTTTCATCACCAAATAGACAATAACATTCATCTATCATAGCTATAATCCTCAAATCATATCAATAAAATACGAACCAACCATGCCATATCAGATCAGCTAAAATAGAGAGAAATGCATACCTAAACGCTTGAGATCCTGTCTCTTGACAGCTTAAGATAACCAATGGTAAGGTCAGATGAGACAGAGAGCAGGGCGTCTCTGTAGGGGTGCCATGCCGCCTTACAGACACGTTTGCTATGAACTGGAAACGAGTCCGTGGGATTGTCTTCTCGGTTAAACCGTATGTCAAAAACATGTACAAACTTGTCAGAACTTCCACACAGAAGACCAACCAATCGTTGGGCGACCATTCACGAGTCACAAATGACGACTCCTTACTGGTGTTTTCTTGACTCCATCCGAAACCATGAACATGTTCACTTATCCTTAGATCGACCAACCTTAGTTGTCGTTTATGCTGACTAGGAAAAAAAAAAAACGTAACATCAGATGATAAGCTAGCAACATAACACACATACAAAAAACAGCTTTAAAGGTTGACTCGGGTTTATAAAGACGTACTTTGTTTGAACACACACCAGATTGAAGTCTAAAGGATTAGCTATTACACTCAATCCTGGATGACTCATCTTCCATGTGTCGGAGACAAGACCACCATTGTTTGCATCAAACGATACCACCTTCTTATCACGTCCTACAGAGACCACCACATGAGCTCCCAGTAAACCACAAAACCCGCCAATTGCGCTAGTGTGCTCTTTGTGAAACTTGTTCACCGCCCATTGATGATGCATTTTCCAGCAAAAAAGCCTGTGTTCTGGGTCGTCTCCAGATGTTACCATTACAGGCTAGCCTTCATTTTTCCACGGCATGTATTTAACGCGTAGCATACCGCCCGGATGGGTCCTTGCAGCTACAGTACCAACTCTCTGTGCCTGTGTATTAGCCCCATGAGTAAACAGAAATACAAACTAATAAACAGTATGTTTCTTTGAGTTAAAAAAATTGTATTAATTGACTTTTAAACTTGAGTTTGCATAATCTTTTAACATATATTTTTGACTTTCAAAGTAAAAATACTTTGATCGACTCTATAAAGAGCTAAACAAAAACTATTAATGAAAAGACAGAAACAATGAACAGTTTTTCAGATTCTTTACTTTTAACCTTATAAGTTATAACATAAAGGAACATAGATGGGTAAATAAAGTACAATAAGTAGTTCCGATACCTCATCAATTCCATCGCCTAATCGCACCACAACCATCTGAGATGAACCAATCTCTTCTGATTTGCCGTAAACGGCCACTAAGTTTTCCCTAAAAGGGCTCACACTTATATCAAGAGGACATCAATCATTCCTCATTCCATCAACTGATAAAATGTTTGCAACACTAACCCTGCCATAGAATTTTTTTTTTTTTTTTTTTTTTTTTTTTTTTTTATCACTATCAATTATATATTATATCAGAAAAACAAGTGTGGGGTTGTATGCATGGTATGTATTAATACCTAACCGGGTCAAGCTGCCACACTTTTATCATGCCATCTTTCCCACTGCAAATCAAGCATCCCAAAAGAAGTTAGGATAAAAGGTTCTAATACAAACGTAAATAATTACAAATCAAAATAATAAGAATAATTCATACACTAAACCTGGACATTAACAAGTTTAAGCATGACAATGTGTTACTGGTCATACTGAATTAGCTTACTTAATAAGACAGTACCTTCATAAATTTTCTTGAGTTTTGAACTTTGATCTAAAGAAAAAGTTTGAATAAAGAACAACTTTACAAAACTATAGAATATAACAAATATTAATGGTCACTACAACTGAACCTAATCTCACATACAGCATAGTATGACCATGTGAGCTTAAGACAAGGAAAAGTGGTTACCTCGTAACGAAGCGGTCTGTGCTTGTGGGGAGGAATTCTAGATGGGTCGGGATCTTAGTGTGGGCTGAGGAAAAGATACTTGATGCATGGGAAATGATTGTGGGTGGTGGATCAATGGTGTGAAGAAAAGAGATCAAGTCTGTTTTCTGTTGGGGGAGCGTCCACTTGTGGGTCTGCGGCCAATTTGGCGAGGATGTTGTTTCTATTGCTTTCTGTTATAGCAATCTGCATTCAATTTCAACAAAAGAAGATAGTTACCTTACCAAGCAACACAGGGTAGTATCGATGAACAGACCCTCAAATGAATAATTTTATTGAATAGACTTGACCATGCTAAACAAAAGCTAGTTTAGATCATACACATAATCGTAGAAGATAAACAAGGTGCAAATATGATATGTGTTCTTGAAAAAGTGCCATTTATCACACCATAAACATCATAATCATACAACAAAACCTATAAAATATAATGAGAATGACAGCACAAAATCAAGCATGTGCCAGAATTGCATAATCATTTTCATAAACATATCTAATGATTCAATGAATCATTCCAAGCAGAGATGAAATTTTCAGTTTATGCATCTACCATGTGTCAGGTTATTTATAAACCAGAAACACATGTTTAGTAATTTACGCTCTTATGATGAGCAAACCTAAAAGTATCAACACTTGTATTACAGAGACTAGATCACGTTATGACCAGTAAAGGCATATAATTACGCACAAACTTAAATAGAAAACATAGATCAAAATACAAACAGAAAACACATGATTAGCTTTTACTGCCCTAATAATTATCAAGTAAATTAATGATTAAAAATAAGTTATAATGTTCATGTTTGGGAGCATCATTTTGGAAGCCTTTTAGGGAGCTATTAGATTTTAGTTTCAGAAAACAAAGCTTTGAAAAAAATTAAGGCTTGTATGGTTTGAATGCTATAAGTTTTTAAGCTCAAATATGAAACGTCAATAGTTTAAAATTGGGCAAAGCTATTTGGATGAAAATTTAGACTTGTACCCTCAATTCTAAAATCCAAAATTCTAATTCCAGGCTTTTTAAATATATTCTAATCCAATAAAATAAACGTTAATAATTTCGGCTAGTTTAATTTTTGAAATGTATTATCTAAAAAGGTAGTAAAACACAAGTGTTTTCTGTAACTTTTCTCAGAAGAAAAAAAGTATATTAACAACAAAATGAAACCTCCCTAAATCCTGGAAATACCTACCTGTGTTGCTTATCTTTCGATTATAACAACCAAATTTTTTTTGTAACAAACCTCATTCTAAAATTTAATCGCAAACGCACTTAAAGCTAAATTTATATACCGAGGTTTATTATTTGTTTCTAATTATGTGTTATAATTATAGCTAATGCACCAAATACTTCTATAAAACAAAAAGCCGCAGCTATCAGTTTACATATATAGGCTATCAGTCCAGTTATTTTTACCAGCCATATCCAATATTAACAGCTTATATAACAATAATAATATAATAATTAAAAAAAAAAAAAAAATGGTGCAGATGGATAGTAACAAAATGTAATACATCAATAACAAGATAGAAACAGATTAAGAATAAGCTTTAAAAAAAATAATAAGTTAACCCTAACTAAAGAAATAAATTGAACCTCTTTATGAAGAAGTTCCAACGATTGATGTAAATCCTTCAAAACGTTATCGTGTTGCTGAACTAGATCTGTCATACCCTGCCTTTGATCAGCAGTGAGAGGCATCTTATTTTGTGGATTGTGTGTGTGTTTGTTATGAAAAAATGAATAATGATCTAAGTTTTTATATCGAGAGAATTTAGACGTTATACGGTTAGCTAATCAGAAAGTTTAATAAAAATGTGAACAATAATTATTTGATATAAAACATTTCTTAGATACGACAAATCTCAACCTTCCATTCATTTTGATATAAAGGTTGAGATTGAACTTATCATTTACACTAGGGGTATTTTTGTCCATATATAAACTATATTTTTCATAACAACTCATTCAAAACACACACAAAACTGTGTGTTTTTTACCTCCCCCTCTTTCCTCTCCATTATAGCAATTTCCTTCATCCCTAATTTTTTTCCGTCAATTCATTAATCGATCATCTAATTACGCTAACATCAAGTTGTTGTGCATCACGTATTTTCTTCTGATCTGTTGATCGATCAAGTTGATCGATCATCTAATTTAGTTACTTATAGTGATGCATTCGAGATCCAGGTCAGATTCAATGTATTCGAAAAACAAATCCGTCACCGGAGGAGTTGACCGGAGATCCGATCGTTGGAGGAGGTGATAGTATTTCTGTTACCATTCGGTTTAGGCCGTTAAGGTAGTTTAATTAGTTAAAATTGAATGAATTTGTGTTATGTTAGGGTTTCGTTATAATGTGATTATGTTTAACTAAATTGAATGAATTAGCATTGTTCGGAGGTTTTTGTGTTTATATGCGTAATCTGAAGCTTATTTGTTCATTATTGTGTAAATTTGCGTTAACTGTCATTGTAAACTGTTAATTTTGTGTAATTTGATGTATACTCATTTGTTAATTGTGTATTTAGCGTTAATATTCGGTTTAAACATTTAATTTGTGTATACTGATGCTTAATCGATCATTAAGTGTGTAATTAGTATTACGCTCATTTGTTGCAAGTATAAGCTGAAATGTATTTGTATTGGTTGTAATTACCATTGATAAGTTGAAGTTCTAGGTCCTTGAGGCTTTGAAAGAGAGAAGACTGTGATAGACTAATGTTAAACACTTAGACCTATGCTGTGAATGAATTGGGGATTGTTTGACTTGGACAAGTCTTGACCTTTCTGTATTGCTATGGATTGACGATAGCTGTCGAAAGTGTTAGATTTCAAAAAATGTCAGGGAACAATGTAGCAAGTTAAATATCTTATAATTATAGAGGAAACTAGGTTATTGACCCGTGAAATTCACGGGATTAAATTGAGAACAGTGGAATAGTAGTTTTGAATCTGTTATGAAAAGAAATTAGTTTATAGAAGAGAACAATTTTTGATATTATGTGAAAAAGTGATATGTTAGTTAGACGTATGAATAGAAAATATTAATGCTACATAAAAATAAAATAAATTCTATAAAAGATATGTTAGTTAGACCTTATTATGTAGTTAACCATATACACTTGATAGATTATTGACCCGTGAATTCACATGATTAAATTAAAAACCGTGAAATAATAGTGTTGAATTTATTATGGAAAGAAATATGTTCATAAAAGCTACAGATTTTTTATATTATGTGAATAAATGATATGTTAGATATGAGTTGTTAAATTACAGTAGTGTTATATACTTAACAAATGTAGGAATAGAAAATAGTCACACATAAATATAAAATAAACTTTATGGCATTTAACAAAACTTTGACAACAAAACTTCAATCCTCTAAGCATTCAATTTATCACTCAACATCTAAGATACCATTTGTTTCGAAACCACATTAAGATTGTCTTCTTAAACCCAAACCTCCTCTTTTATCTACCTCAACTGTCTTGATCATTCTCGTTGTATGCTTTTTTAAAATGTCAGAATCTTCAAAATTTTCTAAAGTTTAATTTTTAAGGTGTCATCAATGAAATTTTCAAATGTTATGAATGTCTTTTACTCCAGCAAACATAAAATGTATACTAAAGTTAAGAACTCCTGACCAAAAAAAAAAAAAAAGACAAAGTTATCAAATTTTTTTGATCAAGTACGGAATTTAGCCACTCAATATTATTTAAGATATACTGTTGCATTATCTATTAAGATTGTTTGATATAAAACCTTTTTGGAGCGCACATGGTTATACATACTCGTTATAACTATATTGAATAAACATTTTAAACACAACTACATTACATGTTTGGATCGTATTGATGTAGAATGCCTGAAAATGTATATGCAAAAACTTCATTGAAACTATATCGAATATAAATTGTATTTCAGGACTGATGCATTTACAATTCTATACAACAAAATAATCTAGTACTTAATCTAAAGGACCAAAACTGCTAGAGTTTAGTTTGGGGAATTTTACAACAAATTATCATACTCCAATAGAGCCATGCTTGAAGGTTCAACACTTGGTCAAGATTTCTGCGCCGGTTTTGGTGATCAAAATGGTGTGTTCAAACTGAGCAGCAGGGCTACCATCCTTCGTTAAGGTGGTCCAATTATCTTCCCATGTTACACATTTAGTCGTTCCAATAAGGATTGGTTCCGCACAAAAAACAACATATTTCATGCGAACCAACTGAAAAAATAACCAGTCTTTTAGCTAGTAATTTTATGCTTAGAAGCATAAGAAATTTTAGAACTCACCGATGGTGAATGTTTGCCCGGCAACCATGCTACCCGGTTTCTCATTGCCTGTAAATAACAAATAAACCAGTAATTAGAGAAGTACGTGAGAAAAAAATATACAGATTCCAAATTAACGCATTTTGCCATTGTAATTAAATAAAATGACTTTCTTTTGCACCATATGGTTCGTAACTTTGATACTCTCTTAATACTTTCGTATATGTCTCAATAGATTTACTCTGACATCAACCATCCATATCAACTCCGAATCTAAATAAATATACGTAACATTCAAGAGATTAAAATACTAAACTTTCAATTAGCTAGAAAGAATTAAATACCTAATCCTCTTCCCAATTTTTGTAAAAAGTGTTCCATCTTTGCAAACAGCAATACCTCTTTCCAAACACTCTTCAGTAACCTGCCATAGAAGCAATGAAATTCATGATTAGATATGTGTATAACTGAAAGATTGATACTTTCATAGAACAAATAAGTTAAATAATTCAGATTATTGGCTCTAGTTATTTTGACGATCTCCTATTTGTATTAAATGGTCCTAACTATAAGGTCAAGAAATGACAATGTAACAGTACTTCCCACTTGGGAGGGTGTTTGGCAATGCATTCTAAGATCAAATAGCTGAATATTATGTTTTCAGGCCGCAAAAGATCATTCTAAGATCAAATATCTGAATATTATGTTTTTAGCATTACAGTTTATAGAGCCATGAACATCATCTTGTTGATGGTATAGTTCGAGTGTCTTTTTGAAAAATGAACCAAACCTCTCATGTCTTTGTAATTTTGCTTGAGCAATCTATGCTTCAGTATAGTATCACCCAACAGCTTATGCTAATTTAGAGCACACGGTTTGGAAGTCGTTATGGTTCGCCAGTCCACCCTGGCACCTTCGTTGTAACTCGCCACGACACCGCCCACCTTCAACTATTTTCGCAACTCCTACCTCGTCGTCTGCACGGCGAGGTGAGTTTCTGACATTTTGAACGTTGGAGTGGGCCAAGGACGAAGAAAAAACGGATATATTACCGTTTAAATTAAACGGTTACTAAAAAAAAAAACAAAAAAAAAACCTTAACACACCCTATAAATACCAAACCATTACATATATTTTTCTCACATACAATTCAACCAAAAAATAACATTACTCTCTATATCTCAACTCCAAAAAAAAAACAATGTCTCAAAACCCGAATGAAGGGGCCTATTTCACGAACCTCCTCACGTCAAACCCACAACAATACGGGGGTTCGTCAAACCCGTCTACCCCCTCGTCGCAAAATTCTAACTCGTCGTCGCCATATGGTACGCAATTGACCCCGGAGGCAATTTACCTTAATCAACAATATGCGTTTCAACAAGGATTCACAAATCACCCCCAACGATTTCCGTCACCACAACTTTTTAACCCGTCACAACCTTCAACGTTTCCTCAATCTCAACCACAACCACAATTTCAATAACAACCATCGGGTTCACAATTCAAAGTACCACAAACATGATAAAAGAATTTATGTTAAAACCCATGCGTGTTATAACTAGTTGATTATAAATATTTACATGCCCATGTGTATCCTTGAAAGGCAAACAAAATGTCTACCAAAAACATGCTAGGAGTAGCCGGTAGGAACATAACATGAGCTTACAATCAAAATTGCTCATACACCTATGCCAAAAAGGCAAAAACAGACAACTATAAGAGTATAAGGCCATATGCATATCCATCACTATAACTATATTCATTCCATAAAAATTGCTAGGATTAGAATCCTTGCGCATACTGAAGCAAGGAGATGTGCTGAATATGTGTAATCACAACATACGGCTTTAAAGCAACAATAATACAAAACCAATCCCTTAAAGCATTTGCAAACCAACTTTTAAGAGTTTGAAGATTGATGCCAAAAAAGTGACGAGGCGCATAATACCATGAGCAGTTACATCTTAGTATAACCAATTAGCTACATAACTTTGACTAAGAATACCATTCAACAAAAAAATACAGCTTACAAACTGTAAAGCCTAAAGCTCCAAAAAAACAAAAGTGGGCACCCATTACCCAATACCATTAAGGCCAAAATAGTCATTTTCTACAAAAACCCATAACTTCTTTTAATTGCTCTAGAAGTAGATCTCACTAGTCAAAACTACTTCAAGTAAGACATTTCTAACCCAACTTTGCACTATTCAAGTACAACTAGTTCTAGTTCAACTCTCATACTTCAAAACTGTCGTAACTTAGTTTAAAGATTGATTTTTTATGCTTAAAGAACATAGTTTATAAGTACCCTCTACTCAGGGAGATATTTGCAGAAATAGATACGCGGAACACCACCTTGTTCAATCAGTTCCATAACCAGGTTGTAGACTTCAACGAGAAAGTGAGGATGGACTTCTGCAAAGTACCTCCCGAGTCCTTCTTGGGTTTTACCATGCAATTTTCGGACTATTCGTTCGAGTTGCGACTCATGGATAAAGTTGTTTCGCATAAACTTTATCATGGCAACAACGCCGCGACGACCAAAGCCCCTGTACATCACAGATTGGTCCATATGTTTGATGAAGATCA
Organism: Artemisia tridentata subsp. tridentata; assembly: GCA_021014915.2. Taxonomy (NCBI): domain Eukaryota; kingdom Viridiplantae; phylum Streptophyta; class Magnoliopsida; order Asterales; family Asteraceae; genus Artemisia; species Artemisia tridentata. The sequence continues at coordinate 64,827,995 of CP139509.1, read as the reverse complement.
GATGTAAATTATTACCTCTTCGGTTCTTAAAAATAAAATCTTGGAAATTGTTATTACTGAGTTTCTTTTGAAGTATTTGGCTAAATGATTCTTTGCCTTCCTCGGCATCTAAAACGCGTGAGATGGTAACATAGAATCTTTGCGCTTTCTCAGAATCCCAAAAATAAATGTGCAGTTTAAGCTTGCGAATTGATAACCTGCACAAAATTTTAAATAATCAATATAATTATATCACTAGATCATACCTGCTATATATACGTAACAGTTATAGTAATTAGTTACCTGAAAAGTATAAGCTTTTTCACTAGATCGAACACAATTGGATCCTCCATCTCATATTGTGCCATGAGGATGTCATGGTTAAAAAATGCATACAAAAGAAGATTCCCCAGATCTACTAATTCAGTTCTTTCAGTTTTTTTGTCTCTGTTTGGATTAGGCACAGCACACGATAACCCATAAAGCTTGACTTCATTATTAGCTGTAATTAAGACATTTTGTACTTTCAAACTCCCATGTATACAATCTTTTTCATACAGGTGTAACACCGCTGAAAGAATCGAACTACAGAAAAAACAGACTACAATTAGTCCAATGTTACTCTTCAAGATGAGGATGATAAGACTCGAAGTGATAGATAATATAAATTTATAATAAGTATTAACAGATGTAATACCCCCGAAAGAACCGATCTACAACCAAAAAAAAAGGAAAAATAAAGAACCGATCTGGAATATTATGATTGTTACCTTATGATTGAAGACGCCAATGGGAGGATGGAAGGGTAATCTTCAGAGGGAGATTTAATAGACCAAAGTTGTTGATGTGTGATGATGCTTTTATGGATATCACCGCTGAAGTCGTCTTACCAGGAGAGGCTGAGAAGGTGAATGCGTATAGCCAGTGTATTACCTGTTCTTGGGGTCGCACACCAACCTTCTTAGGTTCTACGGGCACCATAAAGGTGTTGAAGAAGATACTTATCTCGTTTTTGAGTCATATGATCACTCCATGAAGACCCCTTTTTTTTGGTTCTACGGGCACCATAAAGTTGTTGAGTCATACTTATCTCGTTTTTGAGTCATATGATCGGTTCTTTATTTTTCCTTTTTTTTTGGTTGTAGATCGGTTCTTTCGGGGGTATTACATCTGTTAATACTTATTATAAATTTATATTATCTATCACTTCGAGTCTTATCATCCTCATCTTGAAGAGTAACATTGGACTAATTGTAGTCTGTTTTTTCTGTAGTTCGATTCTTTCAGCGGTGTTATACCTGTATGAAAAAGATTGTATACATGGGAGTTTGAAAGTACAAAATGTCTTAATTACGGCTAATAATGAAGTCAAGCTTTATGGGTTATCGTGTGCTGTGCCTAATCCAAACAGAGACAAAAAAACTGAAAGAACTGAATTAGTAGATCTGGGGAATCTTCTTTTGTATGCATTTTTTAACCATGACATCCTCATGGCAGAATATGAGATGGAGGATCCAATTGTGTTCGATCTAGTGAAAAAGCTTAAGCTTTTCAGGTAACTAATTACTACTACCTCCGTCCCATATTAAGTGTCCATAATGGAATCTTGGGATGTCCCAAATTAAGTGTCCAGGGAATATTTTCAACCAATGAGAAGAGACTTTAGTGGGTAATAGTGATATTTGATTGGTGGAGAGTGTAGTTAGTGGAATTTCCTAAAACTTTGTGCATTTGAAAAGTGGACACTTAATATGGGACGGAGGGAGTATAACTGTTACGTATATATAGCAGGTATGATCTAGTGATATAATTATATTGATTATTTAAAATTTTGTGCAGGTTATCATTTCGCAAGCTTAAACTGCACATTTATTTTTGGGATTCTGTGAAAGCGCAAAGATTCTATGTTACCATCTCACGCGTTTTAGATGCCAAGGAAGGCAAAGAATCATTTAGCAAAATACTTAAAAAGAAACTCAGTAATGACAATTTCCAAGATTTTATTTTTAAGAACCGAAGAGGTAATAATTTACATCTGATCTTCATCAAACATATGGACCAATCTGTGATGTACAGGGGCTTTGGTCGTCGCGGCGTTGTTGCCATGATAAAGTTTATGCGAAACAGCTTTATCCATGAGTCGCAACTCGAACGAATAGTCCGAAAATTGTATGGTAAAACCCAAGAAGGACTCGGGAGGTACTTTGCAGAAGTGCATCCTCACTTTCTCGTTGAAGTCTACAACCTCGTTATGGAACTGATTGAACAAGGTGGTGTTCCGCGTATCTATTTCTGCAAATATCTCCCTGAGTAGAGGGTACTTATAAACTATGTTCTTTAAGCATAAAAAATCAATCTTTAAACTAAGTTACGACAGTTTTGAAGTATGAGAGTTGAACTAGAACTAGTTGTACTTGAATAGTGCAAAGTTGGGTTAGAAATGTCTTACTTGAAGTAGTTTTGACTAGTGAGATCTACTTCTAGAGCAATTAAAAGAAGTTATGGGTTTTTGTAGAAAATGACTATTTTGGCCTTAATGGTATTGGGTAATGGGTGCCCACTTTTGTTTTTTTTGGAGATTTAGGCTTTACAGTTTGTAAGCTGTATTTTTTTGTTGAATGGTATTCTTAGTCAAAGTTATGTAGCTAATTGGTTATACTAAGATGTAACTGCTCATGGTATTCTGCGCCTCGTCACTTTTTTGGCATCAATCTTCAAACTCTTAAAAGTTGGTTTGCAAATGCTTTAAGGGATTGGTTTTGTATTATTGTTGCTTTAAAGCCGTATGTTGTGATTACACATATTCAGCACATCTCCTTGCTTCAGTATGCGCAAGGATTCTAATCCTAGCAGTATTAAGCAATTTTTATGGAATGAATATAGTTATAGTGATGGATATGCATATGGCCTTATACTCTTATAGTTGTCTGTTTTTGCCTTTTTGGCATAGGTGTATGAGCAATTTTGATTGTAAGCTCATGTTATGTTCCTACCAGGCTACCCCTAGCATGTTTTTGGTAGACATTTTGTTTGCCTTTCAAGGATACACATGGGCATGTAAATATTTATAATCAACTAGTTATAACACGCATGGGTTTTAACATAAATTCTTTTATCATGTATTGGTATATAACTATAACCCGTAATAAATCACTATGAATACAAAAATTAATAGAAATTAGGTCATTTCAATGCAACATTAAAGAAACTAAATTAAGATAAATTGGTACGAGAATCCTAAGACTGGCGGTAACAGGGACCTTTATCACCACCGTCAACTCAACGTCATATCATTTTTTGAACGTCACCATTCCTCTAACATAGTGTAATAAGACAACGAACTTCACAACTCAAACATACTCCACTTATACACAAATATACCTCACAAAAAACAACATCACACACACACAACCCCTTTCACAACTCGATATTGGGGAAGACCGACTTTTCTATTTCTTGGCCAAAAACTCGTCATGTGAAGATATTGCTAGTAAGGGAAGACACGTGGTATAAAGAGGAAGACGCGTCTCCTTACCCTTATTACCACCGGTATAAAGAAAAGTGTTTTGGACAAAGTCATAGTATGATTCCACTATAAAAGTGATTGACAATTTTGAGTCATTCTTTAACGTATATTTGATACGAGTAATTTGTACAAAATGCGTTTACATCTTATCTATGATATACTATAACTTAGTCCTTATATGTAAATTTTAGCATGTAAAAGCTAGGATTTTATGCAATTTTAGTATGTAAAAGGAAGTGTCGGTTGCTTAACTTGCAAGGTTTCTTGTAATATATATGTACGGGGTTATGTAAATAAGGTAGGAATTTAGTGAGAAGAAACGTTAAAATGATCAAGGATGAGAAACAATTATAACGATATATTTGAGATGTATCGACTTAAATTAGATAAATCTTTATTCATTTACATCTAACTAGTTTCAAAAGTGATTTTGAAGTGAAAACGATGTACACTAGTATTAGCAACAAATTTGACCCGCAGTAGACAAAAAATATATAAGATTCGCCTAGCTAACTTGATGAAATGCATCTAATATATGTATATGCATCTAATTTTAGCTAGAATATGTTATGGTGCATCTAAATGATTAAGAATGCATCTAATTCAAGTCGATACATTTTTAATGTGTGATTATAATTATTTCTCATCATTTTCATTTTAAGTTTTTCTCATTTGATCCAAAATCTATTAATATATTAACAATTATCCAATAATAAATCAAACAAATTTGAGTTGTCCTAGTATATTATAATAGATTTTCTTTTGTTTTATGAGTTGTTGGATATTTATACTATCTATTTTGCTATAACATCATATATACATATTTTGCTACAAATTATTATTGAGTTTTAAGTTACATGGTTTTCAAATGGCAGTTATAATTATTAATACAAGGGTTTAAATGACTCATAATATATTTTAGGGCAAATTGCATAGATAAATATCATATTATAAGTCAATTTAAATTTTAGTTACTCGATCTTTTTTTTCTCAATTTAATCGAAGTTCTTTTTTTGCAATGCGAGGTTTTTTCGACTTTTCGCAAGGGATAACCAGTAATAAAATTAGCCGAATTTACTTTTAAATGCTCAATTATAACGATGTATCACATTAATTAACCATTTCAGCCGAAAAATTGATCGATAACATATTTCGGAAAGTCGATAAAACCTTATATTCACAAAAAATAACCTAGATACCTTAAATTGATAAAACTAAAGTTGATAACCTAAAATTTAAAAATTAATTTAAAGTGTGATATTTGTTTGTGCGTTTTTTCCTATATTTTAATCCGAAATTTAAAGAACATGTCTAGAAAACGTGAGGTTTATTTATAAGACTCATATGTGAAACCACGATTTCATTGATATGTTTGTGAGCCATACTACTGAAACTTTAGGCGTTCTTATTGGCTAAGAACCGTGAGAGTTGGAAGTGTTTTTGTTAAGATTCTAATATCTGTAAAAATGCATTTTTAAGTCTATTCATAGACACACTTCTGTGAAGTCCACTGGACCTTGATTTGGAAATGATCATGGGCTTGACAGCCTTTTTCAATATATATCAACATTATTTTTACTTGTTAAATAGATTTTTGGACATACTGTTGGCAAATTATATATATATTAAAAAGCCAGAAATGATCTACAGTGCAAAACAGTACTTCTACAGTGTTGCTACAGTAATTTTTTTTCTAACGAATTTACAAAAATGGTCCCTCAGGTTAGCTGTACATGGCACCGTTAGTCCCCAGTTAGCGAACTTTTGCAAATTCAGTCCTTAATAACAATTTTTTTTTTTTTTTTAAGATTAAACACAACATTCCGTAGCAACGCGCGGGTGCCCCCCGCTCGTTAACATTTAAACGACAGTAAGTTATGTAAGCAAAATGTGCAATTCTTGTGTTAATATCAACTATATAGGGGTTAGAGAAGAGTTCAAATAAAACACTCTCCTAAACTAAAAAGTGTAATATCAACCATTAGATGTTTTGACTTTGACTTGATCAAAGGCTGAAAATATTTGTGGCAATTTGAAAAATCACAAGAAATTTTTAAGCCTGATAGTTTTGGTGAAAGGTTATTTAAGTAATTTTACCACCTTTAGCATCTTTTGACCTTCCAATCTTTTGCATGAACAACGGGATTTTTTATTAAGTATTTAGCAACACAAAACCAATTGCTCCACCCAAGAATGAAAACCGAATCATCCATGAAGCGGATCATTGTTATTGGATTTTTGGTTTTAATACTTTCTTATCTTTTTTGGTTTTTGGTGCTGATGAGCGGATCATAATTTCGATGATGACATGAACGAAGATTAAGATGATATATGAGGATTATTAAGTTGAAAACAGTAATGATGGGTGATGATGCAAGAATCTAGGACGACCACGATGCAAAGACGACAATGATGCAAGAAGCGACGAAAACGATTATGCAAGAATCTTCGACGACAATCGATGGCGTCGATGATGATGATGCAAGAATCGACGAAGACAACGATGATGCAAGATTCGTCGACGATGATGGCGATGCAAGAATCGATGACAACGATGTTACAAGAAGTGTTGATGACGACGGTGATGCAAGAATTGTTGACGACGATGGTGATGCAAGAATCAACGACGGTGTTTATGATGCAAGAATTGTCGACGAAGATGATGATGAAAGAATCGGCGACCATGGCGATGATGATGCAAGAATCGTCCACGACGATGGCGATGTAAGAAATGACGATGATGATAGTTTTTGCATCTTATGTTGGATGATGATCAATGATGCAAGAAAATAAATATAAAAATTGCTACATAGACGAAGACGACGAAAAAGTAAATTTGGATGCAATCGTAACAATTCTTGATGCAATACACGTTAATTGATGCAGTTCCCTTAAATTTGGATGCAATCATGACGATGATGAGGCACATGCATATATAACTGCTTCCTACAAACACGCACGACATCAAATTTTAAACCGTTTCTCAATTTGTTGATAGACATGATGACCATATTACCCTTGAAGGATATGGACACGTGGTACAAGTTTGTGGTATCCTACCTTTTTTACAATAAGATGCAATTTTACAAGAACTCTTCCCATAGGGGTTAGGCTCTACTCGGGCTCAACATTATGGACATAACAAAAAATTAAAGGCGTTTTCAGACCAAAATTACTAGACATCTAATATTATGGCTAAGCATAGTACTTTAAGTGCATTTTTGACAATTCTTGCATAGGTACAAAAGGTGACAATTAATTCTTATTGCTATAGACGACCTGATTATTCAACATATGCTTCCTGGTATTCTTGTACTCATTTTTAGAATTCATCGCACATCAATACACTGATTATAGCTAGGTTTTAGTTGGCTGATATCAAGTCATATATAAGTTGATATTTAGTAAATGGCCAAATGGCAATTCACTAGACAATAGAGTTCTACACTACACTAATTGCAATAATAAACACATGACGTTTTGTTTACTAGAACAACTGAATTTTGGATGAACAAAGAAAGAAGATTTGATTTTATCTTGCAACTTGTTTAGGGGAAGCTGGGATCTTGAGAATCTTTATGTTTCATCGGTATATCCCAAGCAGATCGTTTGTATAGGTGTTTGTCAACAACAGCAAATAAGAGCACAAGGTGTCGTGGCTAGCTCAAGTTAACTCATTTGGGACCCACGGGGTGCCACATCACTTTAACAAACCTTCACAACTAACCCCCCCTCACTCACAACTAACCTCAGCTTACTCATTTGGGGCCCACCACTTACAACTTTATTTTTTTATTCAAATTTCCAAATAAACTAAATTTATTTCATTAAAAATAAAAACACATTACAACATGTTAAAATTAGACGAAACTTAAAATAACGATACGGGAATAAAATTACAACACATATTAATAGCATGAAACTTATTCATTTTCCTCGTCGATTTGATATTTTCTCATGATTTGTTCTTGTCTCCGACAAATGATAGCGGCTTTTTTCGGTGTGGTCTGATCGGGATCAATCATGAGAAATTTCATCTCCTCCATCTCTAAGGTCTTCACTTCCTTCTGTCTCCTCGCCTCGTACGCGGCCATTTGAACGTCGGCTTTTTGCGAATATTTTTCGGATAAGTGTCCCGAAAAAGTACTCGTTTGACTCCCACCGGAGCTCGCCGCGCTCGACGTATCCGTCGACTTTTGTTTCTTTGCAGCTCGACTCTTTCTGGCGCCGTCGGGACGAGGTCGTTTGTCAGGGCCGAATATATCCTCGAGACATGTAATGTCTATCGGGTCCTCGGCATCCCATTTCGGGTAATTTTTCAAGACCTCCCAAACGTGAACATACATGAAACTCTTCGAACCAAAGCGTTCTTCAAAGTTCGTCTTCGCATTTTCGAGATGATCAGCCTCATTTTCACCACTTCTACGCTGCAAATGTTTATAAACAGCGTTGAATTTTTGACAATCACCATTAATCCTCGTCCATTTACCCGTGATCATATTTTTGGTACAAGGGTCACGGTCACTCTGAATGTTGAACATCTCCATAATTTGGTTCCAAAAGTAATCTTCGGAGCGGTCATTTCCCATTTCTTTGTCTTGGGAAATTTCTATCCAAATTTCCGCAATTAACTTTTCTTCGTCCTTGGTCCACTTCCTATTCACACGCGTACCTACTTCTTCCACGTCATCTTCATCGTCCGCGTCCAAATCCACGGCTTTTTTTGATTTTTTTGCCATCGTTTTTTTTTCCTCGGGATTTGGCCGGTTCACGTGCTTGTGGTACTTTGAATTGTGAACCCGATGGTTGTTATTGAAATTGTGGTTGTGGTTGAAATTGAGGAAACGTTGAAGGTTGTGACGGGTTAAAAAGTTGTGGTGACGGAAATCGTTGGGGGTGATTTGTGAATCCTTGTTGAAACGCATATTGTTGATTAAGGTAAATTGCATCCGGGGTCAATTGCGTACCATATGGCGACGACGAGTTAGAATTTTGCAACGAGGGGGTAGACGGGTTTGACGAACCCCCGTATTGTTGTGGGTTTGACGTGAGGAGGTTCGTGAAATAGGCCCCTTCATTCGGGTTTTGAGACATTTTTTTTTGGAGTTGAGATATAAAGAGTAATGTTATTTTTTGGTTGAATTGTATGTGAGAAAAATATATGTAATGGTTTGGTATTTATAGGGTGTGTTAAGGGTTTTTTTTTTTTTTTTTTTTTTTTTTTTTTTTTTTTTTTTTAGTAACCGTTTAATTTAAACGGTAATATATCCGTTTTTTCTTCGTCCTTGGCCCACTCCAACGTTCAAAATGTCAGAAACTCACCTCGCCGTGCAGACGACGAGGTAGGAGTGGCGAAAATAGTTGAAGGTGGGCGGTGTCGTGGCGAGTTACAACGAAGGTGCCAGGGTGGACTGGCGAACCATAACGACTTCCAACGTTTAGATTCTTTACTTTTAACCTTATAAGTTATAACATAAAGGAACATAGATGGGAAAATAAAGAACAATAAGGAGTTCCGATACCTCTTCAATTCCATCGCCTAATCGCACCACAACCATCTGAGATGAACCAATCTCTTCTGATTTGCCGTAAACGGCCACTAAGTTTTCCCTAAAAGGGCTCACACTTATATCAAGAGGACATAAATCATTCCTCATTCCATCAATTGATAAAATGTTTGCAACACTAACCCTGCCATAGAATATTTTTTTTTTATCACTATCAATTATATATTATATCAGAAAAACAAGTGTGGGATTGTATGCATGGTATATATTAATAGCTAACCGGGTCAAGCTGCCACACTTCTATCATGCCATCTTTCCCACTGCAAATCAAGCATCCCAAAAGAAGTTAGGATAAAAGGTTCTAATACAAACGTAAATAATTACAAATCAAAATAATAAGAATAATTCATACACTAAACCTGGACATTAACAAGTTTAAGCATGACAATGTGTTACTGGTCATACTGAATTAGCTTACTTAATAAGACAGTACCTTCATAAATTTTCTTGAGTTTTGAACTTTGATCTAAAGAAAAAGTTTGAATAAAGAACAACTTTACAAAACTATAGAATATAACAAGTATTAATGGTCACTACAACTGAACCTAATCTCACATACAGCATAGTATGACCATGTGAGCTTAAGACAAGGAAAAGTGGTTACCTCGTAACGAAGCGGTCTGTGCTTGTGGGGAGGAATTCTAGATGGGTCGGGATCTTAGTGTGGGCTGAGGAAAAGATACTTGATGCATGGGAAATGATTGTGGGTGGTGGATCAATGGTGTGAAGAAAAGAGATCAAGTCTCTGCTTTCCATTGGGGGAGCGTCCACTTGTGGGTCTGCGGCCAATTTGGCGAGGATGTTGTTTCTATTGCTTTCTGTTTTAGCAATCTGCATTCAATTTCAACAAAAGAAGATAGTTACCTTACCAAGCAACACAGGGTAGTATCGATGAACAGACCCTCAAATGAATAATTTTATTGAATAGACTTGACCATGCTAAACAAAAGCTAGTTTAGATCATACACATAATCGTAGAAGATAAACAAGGTGCAAATATGATATGTGTTCTTGAAAAAGTGCCGAGGTTTATTATTTGTTTCTAATTATGTGTTATAATTATAGCTAAAGCACCAAATACTTCTATAAAACAAAAAGCCGCAGCTATCAGTTTACATATATAGGCTATCAGTCCAGTTATTTTTACCAGCCATATCCAATATCAACAGCTTATATAACAATAATAATATAATAATTAAAAAAAAAAAAAAATGATGCAGATGGATAGTAACAAAATGTAATACATCAATAACAAGATGCAAACAGATTAAGAATAAGCTTTAAAAAAAACAATAAGTTAACCCTAACTAAAGAAATAAATTGAACCTCTTTATGAAGAAGTTCCAACGATTGATGTAAATCCTTCAAAACGTTATCGTGTTGCTGAACTAGATCTGTCATACCCTGCCTTTGATCAGCAGTGAGAGGCATCTTATTTTGTGGATTGTGTGTGTGTTTGTTATGAAAAAATGAATAATGATCTAAGGGTGTGTTTGTTTGATGTTTTATGTGTAAATGTGACTACACATTGATCTTACAAGTATGCAGGAGGTAGGTAGAAAGTCTGAACGAAATGCAAAGAATAATGTTTTTTTTTTTTTTTTTTTTTTTATAATTGTCATAATAATTTTAAAATTTATTTAATTAACTTAAGTAGATACTGTATAAAACAAGACTTTTTTTTTAACGCTTTTAGTCCCTATACTTTTTTTTTAACGGATCCTCTCCCTGTTGTTGTGACCCATAACGGGTTTGATCCCTTGACCAATTTTTCTGTTAGTTTGACTGTTTAAAATGATAAAATGATCAAACTACCCTATTATATATTATTATTATTATTATTATTATTATTATTATTATTTATTATAATTTTTAATAACATCAACTTCATTAGAAAATCATAGGATTTACCAAGAATTAGTGGGAAGCCAGATACTAACTGGGCCCCCACCATCCCACCATTATAAAAACTTCCAGCAAACACGATCATCTCAGCAAACACCTCCACCATTCCACCATCACCTCCACCATCCCACCATCACCTCACAAACAGCCATCCATCAACACCACCATTTGATATCAACGCCATCCATCAACACCACCATCGAATTCAAACAGCCATCGAATCAAACACCATCAAATCAACACCACCATCGAATCCAACGCCATCCATCAACACCACCACTTGATATCAACGCCATCCATCAACACACATCGAATTCAAACAGCCATCGAATCCAAAGCCACCATCAACACCACCATCGATCCAACGCCATCAACAACCACCATCAACACCCCTTAAAAACCCATCAAAATATATAAACAAGTACACCGCTATGAAATTCACGTACTGTTAAGATTATTAAACCAAAAAAAAAAATGTACCTATAGGTGGTTGATGATTTTTTAATTGATCCTTAACAAAGCAAAAACAAACACTACCATTTATTGAAATTCACGTACTGTTAAGATTATTAAATGGGCTTGAGGAATTTTATTTTTTGAGATTTTGATTGTGCTTAATGGGTGATTACAATGGAGAAGATAATAAATAATGAAGATGATAATGGTGGTGGCGGCGGATCTATATGGTGGTGGCAGCGGATATAATGAATGAGACATTTCAATTCATGATAAAGATGAACAGGAAGGTGGAGGTGTGGTGTTTTTGATTTACAATCTTTGATTTTCTTGAACAAGTTTAGGGCAAAGTTAAAGGGGAAAAAATAGACAATGAATTGAGGTGAGAGTGGGAACGAATTACAAGGGTTGTTTACCAAGTGGTTGCATTTGGTTTCTTACTTCATTTATGTAACTAAAAGGATTAATTTACACTTTGCAAGTTTGCAGGTGTTGAAGAAGGAGATATGTAAAATGACACAATTACCCTCCCATGTGCACGTCACATGACCAATTTAACGGTCAAACTAACGGAAAATTTGGTCAAGGGACCAAACCCGCTATGGGTCGCAACCACAGGGACTGGATCCGTTTAAAAAAAAGTATAGGGACTAAAAGCGTTAAACCCGACAGACCATAGGGACCATTTTTGAAATTAACTCTAAATATAACATAACATAGTTAATAAACCATCAAATATATTATATTAACACGAGTATTACATCTCTTATGGAGTAAGAGCCATTAAGACAAGTCCTCCACCTCTTACTGAGTAAGATGTTATATGTCTAACTGAGTTTGACTCAAAAGAAAAAAACAAACAAACAAAACGTATAACTACCGTAACAGGGCTAGTAAGTGTTTTTTTTTTTAAAAAAAAAAAAAAAAAAAAAAAAAAAAAAAAAACCCTAAGTTTTTATATTTTGATCCACTCACCTAAGTATTTACAAGATACACCCTTAGCCTATTCAATATTTCTGATTGCATCTAAAATACTATACTAGTTATTTAATTTACAATTTCTACCCCTAAACTGTGAAAGATATGCAAATGATACAATTTGCAACTCTCTTCATCAAAATGCATATATATGCATTGATGTGATTAAAAGCTTTTAAACTCATTTACTAAAAGCTCGAAAGACAATGATTAAAAAACCATTCCTACAGATTTTAGGAAAGAACTAATAAGGTTGCGTGCTTTTTGTCTCTAAGGGGGTGTTTGTCTAACCTTATGTTTTAGGTTCAGGTTTATATCTCCTAAAGAGCTTATGGCTTATAAGTGATAAGCTAATAAGCTCTTGACTAGAAATTGTGATTGTTACTCTGATCAAGTACACCACAAAATTTGGATTTTTATCAAAACTCTCTTTTATAAACTCACAAGTCCAATCATATAAGCTTAATCTCAAACACTTGATAAAGCTTATTTTACTTATATCCCCTAAATAAGCCTAAACAAACAACCTCTAAGTACAACTTTTTAGAATGGTTTGCGATTTTACAATAAAACAAAGCCTAGGTAATATTTTTGTTAGTGGATGTGTCTACATGATGGGCTTGACAAATGCCCCAAACATGTTGGCATGGATCAACTAAAGCAAACAGCACGGCCAGGGCGTCACCTTTTTAACATCTTTGTAGTATAAGCAGAGGCGGAGGTACGCGGGGGGGGGGGGGGGGGGGGGGGGGGGTCCCAGGGGTCACGTGACCCTCCTCAAAAAAAAAAATTATGTGGTAAAATTTCTGATTTTAGGGGTAATTTGGTAATTTGCCCCCCCCCCCAAAAAAAAATATCAGCCAAGTGTATTTAGTTTGAAAGTCAAAGATGATATCCCAAAGTCCCAAACTAAGTACAAACACATGTGAAGAAGAGTACTGATGAGGCGAAAAGTGTACCGCTTTTAAGGGGTCATTTAAGCCCGAAATCGTATTTATTTGATCAAATATTGCCCTAAATCGTTCCTTTTGTCATTTTAGGTACTTTTGAGGAGAAATCTGGAAAAGGAGGCATTTTGGACGTTTTTGGAGCATTAAAGTGAAGAAAACGGCAAAGTCTCAAGAATCGGCTAAAAGTTACTCTTGACGGCGTCACAATTAACATGGGACGGCGTCATGCCTTGGCAAGAAAAGTTGGATGTGAAATTTACTCATGACGGGCCAGTGAGTTTGCATGAGAATTCTGACGGCGTCACGCTTTAACTAAATCAAGGGCGTCACGGCTTAAATCATAAGGGGACGGCGTCACGTTCAGGATCCGACGGCATCAAGCCTTGATAAGCCAGAATGGATTTTTGAAGAGCTAAAGAGGGACGGCGTCAAGATGGTCATCCGGGAACCCTAAAAGCGGCGAGGTGACGGCGTCACAATGCATAAGGTGACGCCGTCAGATGTCAAAGTCTATATATAGTTTTCTAATTTTTTGTCATTCAGGGAGAGCTTAGTGTGTGGAATTTTGGGATAAAACCCTAAGACGATTTTAGCTACTTTTTCAGGGCTTTTTGCCTTGAGATCTTCCATGTTTCATTGAAAGATAAGTTATCAATTAATCATTCAATATGTCTATGTGTTGTTTGATTCTATCTTATGCTTGTCTTTTGTTTAACATGTTAGGCTAAATTTATCTTGTGTTTGCTTAGATCTAATGAAACCTAGCTATTGATTATTGGTTGTTAGTGTGTTGTTAGTTGTATTGGATGATTGTTTATCTATGTTAGGCTTAAGAAAACTGGCTAACTTCCTATTCGGTAACTTGCTTGAACGTCTTAAGAAACATGAACCAAACGCGTACTAAAGGTTTTTATGGTTGTATTTAATGCACAAGCGAATTCTAGTGATCCCATGTTAGGAGCTTCCTAGCCGGCTCGACATAGGAGTGAAGTAGGAGCTTGTAGAGTTTGGGGAAGTAAGTACGCCACCCCACGAATGGTATTAAGGAATACACCCGTCATCCACGCGACTAATACACACTAATTAACCGGTAAAAGATAGTTAGGGAGTAAGGAAATCTAAGTAAACACATTTCTCTACACATAAGTTTCTCACCACTTTTCATTTTTGTTATTTTATTTTATTTGCATTTGTAGTAATTTGGGTTAGTTGACTAGCAACTAATTCCGCCCACTCCTTCAAAACCCGAGATTTTACTTGCTTTTATAAAATATAAAAACATAAAAAGAATCTTCCTCAACCCTTAGACCTAATTAGAGTAGCCTTTCACACCTAACGAACACTATTCCCTGTGGAGAACGATCAATCCCCCGTACTTACCACTACACTATACTACATCGGTCAGGTACACTGCCTGGTGGGGTTGTAAGCCTCTTGAGATCCCTCGAGAGGTAAAACCTGTTGTAAGGTTGCAAAACCCACGCATCAAGTTTTTGGCGCCGCTGCCGGGGAATAGTTATTGTTTAGGTTGAATTTTTATTTCTATTAGGTCTACTCACTAGATTCCTTTCTAGTGAGATTTTTATTTTATTTTTCTAGGTTTTCTTTAGTCTATCTATTTTCTTTGTGCTTTTGTTCGTAACAAATTCTCATTGACTATTCAGTTTGCCATTATGGAAAACGCGAATCCACCCCTTACACCTGGCGAAGTAGCTTTGTTGCGTAGCCAACTTGAGAACGAGATTAGTGAGCTCAGGGAGCTCAGTAGAGTGATTGATATTGAGCTTGATTATGCCTTGAACAACTTAGGGACCGCCATATACTCAGATAATTACTTAGTACGTAATAATCTTACGGTTGATAAGTTGGTTGAGAAAATTGAGGAAGTAAAGGTAGATCCTAGGTTGGATGATTGTTTCAACGAATACCCCACTAAGGAGGAGATTGCTTACTATAACAACCTAGTTGATAACCCTCGACCACCTTTTGTTAGAATTGACCCAAAGATTAAGAGAGGTGATCCCGGGAATGTGAAGATACCATGTATGATTGGGTACCAATACGTTGAGCATGCTTACATTGACTGTGAATCCCCAATCAACGTTATGTCCTCAGGCCTTTATAGCCAAATCATAAATACACCACTTGAGCCTAGGATGGACCCCAAATGTCCAGGCGGAGTTTGCAACTTCGTTGGAAGGATTAAGGATATACATATCCTTGTTGGGAACTTTACCTTTATCACCAACTTCATGATTTTAGAAGATATGGCAAGTGTTGTTGACTGCCGCCTATCTCGCGTTGTGTTAGGTAAGCCATTTATCGAAGCATCCAATTTAAGGTATGACCGTTCGAAAGGCACGGTTCAGTTTTCTAATCACATAGATAGGATCACATATAGGATGCCTTATCGGGTTAAAGAATTTCGTTTTGTGCCTCGATTTGACATGGACAACATTGGTGCGATTGAGGACATCAATGAAGAGGATAAAGAAAAAGGCATGGACCATGTTTGGAATAAGAGAAGCCTTTATTATAAAGATTGCTTAAACCTTGGACCTAAATACAAAATTGATATGGAGGTTGTTAGGATGATTAGAGGGGCAATTGAGAAGCAAAACGGAAAAACGTAGACCCCGTGACTTTGAGTCTAGCTACAAGACTCGTTAATAAAGAAAGGCGCTTCTTGGGAGGCAACCCAAGCTTTATTTATTTTATTTGCTTTGTGTGTTCATTTGTTTGTGTGTTTGTTTTATTTGTTTCGTATGTGTGTGTAATTTTTATTCTTATTGATTCATGTTCAAAACTAAATTGTGAAAATGCTTTATTTTGTTTTTAACTTCGTCTTAACTACATATAAAGGTATTTTGCAAAAGATAAGTGTAAGGGAAATCTAAATCGGTTTATTAGAACACAAATGAACATGAATCATAATAATAATAAGTTAGCATACATATTCGTATTTGTTTGAGTCAAATGCTTGTATCGAGTCATAATGATGTTTTGCAGGATTTCCAGGAAGTAAGGTAAAGGTTTTTCAAGAAATTTTCCGGAAACTTAAAATGAAAATTTTTGTCAGGTCATTTCTGACGGCGTCAGGGGTTATAACCTGACGGCGTCAGATTTAATTTCCAGAAATTTTTGAAAATTTTGTTTTCATAAAAAGTTTTTATTAAAATCTCCAACTTATAATCTCCAGGAATCTGCAAAGTTATCATTCCACAAGCATTATATCCTTATATATAGATTTTATCCCGCCGATGTTATGCAGGTTTTCGTGTTTGTTTTCTCAGGTTCAACAGGTTATTTTGGACAAGGAAATGTTTTGAATCAAGCTTATGGCGATGCATTAGTCATGGAGCTTCAACATTCTCTTTGGAGGAAGATTTAACCGTGTAATTTCATTATCCAACGAGCGAATCAGGGAGTATTTGATTTCATTCTTTTACTTTATGCTTTTACATTTGTCATTTGAACATTGGGGACAATGTTCATCTTAAGTGTAAGGGGAGGGTAAAAGTACGATTTTTGAGAATACAATTGCGCTTGATTTTTGTTTGTTTGATGGTAGATGTGTAATAAAACTGAGAGAAATACTTGTTAAGGTAATTTTAGTGCCAAATTTAAAATTTTTTACAACATATAGGAGTGAAACTTTGATCTTAATGAGCGTCTCATGGATAGGAGTTATATGACTAGCACAAAAACCGTACCACTAAAAAATTTTCCACCCCAAATATGTGAGGTTCGCCCCTAGAATTGGTAGGAAAAGCATTTATGCTATGATGTGTGTACCGGTAGCACTTAGATTCTAGAACTTGCGTTAGGACCATTCCGAGGCCACAAGTGAGACTACATTCGTGTAGTTAGATTTACTACATGATAAGAGGCATTAGGATTAACCCATTGTTTTACACCTGTGTTTTTGTTATAATTACATTGGCTACATTGGTCAAGTAATTCTCCCACACCCTTTGCGTTGTACTCATTTTTAGTACACGATACCCCTAGTACACCCCTCAGAGCCTATCTTTTCGTTTCGACCTTTAAGCATTTTACTTAAAGGAAGAATTTGTTACACCCCACTTAAATGTACACCCAAATCGCCTTAGCCTACCTTGTATGCACTCATTTTTAGTGCATTATTGTTACAACATTTGTTTAAACCCAAGTTAATTATCTAGTTGATTACATGGTTGCTAAGTCGAGTCATATCCTTGTACATATTGTTTTGGGACGATTGGGACTCGTGGGTAAAGTACTAGTGTAATGGAGTAATGGGGAAGAACATCATTTATTACCCCCATATGTGCTAAATGTTTTAAAAGTACTCCAAGTTTTTCAATTATCTTAATTCGAGTCATTAGAATAGTTATTTGTAAAGTTATGTAAAAGTTCAAGTGTAAGGGGATGCAACGCCCCTATGATGTATTATTTTGGATGGTAGGGCAAAAGTGTATAAAAAAAAAAAAAAAAAAAAAAAAAAAAAAAAAAAAAAAAAAAATAGAAAAAACATACGGACTACCATCCCGTTTCATTTTATGTTTATTTTATGTTTATGTTTTGTTATTTTCTTTCATTAGCTTAAGATCGAGTCTAGTCTTGGCTTAGCAACGTTGTATAGTACATGTGATTGATCAAGATCTTTAACTAGCCACCAGTAAAATATCCCTTATCCAACAAAACCGTGTTCTCCTTTTCCCTACACCTAACGTTATAACCCATTTAAAAGCCCTCTTTGATAGTTTATCTTAGGTGCTTACGCCTAGTGGAGGAGGTTTTCGATCCTTTCCCAAGCCTATGGTAATCTATTTGCTATGACAGGTAGTGAGAGATATTTTCCGTTTTCATTTATGAGATTTATTTTGATGACACTTGAGAGATGTGAGTATTTAAACACTACTTGTGAGGTGCTAGTATGTAATCTCCGTGCTTATTATGATTGAAGTGGAACGATTATTTGTTGTAATTACTTTTATGTTTGCATTAAATGACCCCTAACTTGTATTTTGATTAGAATAAAAGCGCATTTGCTTGAGGACAAGCAAATCTCAAGTGTAAGGGTATTTGATGAGGCGAAAAGTGTACCGCTTTTAAGGGGTCATTTAAGCCCGAAATCGTATTTATTTGATCAAATATTGCCCTAAATCGTTCCTTTTGTCATTTTAGGTACTTTTGAGGAGAAATCTGGAAAAGGAGGCATTTTGGACGTTTTTGGAGCATTAAAGTGAAGAAAACGGCAAAGTCTCAAGAATCGGCTAAAAGTTACTCTTGACGGCGTCACAATTAACATGGGACGGCGTCATGCCTTGGCAAGAAAAGTTGGATGTGAAATTTACTCATGACGGGCCAGTGAGTTTGCATGAGAATTCTGACGGCGTCACGCTTTAACTAAATCAAGGGCGTCACGGCTTAAATCATAAGGGGACGGCGTCACGTTCAGGATCCGACGGCGTCAAGCCTTGATAAGCCAGAATGGATTTTTGAAGAGCTAAAGAGGGACGGCGTCAAGATGGTCATCCGGGAACCCTAAAAGCGGCGAGGTGACGGCGTCACAATGCATAAGGTGACGCCGTCAGATGTCAAAGTCTATATATAGTTTTCTAATTTTTTGTCATTCAGGGAGAGCTTAGTGTGTGGAATTTTGGGATAAAACCCTAAGACGATTTTAGCTACTTTTTCAGGGCTTTTTGCCTTGAGATCTTCCATGTTTCATTGAAAGATAAGTTATCAATTAATCATTCAATATGTCTATGTGTTGTTTGATTCTATCTTATGCTTGTCTTTTGTTTAACATGTTAGGCTAAATTTATCTTGTGTTTGCTTAGATCTAATGAAACCTAGCTATTGATTATTGGTTGTTAGTGTGTTGTTAGTTGTATTGGATGATTGTTTATCTATGTTAGGCTTAAGAAAACTGGCTAACTTCCTATTCGGTAACTTGCTTGAACGTCTTAAGAAACATGAACCAAACGCGTACTAAAGGTTTTTATGGTTGTATTTAATGCACAAGCGAATTCTAGTGATCCCATGTTAGGAGCTTCCTAGCCGGCTCGACATAGGAGTGAAGTAGGAGCTTGTAGAGTTTGGGGAAGTAAGTACGCCACCCCACGAATGGTATTAAGGAATACACCCGTCATCCACGCGACTAATACACACTAATTAACCGGTAAAAGATAGTTAGGGAGTAAGGAAATCTAAGTAAACACATTTCTCTACACATAAGTTTCTCACCACTTTTCATTTTTGTTATTTTATTTTATTTGCATTTGTAGTAATTTGGGTTAGTTGACTAGCAACTAATTCCGCCCACTCCTTCAAAACCCGAGATTTTACTTGCTTTTATAAAATATAAAAACATAAAAAGAATCTTCCTCAACCCTTAGACCTAATTAGAGTAGCCTTTCACACCTAACGAACACTATTCCCTGTGGAGAACGATCAATCCCCCGTACTTACCACTACACTATACTACATCGGTCAGGTACACTGCCTGGTGGGGTTGTAAGCCTCTTGAGATCCCTCGAGAGGTAAAACCTGTTGTAAGGTTGCAAAACCCACGCATCAAGTACTACAGTAGCAGTACTGCAGTAGATTAACATAGAAAAAAATGGCTCCATTACTCATTTACTCTTCAATCCATTCGAATAAATGTGTAGAAATTATGGGAAATCTTCAACTTGTAAGTATTTATCTTGATCTATGCCTCTTTTGTTGTCTCTTATTCCTTAATCAATTTATAGAGATGGAATTAATCAATTTTAATGTGACTAAATTAGAGTAATTAAAGGGTATCCAATAAATTTTGGGGGTTTATCTAGTTATTGTTAACATTTTAGAGCTTCTAATTTTCAGATTTGTAAAGTGCCTCTTAGTTGTTTCAATAAAAATGCTTATTAGTTATCCACTTATCCAAGAATTTTTGAAGGTTTATCTTTTTTTGCTTACTAAAATGCCTGTTAGTAGTTGCAAAGTAATGAATTTGTATGTTTTGCCAAACTAAGCTTGTTTTTTTAAAAAAATAGGATTAAGGAGTAAGGACTCATTGACAGATTTGTAATAAGAAAACCAAGACCAACATTGGTGGAAACACCAAGTGATGGGGAAAGTTCAAAAAGGAGTCGCGAAGAAATTAATCTAGCTGATCTTCCCGTTGATCCCATGGATCGAAAACGATTATCTGACTATAATCCTAATGACCGTGAAAAATTAATCTAGCTGATCTTCCCGTTGATGGTCAACGTAATGATTGATACTGTGGGCATTAGTTTTTGTATCTCTAGTGCGCTTTTATCATTACGTACTTACGTATATAATATATATATATATCTTTTGCTGTGAATTTTGTTCCTTTTACGGCTTGCCGAATTTTTTTTTTTTGCCCCCTCTCGGAAAATATCCTGGCTCCGCCCCTGAGTATAAGGGTACGCTAAATACTCAAAACATAATCACTGCAACTATTTTCCAATACAAATACAACCATTATGTGGTGTTTTCCATTTAAATATATGGCTACATTAAAGGATTTCACTCACTTATTTTGTGGCTCAACTCAAATATATAACTTTGGGATAATGAGTAAAAAGCTCTATATATTTACTTTGACATGCATCAGTCTATTAAATAAATTTGTCATATTAAATGGGAAGAGTACTCTTTGCTGAAATAAAAATAGGCACAGTGATACAAGATTCTAAATGTAATGCACACTTTAGTCTCTGGAAGCATCATTGAATAAAAGAGAATGTGGTGTAACATTGTGGTAAGCAACCTATATGATGAATAGCCCCCTTGTTGCATGAGTACAATTTTGTTTTAGACCTTGAATGTTATGAATTTTATCAATTTTATAGTATTTTTATCATTTTATGTAACCTTTTTAAAAATTACTGTACTAAACATAAAAACTTGCTTTTACAATGCTATTAAACATCACCAAAACATATTTAGCACTATATAACTTAGTTAGACCCACTCAACTTTCTCTTAGTTCATACACATTAACTACTTATTCTTCCATCTCGATCTATAAACTTAGTGCTCCAATAGACGTTTAAGTACATGAATTCCACATAATTAAGCTTCATGTCATCACAAAAGCAGAAATCACAAAACACCAAAATACCAAATAAAACCTGCAAGAAAGATTCCAGGAAAACCTCTATCATAACATATCTCCCATTTTACATCCCAAATGCCCAATTTTTACACAAAGAAATTTGTGACATTTTTGTATGTAGTTGAAAAAGAGGTTAAATGGAAGAAAAAAAGAAGCCTCAGGCAGCCTAGTTATCATCAATATAATATCAGTCGGTAATTCCAACATAATAATTTAACATCATCACTGGCTTCTTCATTCTTCCATACAACAAAAACATTTAAAAAAAGTAATCCTTTTTAAAAAAAAAAGTAATCCTAGTGAATAAGAAAAGACATGCTACTCTAAAGAAAATGAACTAGGTGGAGATGAGATGTGTGACAAGATCATGGTGCATATGTAGGGAGCTGTAAACCCTAGTTTTTTAGGTTAAAATATTGGGTTTAATTTGGCCCATGGTAGCTTATTAAAGCCCATATGCCAATGTTGCCACGTGGTCTTAAAAAAAATCGGCCCAAGAAGTCAATTTATGCCAATGTTGCCAAGTATAAAAGTCTCACTAGCCTAGTTATCCTATATATATATATTTAGCGTGTAAAACGCCACCGTTTTGCTATGCTTTTTCCCGCCAAAAAACGCAGGCTGAACGCACAACCCAGTTTGTCGCTCTTTCTAACTATGTGGCCCAACATTTCGCGGCCCAGCCCCTTCGTTTAGCCCTGCTCCACTTTTTATATATGAAAAAGAATAAAATAAAACACAGATATAGAATCTTCTGGAGTTCACTTTCACACACACACCCCCCAATCATCACCAGCAATCCGATTGTTACTTCCTGATTTTTCGTGGGTTTCTTTTGGACTTCAAACCATATCATCGAAAACCATCATCAATATACACGGATTGGATGCAGCCAACCATCACATCGGAACCACCACCATAGATACCCCTACCATCGGGCCTACGATGTGCTGCGCGGAAGTGAGCCGAGGTCTGGATTAGAAAAATGATGGAGGTATGTGGTTTTATAAGAAAAAAAATAATTTCGATTATGCCTTAATTTTTTTATGAAAGTTACAGCCGACCTAATTTTTGATCACATGATTGTCAAAAACAAAGCAAACTTTTTTATCTAAAACCCAGATGCGAAGGTGCTATGGATGATAAAGGCCAGCCATGGACCGGATGCCATGATGGTATAGTTTTTTATTATAAGAACCATCACGATATGTGATCAAGGATATAGTGGTTTCATTACCTGATGTTTTGATTTTTGTTTGACAGGTAATTGACGAAGCTGAAGACGAGTGTGGGTTGTAACGCCACGAGGTATAATATTTTTTATTTTGGCTTTTGTTCGAAATCGACTACTTTGTGCCAAAATGTTAGTTTGTCTGCTGTAGTTTGTTTAAGCGTATTTTTGCACTTATCAGGTAATTTGAGTTGGGCTAAATTTCATGACTTCATTTTTTGTATCAGTATATCATTGGTAAAACCTTTGTTAGTCTCTTCGGATTCATTGATACCAAACAGCTTAGCCATGCCAAAATCTGATATTTTTGGCTTCAGGTGACTATCTAGCAAAATGTTACTGGCTTTTAGATCTCTATGGTCACCCTCAGCCTTGAAAACTTATGAAGATATAGAAGTCCTAGAGCAATGCCGTCAATGATTACAAACGGATCATTCCAATCCAGTAGACCTCTCCTCCTAGGATCTAATGAGAAATGAGTAGCAGCAACCAAAGAAAATACCAAGTTACAAAATATATGAAGTCTTAGATCTTACCAAATAGTAGGAAATCTAAACTATGATCAGGCATGTACTCATATACAAGGATCTTCTCTTGCTTCTCAATGCAACACCTTAGAAGCTTGACAAGATTAATGTGCTGAAGTTTGGCAATGAGTTCTGTTTCGTTCTTAAACTCCTTGCCCCCCTGTGCAGAGTTTCTTGAAAGTCATTTTATAGCAACCTCCCTCCCATCAACTAATATTCCCTGTGAAATCCATCACATGAGCGTTAATGTGAAATCGTCTCAGTATTCATTGTCTTATCATTTTGTAGGTAACTATTATAGACCCCGAGAGCAAAGAAAACAAAAACGATCGAAAAAAAAAAACAGCCAACACAAAGAATTTACTTTTTCAAGATAATCACACATATGAGTCACACATATTAATGTTATGACTTTTATATTGATTGCAATGGAACCATCTATATTTGGTATTTTGTAACCGTCCATTAACCTTGATTCGATGATACTTGCAGGTTCTAGCTTTTGACAGCTGGTCGAAAATATAAGATCAGGGGAAATGTGGCTCTAACAGTGTTAATAACTGCTGCAACAGGTTAAGATTCCAATTCTCGCCGCCTAATTAGTTCGCAAATATGTTGCAGTAGATACTAATGCACTAATATGTTTCAGGAATGTTGAAGGTGATTGCTAAACGAGAGGAAGAAACCAGAATATTTTTTTAACCAGAAGTCGCGCAGATTCTTATTGCATTCTGCTAAACTTCACTCCGCACAGCCAGGTATGCGGATATGCTAATTGTTGTTGCACTTTACTAAAGTTGGGCACTGCTGCTGCAGTTTATTGTTGCTCACGCACTTTGGCCTAACAGATATGGAAGAAAAGCAACAGTAGGAAATATGCTCAAAGAAATATTCAAGTGAGGAAGGTTGCGGTAAGGGGAAACTCCTAGACCCCAGTCTGCAGGTCTCACGGTGGTTCGGCCTGGTAACGATATTTAACTTGAATCCATTGATACTTTCTTTACTTACGAGTATGCGCTGAGTTTTGGACCAGGATTAAAAAGTGGTATTCAACCTAAAGTAGGACTGACTCGACCAGGTAGGACTTACACACAGTCCTGTAATCTTACCTGTAAAGAAGCTAGACAATATATCTTCACATTCATCAAGATCACGTTACAGTTTCAACATATAGAATAAGTAGGCATAGGTGTGCCTTAACGGGTGGTTTGTAACAGGTTAAATTTCGTAAATTCAGTGTATGAAATGTATAAGATATTTGCATTAAAAATGAACTAATAACTTACAACCCTTTTGAGTCCTTTAACCCATTTGCTTTCAAACCGGCGTACTAAATTTATTTAATCATTTTATATATAACAATAACACCTATCTCTTGCAAAGTTTCAGGGGAAGCTGATGACGAATCAAAGCATGAAGTGAATGCGTGTGGCATCGGTTGAATCTGAACTGCTTGAAAATTCTGCAGAATCTAGCGACACACATAGATCAAGTACAAATCAGTAATGCGTGGTGTCAAAGATTGAAGAAACCCAGAATTCAGAAGATGCTGATTGGGCATGTGAAGCAGTCTTGCTCCATTGCACCATCATTGACAGGTTTTTTCTTCCTTTCATTCCTCGCACCTTTTTCATTTGTAATTTCATTTATGAGTTACATTTTCATGCATGTTATAAGTTTGAAATGATATATATTGTTAGGTTCATAAGCCTTATTTTGTGTTATATTGGCTTATTTATAACTTGAATATATAAAATAAGGTGAAAAAAGTGCTTATCACTGAACAATATAAGCTCTTATTTTTATTTTTTAATGACCATGTATGATATATTGATGTTTAAGGGTGTTTAAGAATGTTTGACTATGATTTATGTCATGTTTTAATGTGCTGATTTGGATGTTTAATGTATGTATAAAGGTAAAGGAGGAGAAGAATGTCGCACAGGAAGTTTGAGCACCCCAAGCGTGCTGCTCGCCACGGAGGGAAAGGTATAACTTCTTATGGCTTTTTATCGCGTTTGGATGTGGTTTGTGTGATAGATGGATTCTAGCTTGATGGTTTTTTTTTTTTTTTTTTTTTTTTTTTTTTTTTTTTTTTTTTTTTTTTTTTTAATCCAGATTCTTTGGCTACAAAAAAGTTGTAAACTATAATCTTGATGTCAAATTGATTACATAAAATCTTTTGCATATGTGTAATGAACTTTTTGAACCATTATGGTTAGCTTTTTGGTTCTAACTGATCATCGCCTTTGTGTTTGCATTTGCATTTGCATTTGCGGATCTGTCTGTAATACAACGAAAAGAAAAAAAACAGGCTCGCCCGCAACGTGGCGGGCGGCGCCATTCTCGTGTAAACTCATTTTATAAGCCTCTCTTTCTCAACAACCTAAACCAAATGCTGCAGCCACAACCATAAAGATCTTCACGTTAAGGCTACTCACACTGGGTCGAGAAAAGTCGGTCGGTCATGGAGGGTGACCGATATTAATATCGGTCGAGCCCTTTGTGGTTCTTGAGGCAAATATCGGTCGAGCATGTTCAAAAAACAAGATCGGTCATAAAATCGACCGACTTTCCTTCTTCCAAAATGTAACCGTTTGTGTTTAAATTTTTTTTTTTTTTTTTAAACTTTACCACTTTTACAACATTATAAATACCAACCTCAAACACACTTCTAAACACACAATTTCAAACACAATTCAAACAACTTCTCATTCATATTCATCATGTCAAAGAAAAATACTCCCACATCAAAAGACTGACGATCCCGACTACCCCAAAATGCCCCGAATTTGAATGTCTCGCCGGAAAACAACTTCGAATTAACCGGCATAACACCACCACAAAATCGGGGTATTCGATTTCGTGCACCCTCTTTTGAATATCCATCACGACTACCACAACTGAATCAAAATCAAAACCCGTTTTACGTTAATCGTCCATATGTTCCACCGTATCGTCTTAATACGGATTATCACCAAGAACCAAGTGGGTCGTCGTATCGGCCTAACATGGATTTCTTGCATTCTTCCCAACCGTATGAAGATTATTCCCCGCTTCGGGGTGTTAATCTTGATATGGATTTGGAGGATTATATGGCAGACTATTCGACGCAACAATACTCGACCCAAAACTATCCGAGTCAAAATGCGTCGATGGGGCAAGGTTCGGGTCACGGTTCGTACCACGGTTCCATGCCTGTTGAAGACGATGACGATGTCGAAGAGACATCACCCATCAAACCAAAGAAGCCTTCGCGACGTGCTACAAAGGCGAAGGACAAAGGCAAAAAGCCCGAACCGGCCAAAAAGAACGAACCACGGACAAAGGCGGAAGAGATCGCGCTTTGTAGAGCTTGGGTTTATATTTCAGAAAATTCCGAGAGCGGAAACGCTATAAACAGGCACCGCTTTTGGGAGGAGGTGATAGCGTATTTTGAAAATGAAACCGGTTCACAAAGAACGTACGACTCTATCACGACCAAATGGAAGAATAGGATTCGTACTAAGGTTGGAAATTTTTGTGCTATTATGGATAATATCAAGGATAACCATGGTAGTGGTGAGAATGATGCTGATGATAGAGAAAAAGCTCTTAGAGAATACCGTGTGATTTACGGTCATGATTTTAACTTAGAGGAATGTTGGAAAATTTTGAGGCATCATGATGGTTGGAAGAAGGAGGTGCATGCTTTCCGATCGAATAGTCGGAAGAAAACAAAGGGTTCTACAACTACCTCGGGGTCAACACAAGGTCCCTTGAATTTTCAAGACGTGGATGATTCTGATGATGAAGAAGATACTAGAGAATCACGACCACAAGGTCGTGACGCAACCAGGAAGAAATCATCCTCCTCCTCTCGTGATCCACCATCATCGTGGACAAATTCGCTAGCCAAGACCTTTTTCAAATTCAAGCCGTCAAAAGCGGGAAAAAAGAAGGACCTTGAAGAGTCGTATGTTAGGTTAAAGGAACAAGAGCTAGCGATAAAAAGAGAGAAAATTGAACTCCAACGAAAGCAAGTGGAAATCATGGACATCACAAAACGGGAGCAAGATTTGATCTTCTACAATTCAGCAATCAACCCAACTTTGCCCGAACGACACCGAAATGAGCTTTTGCAGCTTAAGGCAGCAATCAAGGCACGCTACAACTTAGATTACTAGTTTACGTTTGTAATAAGTATCGTATTGTTTAAGTTTTTAATTTAGTATTGTAATGTTTTTTATTTTTAATAAATTTTAAGTTTTTTGTTTAAAATGTTTGATTAAAAAAAAAAAAAAAAAAAAAAAAAAAAAAAAAAATTCACCACTGTAGCACATTGGTCATGTCTGGTCACCGGAGAAAGAAAGCTGACGTGGCAGCTGGTGACCCAGGTCACCACTGTGACTAGCCTAACAACCAAAATCACAAAAATAACATCTCTTGTTCGGGAACGGTGGAGTTTAAGGTTGTTTTGTAGAACTTTAAGGTTGTTGAGCGTTGTACGAGGTTGTTTAAGAGGGTGGTTAAGGTTTGTGTGGGTCGTTGTCATTAGCGAAGTTTTCGTTCGCGCACCTTTTTACATTAAGGTTGTTAGGTCATTTGAACCAAACGAACAAAACTTCCCAAATGACAACGACCCAACACAAACTTAATATACAAAGGTTGTGGAAAAGAAAAAAGAAATGGGTTTTTGGTAATCTACCAAGGTTGCGCGAACCAAAACTTCCAAAACAAAAGAAATGGGTTTTTGGCCATTTTGTATGTGTGTTTTTTAGTTTGTTTGATTTTATGACAGTTGGGTTAAAAATGCCCACTTTTATAAAAACGTATCCCAGTAAAGTACCTCAAATACATTCAAAAACCAAATAATAAATAATAAAGAATTAGAAATGGACCTCCTTGGCACGAATACATATTCGGTGAAGAGTTTCACCGTTCGTTTCTTCCACCACTTTACACCAACCATCGAAGGTTCTTTTAAGTTTTAGTTTTTTGATATAAAGTTCTGCAAGCTTTTTTAAGTTTTTTTTTTTTTTTTTTTTTTTTTTTTTTTTTTCTTTTTTTTTTCTATATATTCTTCAACTTTTTGTAAGATTTTTTGTGGATCCGTATATACTTTTTGTAGATCTAGTTTTTTTTTTACCACTTATTATTATTGTTTTCAGTCGTCGTTGCCCGGATCTAGTTGAAAAATAGTTTATTTATTTAGCTAGACATCTAAATGGCTAGAAATCTAAATGAAGGTGTGGTCAAGTAGAATTGAGGGTCTTTTCTAAAATAGTGGACACGTGTATTGTTTGCTGGTGTGGCGCTGACGTGGCAGGATTTTTTTCTATAACTCAAGTTATGGTACCTTATGCTCTTAGGTCACTCACATCAGTTAACTCAGCTTTAAAATTTAAGGCATGACACGTCAGCTTTAACACACCTTAACTTAACTCATCTTTAACACACATAACAGTTAACTCAGCTTTAACACACCTTAACTCACATTTATATCAAATATTCTTACACAAACTACCCTTAAAAGGGGGGCAAAGTGATTTTTTTTTTTTTTTTTTTTTTAATAAACAGTACCTTAACGCATCGTTAAGGGGGTAACGCAGCCCTTAACGCTGCGTTAACGTGGATAGCATACAACAACTAACGCAACATTAACGTGGGTTTGTAGCAATTTTTTTGTCTTTTAGCCACTTTGACGTGGGTTTACCTTTGTGTTTAACGTCCACTATGAGTGGTCTTAGTGAAGTCATTCAAAGAGTTCGGCCATGGGTCTACACCTCAAACGTTGTGTACCAAGAAACATGACGAGTAACGTGCATTATTAGTTATTTCATAATTGATATAATGTTTTATTTTCAGTTTCAGTAAATGTTTTTATATGTTCTTTGATACATGTTAAAAATTATTGTTTCAGTTAAACTATAGCATGTTACAATATCTTGTAATTATATTTTGATATTTTCACGTTTTATTTTAAGCGTTACACGAAATATTTAACACAATATTATAACTATAGTTTTTATCCACTAAAAATGAACATGTTGACAACATTAATGATATGTTGATTGACATATTTCCTGGCGAAGAGAAGGTTTAATATAGTTTTGATGAAACAGAAGACGATACCCACAACTTCTATCCTTTGGAATTCTTAAACTTGCTCAATGTGAATGAATTGCCCCCTCATTACCTGCATTTGAAAATTGGATGCCCAATTATTCTTTTAAGGAATCTCGATCCTGCAAATGGATTATGTAATGGCACGAGGTTGATATGTAAACGTTTTGATCCTAATGTCATCAATGTTGAGATTGCCATCGAACAGAACACTGGAGTTAGAGTGCTCTTGCCAAGAATTCCTCTTGTACCATCCGAAGAAGACATGTTCCCTTTCAAACTAAAGAGAACACAATTCCCTGTGCGTCTTAGCTTTGCGATGACTATCAATAAAACTCAGAGCCAAACAATTCCAAATGTGGGTGTCTATTTGCCCGACTCTGTTTTCTCGTATGGGCAACTTTATGTTGCTTTGTCTAGAGGGATATCACGTAGAATTACAAAGGTATTAGTGAAGCCAATCAAAGAGTTCGGTCAAGGAAGAGTCTACACCTCAAATGTCGTATACAAAGAAGTTTTACGCGACGAGTAATGAGCATTATTAGTTAGTATCTCATAATTGATGTAATGTTTTATTTTTCAGTCTCACTAAATATTTTTATATGTTGTTTGGTACATGTTAAGAATTTTTGTTAGAGTTGAAATATCACATGTTACAACCGTTTTCAATTACATTTTAATTATTTCATGTTCTATTTTGAACGTTATATGAAACACTTACCACAATATCGCATATCGTTAATTGTCTACCGCTGCCGCTAGGCGCGGGTACTAGCCTAGTAATTAACAATGTTTATAAATACACGATTTTAACACATATAATTAAGGTTATTGAGTTTTAATAAAGTGTTTATTAATATCAAATGAGCTCATATTTGGAAATGCTTTTTAATTAAGATAAACCTAAACAACACTCAAAAGTTACTGTTAGCAAATCCCCTTATGAAAATATAAAATATCTCGCATACATCACACAATCACAAACACACAAAAGAGTCTCATCACCTTCACGCGTGGTACATCCTCTATTACATCTGTACTACTTAAAGATTGAGTGACTAAATTTAATGTGAAAGAGTGAATGTGCACAAAAAAAAGTACGGTACAACCAGGTTTAGCAGCTCAGATGTGTAAATTAATGTCATCAACAATCAAATGTTTAGCAGCTCAAAGAATACAAACCGGTGATTACAGCAATCATAAATCAACCTCAAATACAAAAGGGTTGCAGATTTACAACTCACCATTAAAATAAGAAAACCAAAAGATTAGTCTATTTATTGTTTAACTCTTTATCTTCTTTTTTGAAGTATAAATAGCACAATCTAGTAGGCTCACAACATTACCAATTTTAAAATCCTACAAGTCAAAGGAACCAAAGAGTTGATTGACCTCAGATATATAAATGAACATCTTCATCGGTCCAGTAGCCTAATCCCACAATCATATGTGACCTCGGATATGTTACATCTTCATCGGTCCAAAAAAAAAAGGTTATAATCCTAGTTATGGTGCAAGGCCAAGAAGATCTATATCTTATGAGGCTTCTGGAAGATAGCATGGCAGAAAAGATGCTTGCACATGAGATTAAAGAGGGCGATTCAGTCATTGTAGACGTTGAAGCAGATGGTAATGTGACTGTTCTGGACGGTAGTGGTGGAGCTCCACCAGAGGTCTTTACCTGAACCAATTGCAGTGTAGACTACTCTTTTTCTGATATTTTATGGCGTTCTAGGGGGTGTTTAGCATTAATAGTTGTTTAGTTGTGTTTTGGAATGTTGGAATAGTTGAATTTTTGGTTCGATACTCTCGCTTTCTATCTTAACTAGGCAACATGGCCCGTGCAATGCACGGATTTTTTTTACCAATAAGATATCAATCTCACACATGTTGAAAATATATTATGTGTATATTCCCCTTTGTTCTAGAATGTATTTAGCTAGGGTTTACACCCTCTAAACCCTTATAAATAAGGGACTCATTGTATTCATATGAGATCATCACTTAATAAGAATCATCCTCTCTATCCTCCATCTCTCAATCTCTTTACATTTCATAACACGTAATCAGCACGCTCTAAAATCTTGTTCTCTTGATTTCTAAAGGTACATTTTGAACCCTTCATTCATGTTTACACGGATGGATATATTTTCTGTATGCATTCATCTTTAATGGCTTACTGTAGGATTATTCCTACATACAATATATGCTATTGACAACCATGCTTTAGTTGGAACTTATATCAACCCCTATTTTTTTTAAATGTGAAGATATGGATACACCACTCGTAACTATGATTGATTCATTCTTGATTATCATCCAGATTGAAAAACAATATTTTGTCAAATACATGAGCAATGCGTCATTACGTCACACTTGATGAATAGATTAATTTTGATTACAGTATTATAAAGTTATTAGTTGTATTTTTATTTAACTATAGATTTATGACCTATGTTCATGCTTTCTTAACTTTTTTTGTAATTTACAATAACACAAAAATGTTCAATTGTGACTGAATAAAAAGAATCAAAATCACATAACCTCAAGTTATGTGAGAGATAATACATTAGAACCTCAAGTTCTTATATGGTTTGATCAATTGGATCAATAACATAATCTCATGTTATGTTAGAGAAAAATAAATTAGAACCTCAAGTTCTAATATGGTTTGATCAATTGGATCAATAACATAACTTCATGTTATGTTAGAGGAAAAAAATAGAATCTCAAGTTCTAATATGATTCAATCAATAGAATCAATAGCATAAGCTCATGTTATGTAGAAAAAAAATAGAACATCAAGTTCTAATATGATTCAATCAATAGAATCAATAGCATAACCTCATGTTATGTAGGAAAAAAGTTAGAACCACAAGTTCTATTATGATTCCCTCAAGTGAATCAAATAACGTAATTATTTTCGTAGAATTTTTACATTCTATTGTTATTTGTCTTATGATTACTTAATTGTAGATGTTTATGTTATTGTATAATTCTTTTGTTTCCTCCGTATCTGGACAGTTCTATAACATTGTCAAACATATTCAATGAGTATAAATATTGTTTTTAAAGGAATCTTACGTTTTGATTAAAAATGAATTTATACTTATAAATATGTAGTTTATTTTCGAGAAGATAACGATGAAGTTTACGGTGTAATTACAAAAGGAATCTTACGTTTTAATTTAAATCTCAAAAAGGTAAATCTCTATGTTTATTAAATATGCATTAAAAAGAGGAATAACATATCGCCTTTTTCTACTATGATTCTATATAATTATCATAATATTAATCCAACATGTTGTTTAGAGTTTAACTCGGAATGCCTAATAGTTTGTATTATTATTCTTTATTGCTCCATGTTATTAATTCATTCTTCGTGTAGCGATTGAATTAAGGTGATTTTCGATTAGAGGTAACTCTTGAATTTTTATTCGTACTTGGGTAGATCATCGATTATATATAAGTGTCGTTTGTTACCGGTCTTGTTATGGTATATATGCACGCAACCTTTGATTATGATAATTTTCTCTTTTTTTAATGCTATTACGGAGTATTAGCTTATAAAACTTAAACAAGACAGATGAATATTGATGGTATTAAAATTCAACCCGCTAAACATTAAATATAGATAAACTTAACAAAAGTGATGATCCATGTATATTTTCATGTTGAAAAGCTTGCGCATCATATGTTTCCACTTTGTTAATTGTTTTTTTTAGCTTAATTTATTGCTAGTACGTATATGTTATCCATGGTTATACATCTATATGTAAACAATTTTACTAAAATCTTTGTGTTCTTTATCGTTCTAAACAAGAGCATCTAACCTATAATGCATGTAAATACCATATGATTAATGATGTTAGCTTTTGCTATTGATGTTCTATGATATTTTACGAGCATATAATTTTCTTTACAATTTAACTATAAAAATCTTTAGGAGAACCTCGTCTTCTTCGTGAGGACCTTAAAAGGGAATACTTAGCGATGAAAGATTCGTTAAATTATGGTAAGATCTCAAGGATACATTACCACACAAAAGCAAGTAATATTCCCAAAAATCTCACTATCATTGTATGCACCTCAAGCTGCATTAAAAAAAAGCATAAGCGAGTTCGGTCTCACAATTTCAGTGTTAGATCTGAATTAAAAAGAAAATATATAACGGTGAAAGATCCGTTAAATTTATGTCAAAATCTAAAAGAAAGATTTGCCCATCATAAGCAAGAGATTCTTGCAAATGCGAGCACATTTTTCGCAATATTAAGTAGTACATCTGAATGATGAAAAGAAAAAATACGATGAGATGGTTAATGCCTCGAATATACGCATATATCGAGAATGATGCTTTGATATAAAAGAAATGGGCATGTTTGAACAAACACGATAAACCCGTTTACTAAATTTGCTCCATATTGTCGTGTTAAAAGAAACTGGTTGGCAACCTCAAGTTGCAACATAAAGATCTCCATTCCTTCAAGCGAATGTGCTAAAATGATCAACATAATATGTTCATTCCCTCAAGTGAATGAGATAAAATGATCAATATGAGATCCTCATTCCCTTATGTGAATGTGAAAATATAATGATAAATGTCTAAATATCATTTATCATGGTAAAGGATATGGTCAAAGTAATATGAAATTGACAAACCACTATTAGTGGCAAAATAAGCAAGGAGCAAACGAAAATGTGATTCATGTAAAATGCAATGTGATGTATGCAAAATACAAGTGTGTCAAATATATTACACACTATATTCATAGATGTAAGAATCTATGCAAACACAATTTTTGCTCCGTAAAAGAAAATATAAACTTGTTACGAGGAATGAAATTTCATATTAATGATGCATTATATTCTCTTGCATTTTCCTCGACAAGCCATAACATAAGTTTATGTGCCAAAATTATATTATTATGAGGCATGACCGGTTGGACCATCCCGAGTCAATGATGATGCGAATATATAAAAGAACCATGAGTTTCTTCAATGATTTTTTCATTGTCTTTATTGCTCTCAATAGAAGTTAATACTTCAAATATTACCACCAAATTAAAGTAAGGGCTCATTCCCTTAGAGTTTTGGAAAATATCCAAAAGAGGTATATATAGGCCTATACAAGTGCCATTTAGATCATTTTGATTTTAAAATCGATGCATCGTCAAAATGGTCATGAAAGACGCAACATGAAGTTAGCGTGATTAGTGCTTTCGCTTATAAGAATGCAAGCATGTTTTCCATATTATATTTTTGGAAATGGTGTTTAGAAATTCCAAGTATTTGGTAATTATTGGAACAAGTGTTGAACACTTGTAGCTCATGTTGGTAAGCGAAATGCTTTTGTTGAAGCGTTTATAAACGTTCTCAATTTATTACAAAGCCAATAATTGTGAGAGCAAAATTACTTGTTTATGGGGCATGTTATTTAAATGATAGAACATGAATTTGCATCATGCCAAAATTTATAATGATTCCTTCCCATTTAATGGTTTTTCAGTCACGAACCATCTATCTCCCATCTAAAACTCATGCAATTATGCGACTTATAGTGAATCCACCACAACGCAAAATGTGAGATATTGAGAATGATAATTCATTCAGGGGAAGAGAATAAGCAGCAAGAATTTGGAATGAATTATAAATAATGTAAATGTTGATCCTCACAACACTAATGGATATGAACTTGAAGTTCAAAGTGTAATTCATTTTTATGATCTAGAAAATGCGAGACATATTTGGTGACCTAAACAGAGTAACTAGATCTTTTATACGCTGCTAATGCTCCAACTTATACTTGTGTCCCAACTGGACAACTAATAATTGTTAATGATTATATGGCACGCCTATTGCGTGATAGAACAATCGATTCCAAATATAAATCCTCGAATGATATATAAATGGAGCAAGAAGTTAAGATGGTCATATCGAGGTAATAAAGACCCCATAATAGTCTCGTACTGAGTCACTAGACAAAGAGGATTCTAAAAGAACCTCTTGTACATTTAAAACTATGAGATCTCAATAAATATAATGTCTAGTAAAATGTGGAATCGAAAAGAATTGAATCGACGTCGATAGTACTATTGTATCTAATGATGCGCAAGATAATGAATTTATAAATAAAATAGCGCTATAGCAGTGAGGATCTTGCAAATAATCCTGCGAGAATCGCAGTTGCAAAATGATTGACCATGATGTAAAGACGCAAGTAACTAGTGAAAGATTGAAGTATCTTGTGATGAGACATGTGATACTTGAAGTCCATACACATGAATGTGTAAACTTATTGGAATAATATTTGTCTTTAAAAAAAAAAAAAAAAAAAAAAAAAAAAAAAAAAAAAAAGGGCAAAATTAATGTACTAAATTTACATTTTCGCAAAGACGTGAAAATAATAATGAGACATGATCTCATGTGGTGGATCCAATAGGTATTTTGATATTATATAAGTCTGTCATTATGAGAAATATTGATATGCGTCTAAAAAAAATATATATGAGTAAGTGCTCATTTGATGTTGAGATTCCTAAAAGGATATAAAATGCATGAAGCATGTCTCGTTATTTAAAATGCTTAGAGCATATAAGAAAAATTCTTGAGAATACTACTTGATTAAACTAAATAAATCATTGTATGAGATCAAGGAATATGAGCAAAATTGTTACAATCGCCCCCGGTCAATATTTGTTAAAAATGGGACATGAAATGATTATGTTTTGCCTTTGAAATTTTATAAAGATATCTGGATTTGATGAAACTCCTTGAGAGATTATGAAGGCGATTGAATGCTCCGAAATTAAATTCGAAATAAAAGACAAAGTTTGTCTTAATTTATGAATTGAACATCTTAAGGATAAAATTCCTTTGTGCATTAAGAAAGTTGAAATAACATGTTAAATGTACTTTATGTTGATAGATGATGCTCATGGCTATGAGGTCACATGATGCTGAAAAGTCTCTGTTTGACTTATAAAGATGATGTTCACAAAATTTTGAAAGTGTCATACTTAAATCCATATGAAACATTGATAGTTCTCGCCATGGTTATACATGATATATTATATCATTTCCTTTAAGTTTGTTGGCACTGCATAACTTATGAAGTACGAGGAAGTACTTGAATCAGATGTATGGCAATCTTTATGGATATATTAACAACATGTGGAGAACCTTTGTTCATGAGAGATTCAAACATGTTTATTATATCAAGACACTTATTATGTTGGTATTGAAAAAGTTTGAGTGATGTGATCATCACGGGAAGGAAATACGTGTTGCACTCTTTTTTCCCTTGACCATGGTTTTGTCCCCACTAGGTTTTCCTGGTAAGGTTTTTGACGATGCAACATCCCTAAGTGTATGAAGGAATTATGTACTCTATTCCATTCACTAGATTTTTTGTCCCACTGGGTTTTATCTAGTAAGGTTTTAGCGAGGCATAATCTTCAATTGGACATCAAAAGGGAAGTGTTATAAATAAGTATGGAATGGATGTCCATATCCTTTTAACTGCTACATCATCAAACCATGCCCAACTTATTGCACTTTATGAAGCCCTTCGAGAGTGCTTTTGGTTCGTTTGGTTAAGATAGATGATTCAACACATCCAAGAAGAATGCGGTCTCAAGTCTAACAAAGGAATTGCAACCTTATTGTATGAAGACAATGCCACGTGCATGGCTCAAATCAAGGAAAGATTTATTCACAAAATTATTTTCGACAAAAGTGTGTGAGCAACTGGTTCGGAAGATCGGCATTCGACGCTTGAAAGATATATATTAATTTGAGGAGGAGTATTATGCGCACTGCACTCTTTTTCCCTTCATTAAGTTTTTATCCTATTGGGTTTTTTCTTGATAAGGTTTTTAATGAGGCAGATTATAGCCTATAACAAACGGTGAATATCCAAGGAGGAGTGTTGAAAATATATTATATGTATATTCCCCTTTGTTCTAGAATGTATTTAGCTAGGGTTTACACCCTCTAAACCCTTATAAATAGGGGACTCATTGTATTCATATATAATCACCACTTAATAAGAATCATCCTCTTTCTCCTCCATCTCTCAATCTCTTTACATTTCATAACAATACATAATATTTTTCTTCGAATTGTCTCAAATGTGATTAGCACAACCAATTAGTAAGGAGAGAGCGTTAGATTGCGCATAATATAAAACTGTTTAAATGATAATCAACAATT
This sequence comes from Artemisia tridentata subsp. tridentata, assembly GCA_021014915.2. Lineage (NCBI taxonomy): Eukaryota > Viridiplantae > Streptophyta > Magnoliopsida > Asterales > Asteraceae > Artemisia > Artemisia tridentata. Next base: position 64,790,441 of record CP139509.1, on the reverse strand, counting down.
CGACTGGTCCGCGATGTCTACCAACTTGGACCATTGCAAGCTGTGAATATTGGGCATCAAAATGACAAAGCCTACTAACCGGAATACAAAATAATACAACAGTTAAAAATAACTAACAATTTGTGACGATGAGGAAGCTAACATCCATTCAGTCATCGATATGTGTGTTTTACACTCACTATATATTTGTTGTAAAAATGTTTCTACATGGGACTCAAACTTGTTATGCTACCCCCAACCCTCACACCACGCCTCATTTAACACCATCTCACTTTTCACTCCCAACCATGTCACACCACTCCATATTTCAACAAATTGTTTTTATTTACTAAAAATACCCAATTTTATAAAAACGTATCCCAGTAAAATACCCCAAATACACTCAAAAACCAAATAATAAATAATAAAGAATTAGAAATGGACCTCCTTGGCACGAATACATATTCGGTGAAGAGTTTCACCATTCGTTTCTTAAACGAAGTGGGACTTGAACACAACAACATATTTCGGGGAATAGATTCACACTTTTTTTTCTTTATTGATACACATTATCTCATGACTTAGATAGTCTACTACTTTTACATCTTGCTTTGCTTGTATATCATCATGTATGCAAATCACTTCCCCAATTCCCTTAGTCGAGAGCACATGAGAGGTGTTTCTTGCGATTACATATTTTTGTGATAATGTATTAATGTGATGTTATTGCCTTACATGAATGCTATGATGACAACAGTTATATAAGAAATGTACAAACTTAGTAATAACAACAGTTAGATAAGAAAGGGTTACACAAATTTTATCATAACAAAAGTAATAGTCTAAAAGTGAGCACGCGATCCACATCAACGATTTTTTATCCGTTGATGCGCATCATTGGATTTCTCACATAAAACCAAACAACTTATTGGCTAAGCCACAAATAATGTCATATACACATATAAGTAATCTTGTTATTCTCACATAAAACCAACGAACTATGGGTTCTATGCACTTCCCATGTATATTGCCGACATTTTACTTGCGACCAATCATCGTGTATATGATAATCGATAACTTCTTGGCGGTACCTTTTATAGAGGCATGGATAGGCCCCTTCAAGTAACAATTCAACAAAATGATAAATTAAATAATTACAAAAGTGAAGATGTGTATAAACGCAACTTATGAATGCATTAGAAAGTGAAGATGTGTATAAACTATAAAGGCAACTTATGAATGCAATTAGTTGCGTACGTCACCGAATGAATTGGAATTAAAAGGGTCGTGAACAAAGAGAATTTAATTATTTTCTCAATTTACCATTTATGGCCAAAACTAAAAGTAATAAAGAGTAATTGAACCATGAGCTTGAAACAATTGTTACATACCGTTTGAGTTAAGTTTAAGGGGCAATTACATATATGTCCCTGCTAAGTTAGTTTATTACATATATACCAAAGCTTAAAATTTAATTACATATATCCCCTTCCTAAGCACTCTTAATTACATATATACTCAATTCATTTAAAATAGCTTATTAAATGATTATTATACCCTTATTAACATTAATATATTTCCCCCTTCTAATATCATTTCTTACATAGTTTCACCTTGTTGTATATTACATATTTACATATTATACCTTCTAATTTCATATATTACATATTTGTCAAAAAAAAAAAAAAAAAAAAAAAAAAAAAAAAAAAAAAAAAAAATTTCACCATCTATCTCTTTGTATCCGCAACAATCACTTTTCTCCCACCACTATCAATGACACCAATAAATCCAATTAACGCATCCACCTGGTGTGATACCCTTTATAAGGTTATGGAATAATACTTTAACAATCGATATTCAATTACAGGTACGCAGTTTTTTACGGTTAATTTAATCAATGACACCAATAAATCCAATTAACGCATCCACCTGGTGTGATACCCTTTATAAGGTTATGGAATAATACTTTAACAATCGATATTCAATTACAGGTACGCAGTTTTTTACGGTTAATTTAATTACTAAGTTCTCACCTTCGGCTCTAATACCTTAACGCAATTGTATTGGAATTAAACTACTGTGTCAAGGATCATAAAGATACTACTTCTGTTAGGTGAAGTTCGACATATTAAAGTATCATTTTTTCACTATATGTCAAATATTTAAAATATCCCTATTAATAAAGACAACGAAATGGGAATCTTGGGCATATAAATGACATCAAATTTTATGTAATGAACGACCATGAGCAAAATAGAATAAGCAAATTAACTTGGAATCTTTCACAAAAGAATTTTTTTTATCCTTACGAAAGTACATACAAAATTTGGAAACGATGAGATGGAAAAGAAGAAGGAATGTCGTTTGCGTAACTGGAGATGGATTGTGTTTTATTTTCTTTTAAAATAGAAGGCTAGATTGGTAATTTCAAAGAAATCTTTATATATAATAAATGAAAAGTTTTTTGAATGCCATTAACCCCACTTCTGACGTCATATACTGATGTCATAATGCCACCTGTCATATTCTTACGTATAAGTTTTTTTTTAAAGCTTCTTACGCATATGTTCAACAATTTTCTACAAAACTATTCTTCCATAACACAAACCCTGATCTCCATTTCAATTTCATATTTAAGAGGTCTGATGATCGAAATACTACTTCCTCAGTTCTGATTATTTAACTTTGAATCGGTTTAATTGGTATGATAAACCCGAGTTCGATCTATTTTGCTTATCGGGTACTCGTGTTTATCCCTGAATATCACATTAATGCATAGTGTTTATCTCATTATCAGGTACTCTGTCATCCCTCTCATCGTGTTTGCTTTAATGCTTGAATCTTTGTATAAAAGGTGTTACAATGGGGGTTTTATAAACCCTAATCAAATTGGGGGTTTTGCCTAAGACGCTTGATATGGCTTATTTTGTTTTGATTATTAAGTGTCATTGAAGTAGTATCTTTAAATCTTACAAAGATACTTACAAGGATGAATTTATTGTTTTATTTTCCACAGTTATATAAGTAGTATCTTTGAATCTTTGTAAGTACTTTCCTACTGATATGAATGAATGACTTGTAGTTGTTATTTTCCTACCACTCTTAGTATTTGGGGTACTGAGTAATTTTTGTGTCTGCAATAGTGTTTGCAGTTTTGGATCTGTGGGGTACTGAGTAATTTTTCTGTTGCAGTATGCACTTTTGGTTTGTGTCATAGTTTCAAATGTACAAGTTAGTTGTTATCTTTAGTTCTTGTCCTGGTAACTATTTCAATATAGAAACCATATAAAGCATCTAAGAACCTTTGCATATCGACAACTTGCTCGCTATTAGCATCTTAAAAATGACTTGCTGAGAAGCTTTGGGTAACAAGTCGAAACGAACAGATTTTTTATATTGTTACAGTTGAATATAATGTTTTTGCCTTTCACCCTCATTGTTTGTAATAAAGCTCGAGTTGCAGGCCTGTTACATCTACATTTGACATATTCAAATATGTTTACTTTTGTTCAGACTTTTTTGAAGTGTTTGGTCGCAAATTGTAAATAAAGATATGTATCTTACAACCAATTAAAGCTCACTATGTACCTAGATTGAACAACGAAAATAAGGACTTTATAACTCTAATTCGAGCTCCAAAACATGTCTTGAAATTTGTAGAGCTTTCAGCTTATTTGTTTAAATCTATAAGCAAATGGATGGTTTTTACGTATTGTTCTTTATTATGGATTTTTCTTTACGATTGGTCTTATAATTTAATTGCTACCTTTCGTAAAATTTGGATTGACATTTAATGAGTTGTGTTGTCTTAATATCTCATCCGTTTGAGAGAAGATGGATGCAATGATCTGTTTGCTCAATCTTTATTCGTATTAGTATTTTGACACATTTTATTGTTTTTAGAAGTACGTTGTGTTTTGACCTGTTACTCGACCCATCATTCTTTTCATTTCTTTTGCCATTTCTTTTGCCAGCTCTTTCTCCTATGGATCAGATATATAGATTATACCTCATTATGGTTTGTTGTGATTCACTCATATATGGTTCCTTAGAATAATACAGTTTTCTTGCATTAGTCTTTTACTCTTTTACTGGCTATTCATATCTGATGCTCGAAAAAATTAGAATAATACAGTTTGTGTAGTGTTCCCAAATACTAGGAATCCCATTAATGTGACGTCAAACATCTACTATCGGGCATATTCAACTCATGTTATTACCATTTGGAGTTATTGTTAGATTTCTTTGACGTCATATTTGCATTTTTTAATAGCATAGTGCCATAGTTATCATTGCTCACGCCATAGGTCCAGGTGCCCTGACTGACTTTATTTGGAAAATGGCATTTCAAGTAAGAGAAATTTACATTTATCCTCAGTTTTTGGTTTTTAAATTAGTTGATTAAAGTTCAGATAGTTGGGCACGACTGCAATTATCATTGATAAAAAAGAGTCACCAATGACCAAATCTTATATAAAGGTCATCACCATAGCTTCTTATTGTCATCTCATAATAATCTCTAGGAGCCACCATCCAACACTACCGCCCAATGACTAAAGAATAAAAGACCATCCCTCTATTACAACACAACGATTTCGCTGTTCATAGTATCATGACAATATCTTAGACGATACTTCTCCCCAAACAATGTCATTGAATGTTAAGGGTAGAGATAGTAGAATATATTGAATAACATTAATAAATCAACATAAATAGGAAGTCTCTATAGGATAAATGAAGCCACCTGACTTTGCATCATGTTGCAGATGCAAAACTGGTCTTGGTTTTGACACCGAGCCAGACTAAAAATTTCAAGTCCTCCAGGCTCGATCCTAAGCCCATCTGAGCCGAAAGACACAATTATAACCATGCCCATCTTATTGAAACACCCATTCTATCTGCATTTTCATGTTTACAAAGCCTCATGACCAAGATCAGCAAGTATATAGATACACTTTGAAAACTAAATTAATGAAAAACCTTGTATTTCAGCCTCAGCAAGTATATATATATCTGTTATAACTTACTTGACTTCACACAAACTGCTCTATTTCAGGCTCAGTTCTACCCCATTTTCGAACTTTGACATGCATTTGACAGTATATTTAAGGAACATCTGGATGGATGGTAAGAATTATCCTTGACATCAAGTTTGGAAGCGGGTGCAATTGGGTCATTTTCAATTGTATTTAGTTCATAACGTGTAAAACTACAAAATAAATGGTCAAACATCTATAAGTAATAACATCCTAAATTTGTTTAAAGATTACCTTTGCAGATTAATAGGCGACAATTTCATGCTTTGCAATGACTATCAACAAAAACCAAGGGCAATCGCTTTCGAAAGTTGGAATATGTTTGCCTAAACCTGTCTTCACACATGGTCAGCTTTATGTTGCGGTATCAAGAGTCACAAGTCGGAAAGGTCTAAAGATGTTGATATACGATAAAGATGGAAAGGTTTGCGGCGATACTATGAATGTTGTTTATCCCGAAGTTCTTCAAAGAGTGTAAGACACTACAAGCATGTTCAAATAAGCAATATTATTATCGCATTTGTTTATTCATTTTGACTTTTTTTCTCTTTTTTTTTAATGATTTCATCATGGTATTTGTCATTTTTTTCGTACTTAGTGAACCTTTGTAACTTTTACTATTTAATTTTAACAATTGATAATTTTTTTATTTTTTTTTTTAATTATTATTATTTTATTTTTTTTGTTAATTTTATATGACTATTATTTTTGTATATGGCTTTACTTAGAAATAATATTTTTTTGCCACCCGCGAAACCCGCGGGTCTATAGTCTAGTTCTATAGTCTAGTTGAGTATATATGTAATTAAAACTTAGGGTTGGGTATATATGTAACGAGCGGGGTAGCCCGTGCGTTGCTACGGGAGTGTTTTGTATGAATATATATGCCCAATTCAATGGTTTGCATGTACAACTTAAATACATTAAAGCAAAACAATGAGATCCTCTGCTGACATACAAAAAATATAGCTTTTCTGCACGCGTTAGTGAAATGGCAAGATGTCGTCCAAGTTGTCTTTTCACGGATTGTCCCTCTGATAGTTAATTCATATCTGGTTTACCTGCAAATAATCATCCATAATGTGTAAAAAATGTTTTTTTTTTAACTTGCGTTAATTAGTACAGAATGGGTAATAATGTATATTTTTTTGGTAAAGAAATAGCTACTATAGAGTGCACGAACCATGATAATGACTATCTTTCATTGAAGTCATGTTGACAATAACAGGTGGATGTACTGCAAATGTGGGAAAAATGTGGGGAATTGTTGTTCCTGCTGCAAATGGGGGAAATTGTTGTTGCTGTTGCAAATGTGGGAAATGTGTGGGAAATTGTTGGTTAATTGTTGCTGCTGCAAATGTGGGGGGGGGGGGGGGGGGGGGGGGGGGGGGGAAGAAAAAGAAGGAGCAAATACAAAACTGAGGAAAAGTAACTAACTTATTCATTTCAGCAACAATAATGCTAGTCTATTATCTGGTTATTGACACAGTTAAAGTTTCTTAAATTGCATTGACGTCAAAATAAATTTTGAAAGCTATTTCTTTTGCTGAAGTACTAACTTCCAGCATCCACAATGGGTCAAACGGGCAAAAGTGTAATTGTATATGTGTATATGTGTAACGGAAAAAAAACTACTGGTCAACTGAAACCTGCATTTTCAAAATGCAACATAAACGTGCAGGTACCAAACATAATTTAAGATACGTAATACAGTGTGTCTAAGAATAACAGCATCTACTTACTGATCAAGAATTACCCATGTTGCACTGTTTTCTGTGCAACGACTTTTATTTGTGTGAACCTATATTCATTATAAGCATTGCATTAGCACCTCTAAATGACTAACTACGACAACCACATAAGAGAAAAATCAGTTCACATAAACCACTGATCCCTGCACATAATAGAATTATAAGCTAGACTTTTAGTTTATCACATTCCTTCCTCTAATCAAAAACCACATTTCGCTTAAAACTACCTAAAAACCTTACAACGAAAAAAAAAAAAAAAAACTATATTAAAACTTCTGTACACATTTTAGTTTCTCACATTCCTTCTTTAATCAAAAACACATTTCGCTTAAACTGTCTAAAAACCTCATTACATCAAAACAATCGCACCTCATTCACAACAAACCGCCTTTTAAAACACACTTACTCCTAAATCCTACTAACGTATCTACAAACAATCGCATCAACGATCATCACGCAACTACGCGTCCACTACACATACACATATAGCCCTAACAACAACAACATAACATTCAAATTGAACAATATTTCAATCAAAAACACCTCACCTTGCATTCGCGCAGCGTTTCATCATCCATCTCCAATCAACAACCTGTTCAAACTAAAACACAACACAATTAACAACACGAATTAATCGGATTACAATTATGATCGATTTTTAATATGAGTGTTGGTAAGTACTGTTGAAGGCATGAACTGTAAAATACATTTTTAGTCTTACTTTCAGTTTCTTTATTAAGTTGACCCAAATCAACCCGTGATAGAGAAATTGGATTGTTATAATTTGTGATGTGTATATGAAGAAACTATTATTTTGTCTCGAAAAAAAAAACAAAAATAACAAACTCCTCAACATTTAAATTATAATAAATGGATATACAACTTATACCTCTGTTAAACCTTTTTCCCAGTGATTCTCCAACTTTCGCTGCTTCTATCCATTCTGGAATAAGCTGTTATGCATAAAAGAGATGGACATAGAAACTGATTTAGTATATATTTTGGCTATTTTATTTGGTAAAAAAAAGAGATGGACATAGAAACCTTTTGCCACTCTTGTGCAAGGAGCGTTGTGAATGCTGAAGCACTGATGATTCCAAGTAATGCCAGTCCTGTGTAGGTCTCTACATCAGCAACCGTAAGGCCATTTTCCTCTAAATAATTGAATTCAAATGTTAAATATTAAGATACCTTATTATTAATTAACTGCAAAACTACAAACCAATATACAAAATTAAATGCGAATCAGCTACATAGTAAAACTAACCATAAGCACATCGAATTAGCGAATTAAGTCAATTGATAAACTGAAAAAAAAAAAAAAAAAAAAGCGAATCGAATATCCTATTGAAATTGAAGAAGTAATAAAATTGTGTGATTGGTTATAGATTCAAGGAGGTTTGTTAATTTTGGGTGTTTGTTAATTTTGGGTGCCGACCTAAAAAAATTATAAAAATTAACAAACCATTAATGATATTGTAGATTATTATAGATTCAAGGAGGATTACTTACATGGAATTGGAGGACTTTTTTTAATATTTTTCTTGCTCGTCTTGAAAATGAATGCTTTGATCTTGAAACTGAATATTTGGTTGCCTCGTGATTTTTCCACCTATCGATCTTGCTTTAGATGATCAGTGTCTTTTTGTTGAGCCGATCCTTTGTGGGTGTGTTTCCTCGATTCTGGAGGGATCTTGAATTTGTGGAGATAAAATTGTGTGTTGTGATATCTGGAACTTTCTTTATAGAGGAGGGATCGGAGAAGAGGCAAATAATAATAATTGGAGTGTACAATTCTTTGAAGCGGGTTACTGTTATTACAACTGTTATTACAATAGATAGTGAGGTGCTCAGATGGAAATTTGAGTTGAGCGAGAATCATCGCCAAAATAAAAATAAGCTGATCAACTGAAAGTTTAGTTGAAAAACAGTTTATTTATTTAGCTAGACATCTAAATGGCTAGAAATCTAAATGAAGGTGTGGTCAAGTAGAATTGAGGGTTTTTTCTAAAATAGTGGACACTTGTATTGTTTGCTGGTGTGGCGCTGACGTGGCGGGATTTTTTTTCTTCTATAACTCAAGTTATGGTACCTTATGCTCTTAGTGAAGCCATTCAAAGAGTTCGGCCATGGAGGAGTCTACACCTCAAATGTTGTGTACCAAGAAACATGATGAGTAACGTGCATTATTAGTTATCTCATAATTGATATAATGTTTTATTTTCAGTTTCACTAAATGTTTTTATATGTTTTTTTGATACATGTTAAAAATTATTGTTTGAGTTAAATTATCGCATGTTAGAATCATTTGTAATTACATTTTGATATTTTCGCGTTTTATTTTAAGCGTTACACGAAACATTTAACACAATATTATAACTATAGTTTTTATCCACTAAAAATGAACATGTTGACAGCATTAATGATATGTTGATTGACATATTTCCTGGCGAAGAGAAGGTTTAATATAGTTTTGATGAAACAGAAGACAATACCCACAACTTCTATCCTTTGGAATTCTTAAACTCGCTCAATGTGAACGGATTGCCCCCTCATTACCTGCGTTTGAAAATTGGATGCCCGATTATTTTTAAGGAATATCGATCCTGCAAATGGATTATGTAATGGCACGAGGTTGATATGTAAACGTTTTGATCCTAATGTCATCAATGTTGAGATTGCCGTCGAACAGAACGCTGAGTTAGAGTGCTCTTGCCAAGAATTCCTCTTGTTCTATCTGAAGAAGACACGTTCCCTTTCAAACTAAAGAGAACACAATTCTCTGTGCGTCTTAGCTTTGCGATGACTATCAATAAAACTCAGAGCCAAACAATTTCAAATGTGGGTGTCTATTTGCCCGACTCTGTTTTCTCGTATGGGCAACTTTATGTTGCTTTATCTAGAGGGATATCACGTAGAACTACAAAGGTATTAGTGAAGCCCGTCAAAGAGTTCGGTCAAGGAGGAGTCTACACCTCAAATGTCGTATACAAAGAAGTTTTACGCGACGAGTAATGTGCATTATTAGTTAGTATCTCATAATTGATGTAATGTTTTATTTTTTAGTCTCACTAAATATTTTTATATGTTGTTTGGTACATGTTAAGAATTTTTGCTAGAGTTGAAATATCACATGTTACAACCGTTTGCAATTACATTTTGATCATTTCACGTTCTATTTTGAACGTTATATGAAACACTTACCACAATATCGCATATCGTTAATTGTCTACCGCTGCCGCTAGGCGCGGGTACTAGCCTAGTAATTAACAATGTTTATAAATACACGATTTTAACACATATAATTAAGGTTATTGAGTTTTAATAAAGTGTTTATTAAATGAGCTCATACTTGGAAATGCTTTTTAATTCAGATAAACCTAAACAACACTCAAAAGTTACTGTTAAATAATCCCCTTATGAAAATATAAAATATCTCACATACATCACACAATCACAAACACACAAAAGAGTCTCATCACCTTCACGCGTGGTACATCCTCTATTACATCTGTACTACTTAAAGATTGAGTGACTAAATTTAATGTGGAAGAGTGAATGTGCACAAAAAAAAGTACGGTACAACCAGGTTTAACAGCTCGGATGTGTAAATTAATGTCATCAACAATCAAACGTTTAGCAGCTCAAAGAATACAAACCGGTGGTTACAACAATCATAAATCAACCTCAAAGACAAAAGGGTTGCAGATTTACAACTCACCATTAAAATAAGAAAACCCAAAGATTAGTCTATTTATTGTTTAACTCTTTATCTTCTTCTTTGAAGTATAAATAGCACAATCTAGTAGGCTCACAACATTACCGATTTTAAAATCCTACAAGTCAAAGGAACCAAAGAGTTGATTGACCTCAGATATATAAATGAACATCTTCATCGGTCCAGTTGCCTAATCCCACATTCATATGTGACCTCGGATATGTTACATCTTCATCGGTCCAACAAAAAAAAGTTTATAATCCTAGTTATGGTGCAAGGCCAAGAACAGCTATATCTTATGAGGCTTCTGGAAGATAGCATGGCAGAAAAGATGCTTGCACATGAGATTAAAGAGGGCGATTCGGTCATTGTAGACGTTGATGCAGATGGTAATGTGACTGTTCTGGACGGCAGTGGAGGAGCTCCACCAGAGGTCTTTACCTGAACCAATTGCAGTGTAGACTACTCTTTTTCTGATATTTTATGGCGTTCTAGGGGGTGTTTAGCATTAAGAGTTGTTTAGCTGTGTTTTGGAATGTTGGAATAGTTGAATTTTTGGTTCGATACTCTCGCTTTCTATCTTAACTAGGCAACATGGCCCGTGCAGATTTTTTTTTACCAATAAGATATCAATCTCACACATAATATTTTTCTTCGAATTGTCTCAAATGTGATTAGCACAAACAATTAGTAAGGAGAGAGCGTTAGATTGCACATAATATAAAACTGTTTAAATGATAATCAACAATTCGACCGGTCCGCAATGTCTACCAACTTGGACCATTGCAAGCTGTGAATATTGAGCATCAAAATGACAAAGCCTACTAACCGGAATACAAAATAATACAACAGTTACAAATAACTAACAATTTGTGACGATGAGGAAGCTAACATCCATTCAGTCATCGATATGTGTGTTTTACACTCGCTATATATTTGTTGTAAAAATGTTTCTACATGGGACTCAAACTTGTTATGCTACCCCCAACCCTCACACCACGCCTCCTTTACCAGTTACCACCATCTCACTTTTCACTCCCAACCATGTCACACCACTCCACATTTCAACAAATTGTTTTTATTTATTAAAAATACCCACTTTTATAAAAACGTACCCAGTAAAATACCCCAAATACACTCAAAAACCAAATAATAAATAATAAAGAATTAGAAATGGACCTCCTTGGCACGAATACATATTCGGTGAAGAGTTTCACCATTCGTTTCTTCCAAAGCACCTTGCCAACGTAAACAAAAAACCTCCCAATGGAGTTCACGGCGTGAACTTTGCTAGCGATGGGGGTAGTCTTAAACGAAGTGGGACTTGAACAAAACAACATATTTCGGGGAATAGATTCACACTTTTTTTTCTTTATTGATACACATTATCTCATGACTTAGATAGTCCACTACTTTTACATCTTGCTTTGCTTGTATATCATCATGTATGCAAATCACTTCCCCAATTCCCTTAGTCGAGAGCACATGAGAGGTGTTTCTTGCGATTACATATTTTTGTGATAATGTATTAATGTGATGTTATTGCCTTACATGAATGCTATGATGACAACAGTTATATAAGAAATGTACAAACTTAGTAATAACAACAGTTAGATAAGAAAGGGTTACACAAATTTTATCATAACAAAAGTAATAGTCTAAAAGTGAGCACGCGATCCACATCAACGATTTTTTATCCGTTGATGCGCATCATTGGATTTCTCACATAAAACCAAACAACTTATTGGCTAAGCCACAAATAATGTCATATACACATATAAGTAATCTTGTTATTCTCACATAAAACCAACGAACTATGGGTTCTATGCACTTCCCATGTATATTGCCGACATTTTACTTGCGACCAATCATCATGTATATGATAATCGATAACTTCTTGGCGGTACCTTTTATAGAGGCATGGATAGGCCCCTTCAAGTAACATTTCAACAAAATGATAAATTAAATAATTACAAAAGTGAAGATGTGTATAAACGCAACTTATGAATGCATTAGAAAGTGAAGATGTGTATAAACTATAAAGGCAACTTATGAATGCAATTAGTTGCGTATGTTACCGAATGAATTGGAATTAAAAGGGTCGTGAACAAAGAGAATTTAATTATTTTCTAAATTTACCACGAGCTTGAAACAATTGTTACATACCGTTTGAGTTAAGTTTAATGGTTCATTTAGTTTTTAGTTAATGTTGATTAGAGTTTAATAATATCTATAAATTGAATTAGTTTGACAATAAAATGACGTGAAGAGCAAGGGTTTTGACAATTAAGGGAGTCTATTACCAATATTTATGCCTAAACTCGACTTTAACTCTTTAAATTTATCATCATTACTCAAAAACTGAATATAATAATAGATAGACAGAAGATGATTCATAATTTAGTCATTCGACGTGTTTACTGGGTTGCATTACAACATGTCGGTCTTGTAATGAGCATTTGATAAAGGGGTCTATATCTTAATGTAAAGTAGCACTACGTAAGTTGAAAATAAGTACATTTAACTAGATTGTTTTACGCAAAATACATTTTTCTGTGGATGGTTGACTTAACTTAAGGTAATCAGCTTATTTAACAACAAAATAAGCATTCATATAAACTATAAAAAAAAATAATAATAAAAAAAAAAAAAAATAAATAAAAAAATTAAGCTTTAATTTAAAAGACCTCTCTAAGTTTTCTTTTTAGCTTTTATGACAGTGCTTATTATAAGATATTTATGGCATTTTACTCGTAGGCAAATCAAGAAATTCAACAAATATAACACGCTTTAACCGCTTATACATTATAGTGTCTCAATAAAATTTGAGTGTGCAAATCATTTGCCTATAGTATATTGCAAATAAACAGTAACAACTTTTATAGTGGTTTAAAATAATCTCCATAAAAATCAAGTACACCGCAGAGACCAAATAGAAAGTAAAAATAAATAAATAATAATAATAAAAAAGATCACCTAAGCACAAAAACATATATGGTCAAGAATTTAAAACTCGATAAAGAAGTGCTTTACATCTTCAGAATTCAAGAACTGAAACATTAGTACTGAATCCACCATAACAGTAAAAGAGCTGAAACATTCTAAGCACAAAAACATATATGGTCAAGAATATAAAACTCATGCAACAAGTGCCTTTACATATTCAGAATTCAAGGGCTGAAACATTCTAGTACAGAATCCACCACAACAAAAAAAAAAGTATCGAGTCTTGATAATGTCTGACCAATTCCATGCACTTTTGAGCCAAGTTTAAAAGTCAATTAATACAATTTTTTTAACTCAAAGAAACATGCTGTTTATTAGTTTGTATTTCTGTTTACTCATGGGGCTAATACACAGGCACGGAGAGTTAGTACTGTAGCTGCAAGGACCCATCCGGGCGGTATGATACGCGTTAAATACATGCCGTGGAAAAATGAAGGCCAGCCAGTAATAGCAACATCTGGAGACAACCCAGAACACAGGCTTTTTTGCTGGAAAATGCATCATCAATGGGCAGTGAACAAGTTTCACAAAGAGCACACTAGCACAATTGGTGAGTTTTGTGGTTTACTGGGAGCTCATGTGGTGGTCTCTGTAGGACATGATAAGAAGCTGGTATCGTTTGACGCAGACAATGGTGGTCTTCTCTCCGACACATGGAAGATGAGTCATCCAGGATTGAGTGTAATAGCTAATCTTTTAGACTTCAATCTGGTGTGTGTTCAAACAAAGTACGTCTTTATAAACCCGAGTCAACCTTTAAAGATGTTTTTTCCTTCCTAGTCAGCATAAACGACAACTAAGGTTGGTTGATCTAAGGATAAGTGAACTTGTTCATGGTTTCGGATGGAGTCAAGAAAACACCAGTAAGCGGTCGTCATTTGTGACTCCTGAATGGTCGCCCAGCGGTTGGTTGGTCTCCTGTGGAAGTTCTGACAAGTTTGTACATGTTTTTGACATACGGTTTAACCGAGAAGACAATCCCATGGACTCGTTTCCAGTTCATATCAAGCGTGTCTGTAAGGCGGCATGGCACCCCTACAGAGACGCCCTGCTCTCTGTCTCATCTGACCTTACCATTGGTTATCTTAAGCTGTCAGGAGACGGGATCTCAAGCGTTTAGGTATGCATTTCTCTCTATTTTAGCTGATCTGCCATATCCTCAAATCATATCAATAAAATACGAACCAGCCATGCCATATCAGTTAAAATAGAGAGAAATGCATACCTAAACGCTTGAGATCCCGTCTCCTGACAGCTTAAAATAACCAATGGTAAGGTCAGATGAGACAGAGACAGAGAGCAGGGCGCGTCTCTGTAGGGGTGCCATGCCGCCTTCCAGACACGCTTGCTATGAACCGGAAACGAGTCCGTGGGATTGTCTTCTCGGTTAAACCATATGTCGAAAACATGTATAAACTTGTCAGAACTTCCACAGGAGACCAACGAACCGTTGGGCAACCATTCAGAGTGACAAATGACGACTACTTACTGGTGTTTTCTTGACTCCATCCGAAACCATGAACAGGTTCACTTATCCTTAGATCGACCAACCTTAGTTGTCATTTATGCTGACTAGGGAAAAAAATATATATATATCTTTAAAGGTTGACTCGGGTTTATAACGACGTACTTTGTTTGAACACACCAGATTGAAGTCTAAAGGATTAACTATTACACTCAATCCTCGATGACTCATCTTACATGTTTCGGAGACAAGACCACCATTGTCAGCATCAAACGATACCACCTTCTTATCACGTACTACAGAGACCACCACATGAGCTCCCAGTAAACCACAAAACCCACCAATTGTGCTAGTGTGCTCTTTGTGAAACTTGTTCACCGCCCATTGATGATGCATTTTCCAGCAAAAAAGCCTGTGTTCTGGGTCGTCTCCAGATGTTACCATTACAGGCTGGCCTTCATTTTTCCACGGCATGTATTTAACGCGTAGCATACCGCCCGGATGGGTCCTTGCAGCTACAGTACTAACTCTCCGTGCCTGTGTATTAGCCCCATGAGTAAACAGAAATACAAACCAATAAACAGCATGTTTCTTTGAGGTAAAAAAATTGTATTAATCGACTTTTAAACTTGAGTTTGCATAATCTTTTAACATATATTTTTGACTTTCAAAGTAAAAATACTTTGATCGACTCTATAAAGAGCTAAACAAAAACTATTAATGAAAAGACAGAAACAATGAACAGTTTTTCAGATTCTTTACTTTTAACCTTATAAGTTATAACATAAAGGAACATAGATGGGAAAATAAAGTACAATAAGGAGTTCCGATACCTCATCAATTCCATCGCCTAATCGCACCACAACCATCTGAGATGAACCAATCTCTTCTGATTTGCCGTAAACGGCCACTAAGTTTTCCCTAAAAGGGCTCACACTTATATCAAGAGGACATAAATCATTCCTCATTCCATCAATTGATAAAATGTTTGCAACACTAACCCTGCCATAGAATAATTTTTTTTATCACTATCAATTATATATTATATCAGAAAAGCAAGTGTGTGATTGTATGCATGGTATATATTAATACCTAACCGGGTCAAGCTGCCACACTTTTATCATGCCATCTTTCCCACTGCAAATCAAGCATCCCAAAAGAAGTTAGGATAAAAGGTTCTAATACAAACATAAATAATTACAAATCAAAATAATGAGAATAATTCATACACTAAACCTGGACATTAACAAGTTTAAGCATGACAATGTGTTACTGGTCATACTGAATTAGCTTACTTAATAAGACAGTACCTTCATAAATTTTCTTGAGTTTTGAACTTTGATCTAAAGAAAAAGTTTGAATAAAGAACAACTTTACAAAACTATAGAATATAACAAATATTAATGGTCACTACAACTGAACCTAATCTCACATACAGCATAGTATGACCATGTGAGCTTAAGACAAGGAAAAGTGGTTACCTCGTAACGAAACTGTCTGTGCTTGTGGGGAGGAATTCTAGATGGGTCGGGATCTTAGTGTGGGCTGAGGAAAAGATACTTGATGCATGGGAAATGATTGTGGGTGGTGGATCAATGGTGTGAAGAAAAGAGATCAAGTCTCTGCTTTCCGTTGGGGGAGCGTCCACTTATGGGTCTGCGGCCAATTTGGCGAGGATGTTGTTTCTATTGCTTTCTGTTTTAGCAATCTGCATTCAATTTCAACAAAAGAAGATAGTTACCTTACCAAGCAACACAGGGTAGTATCGATGAACAGACCCTCAAATGAATAATTTTATTGAATAGACTTGACCATGCTAAACAAAAGCTAGTTTAGATCATACACATAATCGTAGAAGATAAACAAGGTGCAAATATGATATGTGTTCTTGAAAAAGTGCCGTTTATCACACCATAAACATCATAATCATACAACAAAACCTATAAAATATAATGAGAATGACAGCACAAAATCAAGCATGTGCCAGAACTGCATAATCATTTTCATAAACATATCTAATCATTCAATGAATCATTCCAAGCAGAGATGAAATTTTCAGTTTATGCATCTACCATGTGTCAGGTTATTTATAAACCAAAAACACATGTTTAGTAATTTACGCTCTTATGATGAGCAAACCTAAAAGTATCAACACTTGTATTACAGAGACTAGATCATGTTATGACCAGTAAAGGCATATAATTACGCACAAACTTAAATAGAAAACATAGATCAAAATACAAACAGAAAACACATGATTAGCTTTTACTGCCCTAATAATTATCAAGTAAATTAATGATTAAAAATAAGTTATAATGTTCATGTTTGGGAGCATCATTTTGGAAGCTTTTTAGGGAGCTATTAGATTTTAGTTTCAGAAAACAAAGCTTTGAAAAAAATAAAGGTTTGTATGGTTTGAATGCTAAAAGTTTTTAAGCTCAAATATGAAACGTCAATAGTTTAAAATTGGGCAAAGGTATTTGGATGAAAATTTAGACTTGTACCCTCAATTCTAAAATCCAAAATTCTAATTCCAAGCTTTTTAAATATATTCTAATCCAATAAAATAAACGTTAATAATTTCGGCTAGTCTAATTTTGAAATGTATTATGGTAGTAAAACACAAGCGTTTTATGTAATTTACTTTTCAAAGTTATTTCTGTAACTTTTCTCAGAAGAAAAAAAGTATATTAACAACAAAATGAAACCTCCCTAAATCCTGGAAATACCTACCTGTGTTGCTTATCTTTCGATTATAACAACCAAATTTTTTTTGTAACAAACCTCATTCTAAAATTTAATCGCAAACGCACTTAAAGCTAAATTTATATACCGAGGCTATCAGTCCAGTTATTTTTACCAGCCATATCCAATATTAACAGCTTATATAACAATAATAATAATTAAAAAAAATAAAAAAAAAATGGTGCAGATGGATAGTAACAAAATGTAATACATCAATAACAAGATAGAAACAGATTAAGAATAAGCTTAAAAAAAACAACAACATACAAATCGATATAAAATAATTAAACCCTAACAAAAAAAAACAATAAGTTAACCCTAACTAAAGAAATAAATTGAACCTCTTTATGAAGAACTTCCAAACGTTATCGTGTTGCTGAACTAGATCTGTCATACCCTGCCTTTGATCAGCAGTGAGAGGCATCGTATTTTGTGGATTGTGTGTGTGTTTGTTATGAAAAAAATGAATAATGATCTAAGGGTGTGTTTGTTTGATGTTTTATGTGTAAATGTGACTACACATTGATCTTACAAGTATGCAGGAGGTAGGTAGAAAGTCTGAAGGAAATGCAAAGAATAATGTTACGGAGTAGTTTTTTTTTTTATAATTGTCCAAATAATTTTAAATTTTATTTAATTAACTTATGTACGAGACTTTTTATTATAAATATAAGAGTTAATTTCAAAAATGGTCCATGTGGTCTGTTGGGTTTAATGCTTTTAGTCCCTATACTTTTTTTTAACGGATCCTCTCCCTGTGGTTGCGACCCATAACGGGTTTGATCCCTTGACCAATTTTTCTGTTAGTTTGACTGTTTAAAATGATCAAACGATCAAATTATTACTATTACTATTACTATTACTATTACTATTACTATTACTATTATTTATTTATTTATTTATTTATTTATTTATTTTTTTTTTAAACATCACTTCATTAAAAACTCATAGAATTTACAAGAAATTGGTGGGAAGCCGAGAAACCAACTGGGCCCCCACACCTCTAGCAATAGCAAAACCAATTCTATTAAAAATATGAACCGCAGCACGCGCCCCAATGTCTTGAGTCATAGAGAATCGTCGAATACGCTTTAGTAGGGTTACTGCATCCTTCTCAAGTTCTCCAAAAGAAGAGAAAGAGAAGGGGAGGAAACCATACCCGATATCAACACATTTGGCATCGTACTTGACACGTTTACGCTGTGCTGCATCAATAACCGCACGCCCTGGCATAAAATCAATCATCCCAGATTGCGTCAAAGGCGACGAACCCGTAAGATCAACACATACATCACGCCCATCGTCCCAAGAATAAAGTAATATATCAGCCGGTCGTAAGGATCTGTCCCTGTCTCCATATTATTATTATTATTATTATTATTATTATTATTATTATTATTATTATTATTATTATTATTATTATTATTTTATTTTTTATTTTTTTTATAACATCACTTCATTAGAAAATCATAGGATTTACAAGAAATTAGAGGGGAGCCGAGATACTAATTGAGCCCCCACCATCCCACAATTATAAAAACTTCCAGCAAACACGATCATCTCCAGCAAACACCTCCACCATCCCACCATCACCTCCAGCAAACAGCCATCCATCAACACCACCATCAACACCACCACTTGATATCAAAGCCATCCATCAACACCACCATCGAATCCAAACAGCCATCGAATCCAAACGCAATCCATCAACACCACCATCGAATCCAACGCCATCCATCAACACCACCATCAACACCCTCTTAAAAACCCATCAAAATATATAAACAAGTACACCGCTATGAAATTCACGTACTATTAAGATTATTAAACCAAAAAAAAATGTACCTATAGGTGGTTGATGATTTTTTAATTGATCCTTAACAAAGCAAAAACAAACACTACCATTTATTGAAATTCACGTACTGTTAAGATTATTAAATGGGCTTGAGGAATTTTATTTTTTGAGATTTTGATTGTGCTTAATGGGTGATTACAATGGAGAAGATAATAAATAATGAAGATGATAATGGTGGTGGCGGCAGATCTATATGGTGGTGGCAGCGGATATAATGAATGAGACATTTCAATTCATGATAAAGATGAACAGGAAGGTGGAGGTGTGGTGTTTTTGATTTACAATCTTTGATTTTCTTGAACAAGTTTAGGGCAAAGTTAAAGGGGAAAAAAAATAGACAATGAATTGAGGTGAGAGTGGGAGCGAATTAAAAGGGTAAGGGTTGTTTACCCAGTGGTTGCATTTGGTTTCTTACTTCATTTATGTAACTAAAAGGATTAATTTACACTTTGCAAGTTTGCAGGTGTTGATCTCTTTCTGTACCGTGCAAGTTGGATGGTGAAGAAGGAGATATGTAAAATGACACAATTACCCTCCCATGTGCACGTCACATGACCAATTTAACGGTCAAACTAACGGAAAATTTGGTCAAGGGACCAAACCCTGCAAAACATGTAACTACCGTAACAGGGCTAATAAGACTTTAAAAAAAAAAAAAAAAAAAAAAAAAAAAAACCCTAAGTTTTTATATTTTGATCCACTCACCTAAGTATTTACAAGATACACCCTTAGCCTATTCAATATTTCTGATTGCATCTAAAATACTATACTAGTTATTTAATTTACAATTTCTACCCCTAAACTGTGAAAGATATGCAAATGATACAATTTGCAACTCTCTTCATCAAAATGCATATATATGCATTGATGTGATTAAAAGCTTTTAAACTCATTTACTAAAAGCTCAAAAGACAATGATTAAAAAACCATTCCTACAGATTTTAGGAAAGAAGTCAAGAACTAATAAGGTTGCGTGCTTTTTGTCTCTAAGGGGGTGTTTGTCTAACCTTATGATAAAGCTTATTTTACTTATATCCCCTAAATAAAGCCTAAACAAACAACCTCTGAGTACAACTTTTTAGCATGGTTTGCGATTTTACAATAAAACAAAGCCTAGGTAATATTTTTGTTAGTGGATGTGTCTACATGATGGGCTTGACAAATGCCCCAAACATGTTGGCATGGATTAACTAAAGCAAACAGCACGGCCAGGGCGTCACCTTTTTAACATCTTTGTAATATAAGGGTACGCTAAATACTCAAAACATAATCACTGCAACTATTTTCCAATACAAATACAACCATTATGTGGTGTTTTCCATTTAAATATATGGCTACATTAAAGGATTTCACTCACTTATTTTGTGGCTCAACTCAAATATATAACTTTGGGATAATGAGTAAAAAGCTCTATATATTTACTTTGACATGCATCAGTCTATTAAATGGACGAGGATTAATGGTGATTGTCAAAAATTCAACGCTGTTTATAAACATTTGCAGCGTAGAAGTGGTGAAAATGAGGCTGATCATCTCGAAAATGCGAAGACGAACTTTGAAGAACGCTTTGGTTCGAAGAGTTTCATGTATGTTCACGTTTGGGAGGTCTTGAAAATTTACCCGAAATGGGATGCCGAGGATCCGATAGACATTACATGTCTCGAGGATATATTCGGCCCTGACAAACGCCCTCGTCCCGACGGCGCCAGAAAGAGTCGAGCTGCAAAGAAACAAAAGTCGACGGATACGTCGAGCGCGGCGAGCTCCGGTGGGAGTAAAACGAGTACTTTTTCGGGACACTTATCCGAAAAATATTCGCAAAAAGCCGACGTTCAAATGGCCGCGTACGAGGCGAGGAGACAGAAGGAAGTGAAGACCTTAGAGATGGAGGAGATGAAATTTCTCATGATTGATCCCGATCAGACCACACCGAAAAAAGCCGCTATCATTTGCCGGAGACAAGAACAAATCATGAGAAAATATCAAATCGACGAGGAAAATGAATAAGTTTCATGCTATTAATATGTGTTGTAATTTTATTCCCGTATCGTTATTTTAAGTTTCGTCTAATTTTAACATGTTGTAATGTGTTTTTATTTTTAATGAAATAAATTTAGTTTATTTGGAAATTTGAATAAAAAAATAAAGTTGTAAGTGGTGGGCCCCAAATGAGTAAGCTGAGGTTAGTTGTGAGTGAGGGGGGTTACTTGTGAAGGTTTGTTAAAGTGATGTGTCACCCCGTGGGTCCCAAATGAGTAACTTGAGCTAGCCACGACACCTTGTGCTCTTATTTGCTATTGTTGACAAACACCTATACAAACGATCTGCTTGGGATATACCGATGAAACATAAAGATTCTCAAGATCCCAGCTTCCCCTAAACAAGTTGCAAGATAAAATCAAATCTTCTTTCTTTGTTCATCCAAAATTCAGTTGTTCTAGTAAACAAAACGTCATGTGTTTATTATTGCAATTAGTGTAGTGTAGAACTCTATTGTCTAGTGAATTGCCATTTGGCCATTTACTAAATATCAACTTATATATGAATTGATATCAGCCAACTAAAACCTAGCTATAATCAGTGTATTGATGTGCGATGAATTCTAAAAATGAGTACAAGAATACCAGGAAGCATATGTTGAATAATCAGGTCGTCTATAGCAATAAGAATTAATTGTCACCTTTTGTACCTATGCAAGAATTGTCAAAAATGCACTTAAAGTACTATGCTTAACCATAATATTAGATGTCTAGTAATTTTGGTCTGAAAATGCCTTTAATTTTTTGTTATGTCCATAATGTTGAGCCCGAGTAGAGCCTAACCCCTATATAGTTGATATTAACACAAGAATTGCACATTTTTACTTACATAACTTTCTGTCGTTTAAATGTTAACGAGCGGGGGCACCCGCGCGTTGCTACGGAATGTTGTGTTTAATCTTTAAAAAAAAAAAAAAAAAAAAAAAAAAAAAAAAATTGTTATTAAGGACTGAATTTGCAAAAGTTCGCTAACTGGGGACTAACGGTGCCATGTACAGCTAACCTGAGGGACCATTTTTGTAAATTCGTTAGAAAAAAAATTACTGTAGCAACACTGTAGAAGTACTGTTTTGCACTGTAGATCATTTCTGGCTTTTTAATATATATATAATTTGCCAACAGTATGTCCAAAAATCTATTTAACAAGTAAAAATAATGTTGATATATATTGAAAAAGGCTGTCAAGCCCATGATCATTTCCAAATCAAGGTCCAGTGGACTTCACAGAAGTGTGTCTATGAATAGACTTAAAAATGCATTTTTACAGATATTAGAATCTTAACAAAAACACTTCCAAATCTCACGGTTCTTAGCCAATAAGAACGCCTAAAGTTTCAGTAGTATGGCTAACAAACATATCAATGAAATCGTGGTTTCACATATGAGTCTTATAAATAAACCTCAAGTTTTCTAGACATGTTCTTTAAATTTCGGATTAAAATATAGGAAAAAACGCACAAACAAATATCACACTTTAAATTAATTTTTAAATTTTAGGTTATCAACTTTAGTTTTATCAATTTAAGGTATCTAGGTTATTTTTTGTGAATATAAGGTTTTATCGACTTTCCGAAATATGTTATCGATCAATTTTTCGGCTGAAATGGTTAATTAATGTGATACATCGATATAATTTAGCATTTAAAAGTAAATTCGGCTAATTTTATTACTGGTTATCCCTTGCGAAATTTTATTACTGGTTATCCCTTGCGAAAAGTCGAAAAACCTCGCATTGCAAAAAAAGAACTTCGATTAAATTGAGAAAAAAAAGATCGAGTAACTAAAATTTAAATTGACTTATAATATGATATTTATCTATGCAATTTGCCCTAAAATATATTATGAGTCATTTAAACCCTTGTATTAATAATTATAACTGCCATTTGAAAACCATGTAACTTAAAACTCAATAATAATTTGTAGCAAAATATGTATATATGATGTTATAGCAAAATAGATAGTATAAATATCCAACAACTCATAAAACAAAAGAAAATCTATCAGAATATACTAGGACAACTCAAATTTGTTTGATTTATTATTGGATAATTGTTAATATATTAATAGATTTTGGATCAAATGAGAAAAACTTAAAATGAAAATGATGAGAAATAATTATAATCACACATTAAAAATGTATCGACTTGAATTAGATGCATTCTTAATCATTTAGATGCACCATAACATATTCTAGCTAAAATTAGATGCATATACATATATTAGATGCATTTCATCAAGTTAGCTAGGCGAATCTTATATATTTTTTGTCTACTGCGGGTCAAATTTGTTGCTAATACTAGTGTACATCGTTTTCACTTCAAAATCACTTTTGAAACTAGTTAGATGTAAATGAATAAAGATTTATCTAATTTAAGTCGATACATCTCAAATATATCGTTATAATTGTTTCTCATCCTTGATCATTTTAACGTTTCTTCTCACTAAATTCCTACCTTATTTACATAACCCCGTACATATATATTACAAGAAGCCTTGCAAGTTAAGCAACCGACACTTCCTTTTACATACTAAAATTGCATAAAATCCTAGCTTTTACATGCTAAAATTTACATATAAGGACTAAGTTATAGTATATCATAGATAAGATGTAAACGCATTTTGTACAAATTACTCGTATCAAATATACGTTAAAGAATGACTCAAAATTGTCAAATCACTTTTATAGTGGAATCATACTATGACTTTGTCCAAAACACTTTTCTTTATACCGGTGGTAATAAGGGTAAGGAGACGCGTCTTCCTCTTTATACCACGTGTCTTCCTTTACTAGCAATATCTTCACATGACGAGTTTTTGGCCAAGAAATAGAAAAGTCGGTCTTCCCCAAGATCGAGTTGTGAAAGGGGTTGTGTGTGTGTGATGTTGTTTTTTGTGAGGTATATTTGTGTATAAGTGGAGTATGTTTGAGTTGTGAAGTTCGTTGTCTTATTACACTATGTTTGGTGACGTTCAAAAACTGATATGACGTTGAGGATAAAGGTCCCTGTTACCGCCAGTCTTAGGATTCTCGTACCAATTTATCTTAATTTAGTTTCTTTAATGTTGCATTGAAATGACCTAATTTCTATTAATTTTTGTATTCATAGTGATTTATTACGGGTTATAGTTATTTACCAATACATGATAAAAGAATTTATGTTAAAACCCATGCGTGTTATAACTAGTTGATTATAAATATTTACATGCCCATGTGTATCCTTGAAAGGCAAACAAAATGTCTACCAAAAACATGCTAGGGGTAGCCTGGTAGGAACATAACATGAGCTTACAATCAAAATTGCTCATACACCTATGCCAAAAAGGCAAAAACAGACAACTATAAGAGTATAAGGCCATATGCATATCCATCACTATAACTATATTCATTCCATAAAAATTGCTTAATACTGCTAGGATTAGAATCCTTGCGCATACTGAAGCAAGGAGATGTGCTGAATATGTGTAATCACAACATACGGCTTTAAAGCAACAATAATACAAAACCAATCCTTTAAAGCATTTGCAAACCAACTTTTAAGAGTTTGAAGATTGATGCCAAAAAAGTGACGAGGCGCAGAATACCATGAGCAGTTACATCTTAGTATAACCAATTAGCTACATAACTTTGACTAAGAATACCATTCAACAAAAAAATACAGCTTACAAACTGTAAAGCCTAAAGCTCCAAAAAAACAAAAGTGGGCACCCATTACCCAATACCATTAAGGCCAAAATAGTCATTTTCTACAAAAACCCATAACTTCTTTTAATTGCTCTAGAAGTAGATCTCACTAGTCAAAACTACTTCAAGTAAGACATTTCTAACCCAACTTTGCACTATTCAAGTACAACTCTCATACTTCAAAACTGTCGTAACTTAGTTTAAAGAACATAGTTTATAAGTACCCTCTACTCAGGGAGATATTTGCAGAAATAGATGCGCGGAACACCACCTTGTTCAATCAGTTCCATAACCAGGTTGTAGACTTCAACGAGAAAGTGAGGATGGACTTCTGCAAAGTACATCCCGAGTCCTTCTTGGGTTTTAACATACAATTTTCGGACTATTCGTTCGAGTTGCGACTCATGGATAAAGCTGTTTCGCATAAACTTTATCATGGCAACAACGCCGCGACGACCAAAGCCCCTGTACATCACAGATTGGTGCATATGTTTGATGAAGATCAGATGTAAATTATTACCTCTTCGGTTCTTAAAAATAAAATCTTGGAAATTGTCATTACTGAGTTTCTTTTTAAGTATTTTGCTAAATGATTCTTTGCCTTCCTTGGCATCTAAAACGCGTGAGATGGTAACATAGAATCTTTGCGCTTTCACAGAATCCCAAAAATAAATGTGCAGTTTAAGCTTGCGAATTGATAACCTGCACAAAATTTTAAATAATCAATATAATTATATCACTAGATCATACCTGCTATATATACGTAACAGTTATAGTAATTAGTATCCTGAAAAGCTTAAGCTTTTTCACTAGATCGAACACAATTGGATCCTTCATCTCATATTCTGCCATGAGGATGTCATGGTTAAAAAATGCATACAAAAGAAGATTCCCCAGATCTACGAATTCAGTTCTTTCAGTTTTTTTGTCTCTTTTTGGATTAGGCACAGCACACGATAACCCATAAAGCTTGACTTCATTATTAGCCGTAATTAAGACATTTTGTATTTTCAAACTCCCATGTATACAATTTTTTTCATACAGGTGTAACACCGCTGAAAGAATCGAACTACAGAAAAAACAGACTACAATTAGTCCAATGTTACTCTTCAAGATGAGGATGATAAGACTCGAAGTGATAGATAATATAAATTTATAATAAGTATTAACAGATGTAATACCCCCGAAAGAACCGATCTACAACCAAAAAAAAAGGAAAAATAAAGAACCGATCTGGAATATTATGATTGTTACCTTATGATCTTGTGCTTGTTAGGATCTTCTTTGCCAGGGGTCTTCATGGAGTGATCATATGACTCAAAAACGAGATAAGTATCTTCTTCAACACCTTTATGGTGCCCGTAGAACCTAAGAAGGTTGGTGTGTGACCCCAAGAACAGGTAATACTGGCTATACGCATTCACCTTCTCAGCCTCTCCTGGTAAGACGACTTCAGCGGTGATATCCATAAAAGCATCATCACACATCAACAACTTTGGTCTATTAAATCTCCCTCTGAAGGTTACCCTTCCATCCTCCCATTGGCGTCTTCTATCATAGAAGACGGTCAGTATTTCTAAAGGGATCCTAAATTTTTTCATAAATGTGAAATACTCTTCCCAATCTCTGCAAAATGTAATTAAGACATTTTGATATTGTTTGTGTCTCGTACACCATCGGCAACTTCAAAAAAGGAAAATTTGCTCATACATGATAAAAGAATTTATGTATATAACTATCAAAGTAGTACATTGCAGAGATTGGGAAGAGTATTTCACATTTATGAAAAAATTTGGGATCCCTTTAGAAATACTGACCGTCTTCTATGATAGAAGACGCCAATGGGAGGATGGAAGGGTAACCTTCAGAGGGAGATTTAATAGACCAAAGTTGTTGATGTGTGATGATGCTTTTATGGATATCACCGCTGAAGTCGTCTTACCAGGAGAGGCTGAGAAGGTGAATGCGTATAGCCAGTATTACCTGTTCTTGGGGTCGCACACCAACCTTCTTAGGTTCTACGGGCACCATAAAGGTGTTGAAGAAGATACTTATCTCGTTTTTGAGTCATATGATCACTCCATGAAGACCCCTGGCAAAGAAGATCCTAACAAGCACAAGATCATAAGGTAACAATCATAATATTCCAGATCGGTTCTTTATTTTTCCTTTTTTTTTGGTTGTAGATCGGTTCTTTCGGGGGTATTACATCTGTTAATACTTATTATAAATTTATATTATCTATCACTTCGAGTCTTATCATCCTCATCTTGAAGAGTAACATTGGACTAATTGTAGTCTGTTTTTTCTGTAGTTCGATTCTTTCAGCGGTGTTACAAATGTCTTAATTACAGCTAATAATGAAGTCAAGCTTTATGGGTTATCGTGTGCTGTGCCTAATCCAAACAGAGACAAAAAAACTGAAAGAACTGAATTAGTAGATCTGGGGAATCTTCTTTTGTATGCATTTTTTAACCATGACATCCTCATGGCACAATATGAGATGGAGGATCCAATTGTGTTCGATCTAGTGAAAAAGCTTATACTTTTCAGGTAACTAATTACTATAACTATTACATTTATATAGCAGGTATGATCTAGTGATATAATTATATTGATTATTTAAAATTTTGTGCAGGTTATCAATTCGCAAGCTTAAACTGCACATTTATTTTTGGGATTCTGTGAAAGCGCAAAGATTCTATGTTACCATCTCACGCGTTTTAGATGCCAAGGAAGGCAAAGAATCATTTAGCAAAATACTTAAAAAGAAACTCAGTAATGACAATTTCCAAGATTTTATTTTTAAGAACCGAAGAGGTAATAATTTACATCTGATCTTCATCAAACATATGGACCAATCTGTGATGTACAGGGGCTTTGGTCGTCGCGGCGTTGTTGCCATGATAAAGTTTATGCGAAACAGCTTTATCCATGAGTCGCAACTCGAACGAATAGTCCGAAAATTGTATGGTAAAACCCAAGAAGGACTCGGGAGGTACTTTGCAGAAGTCCATCCTCACTTTCTCGTTGAAGTCTACAACCCTGTTATGGAACAAGGTGGTGTTCCGCGTATCTATTTTTGCAAATATCTCCCTGAGTAGAGGGTACTTATAAACTATGTTCTTTAAGCATAAAAAATCAATCTTTAAACTAAGTTACGACAGTTTTGAAGTATGAGAGTTGAACTAGAACTAGTTGTACTTGAATAGTGCAAAGTTGGGTTAGAAATGTCTTACTTGAAGTAGTTTTGACTAGTGAGATCTACTTCTAGAGCAATTAAAAGAAGTTATGGGTTTTTGTAGAAAATGACTATTTTGGCCTTAATGGTATTGGGTAATGGGTGCCCACTTTTGTTTTTTTGGAGCTTTAGGCTTTACAGTTTGTAAGCTGTATTTTTTTGTTGAATGGTATTCTTAGTCAAAGTTATGTAGCTAATTGGTTATACTAAGATGTAACTGCTCATGGTATTCTGCGCCTCGTCACTTTTTTGGCATCAATCTTCAAACTCTTAAAAGTTGGTTTGCAAATGCTTTAAAGGATTGGTTTTGTATTATTGTTGCTTTAAAGCCGTATGTTGTGATTACACATATTCAGCACATCTCCTTGCTTCAGTATGCGCAAGGATTCTAATCCTAGCAGTATTAAGCAATTTTTATGGAATGAATATAGTTATAGTGATGGATATGCATATGGCCTTATACTCTTATAGTTGTCTGTTTTTGCCTTTTTGGCATAGGTGTATGAGCAATTTTGATTGTAAGCTCATGTTATGTTCCTACCAGGCTACCCCTAGCATGTTTTTGGTAGACATTTTGTTTGCCTTTCAAGGATACACATGGGCATGTAAATATTTATAATCAACTAGTTATAACACGCATGGGTTTTAACATAAATTCTTTTATCATGTATTGGTATATAACTATAACCCGTAATAAATCACTATGAATACAAAAATTAATAGAAATTAGGTCATTTCAATGCAACATTAGCGGTAACAGGGACCTTTATCACCACCGTCAACTCAACGTCATATCAGTTTTTGAACGTCACCATTCCTCTAACATAGTGTAATAAGACAACGAACTTCACAACTCAAACATACTCCACTTATACACAAATATACCTCACATGAATAATTTTATTGAATAGACTTGACCATGCTAAACAAAAGCTAGTTTAGATCATACACATAATCGTAGAAGATAAACAAGGTGCAAATATGATATGTGTTCTTGAAAAAGTGCCGTTTATCACACCATAAACATCATAATCATACAACAAAACCTATAAAATATAATGAGAATGACAGCACAAAATCAAGCATGTGCCAGAATTGCATAATCATTTTCATAAACATATCTAATCATTCAATGAATCATTCCAAGCAGAGATGAAATTTTCAGTTTATGCATCTACCATGTGTAAGGTTATTTATAAACCAAAAACACATGTTTAGTAATTTACGCTCTTATGATGAGCAAACCTAAAAGTATCAACACTTGTATTACAGAGCCTAGATCATGTTATGACCAGTAAAGGCATATAATTACGCACAAACTTAAATAGAACACATAGATCAGAATACAAACAGAAAACACATGATTAGCTTTTACTGCCCTAATAATTATCAAGTAAATTAATGATTAAAAATAAGTTATAATGTTCATGTTTGGGAGCATCATTTTGGAAGCTTTTTAGGGAGCTATTAGATTTTAGTTTCAGAAAACAAAGCTTTGAAAAAAAAATTAAAGGTTTGTATGGTTTGAATGCTAAAAGTTTTTAAGCCCAAATATGAAACGTCAATAGTTCAAAATTGGGCAAAGGTATTTGGATGAAAATTTAGACTTGTACCCTCAATTCTAAAATCCAAAATTCTAATTCCAAGCTTTTTAAATATATTCTAATCCAATAAAATAAACGTTAATAATTTCGGCTAGTTTGATTTTGAAATGTATTATCTAAAAAGGTAGTAAAACACTTGTGTTTTATGTAATTTACTTTTCAAAGTTATTTCTGTAACTTTTCTCAGAAGAAAAAAAGTATATTAACAACAAGAGTCTAATTCGCAACATAAATCCAAAACCATAAATGGGTTCGGGTCGACCCGACCCGTATTATAACCGGTTCAAACAAACACCTCAAAGATTTACCGCACTAAGTTTATCAAAAGTGTTTATAGTCTCGTTTTAATCCACGAAAACGTTAACAGCTTACTATAACAGATCGAGCGGTGTTTAATTAAATAACTGGGTAATTAAAAGATATTAACAACGGGGGTTTTCATGATTACCGAAACAAGAACGAGAGGGGAGGATGGTGTGGCTGACTGCTACGGTGGTGGTGGCGCGTCTTCTCTCGAGATGGCCGGAGCCTGGTCGGAACTGAGGGGCCGCTAAAAAAAACCTTGGAGAGATGTGAGTGTGTGATAAGGCTTTCCTTAGTGTGATCCCGTGAAGGGACGTGTTTGGCCAAGGTCACCATCAAGTTTCCCCCTCCCAGGTCTTCTCGTGATTCTGTGTTGGGAAGGAAGAAGCAGTAGAGAGAAGAACAAAAAATTTGATAGTGATCCTTCTGTGGATCTGATAAAGAGATAAAAGTGATGGGGACGGCTGGGGTTAGGATAAAAGGGTGGGTTTTGTTTTATTATTAGTGCTGGTAGCTCGTTCCCCGTTGAGCTAAAATGTAATCGTGGCAATCTGGTTTATTGCTTTCGAGTAACAATGTGGAAAATAAATTTTCATGAAACTTCTTATAAAATCAATACTATTGACTCCGAAAAATAATTATCGGACTTAATCCATAAATAATATGGTGTCGGTCTGCATGTGGTGTTCAGAAAAGCGAGATGACTTCTCGGTTTTGTAAATAAATTGCCAGCAAGCAAGTGTTAAAGTGATTATTCCACTTTTCTTGATCAAATTAAGTAGCTTGGAAGGTTACCGTATGCTACAGTGTGCGAGATAACTTCCCGAAATAACCATGTAAGCTCAAAAAAGGCTCAAATAAATTGCCAAATAATAATAAGTTAATTTTTATCATTAAAATAATGTTTAGAAAATTACGGGTGGTTACAATCTACCCTACTTAACGCGAAATCTGTCCCGGATTTCAGTTTATGTTATCCGATAAATTGATGTCTGGGAAGAGATGTTGGTACTCACAACAGATTTGAGTCTCACCAGGCTGTTTAGGGGTTTCTCTTTGTTTGTGGGAGGGTACCCAGGTTGTCTGCCATTGGTTTTCCCCTTTTTGTGATTTGGTGAGTTACAATAATTCCGGGAGTAAGTTTAATAGGATGGCAATACTAGTCATAGTTTCACGATATTTTCACAACCTTGTTAGTGTGGGCACCTCAAATTTCTCGATTCTACTCCCAGTTATGATCTATTCCTTAGTGGCACGAGGTTTTTAACATGTTCTGATTTAGAGTGGTAGAATGGCATGATGACTGGTTTTCAAGGTTTGATCAGGAGTTGTGTGTTTTTACTTCTCATAAGGTTGGATAGAAATCTTGTTCGAAAACTTTATTTGAGTAGGTCTTTATACGAATTTGACCAAAATAACTTTCCAGCTAATACACATTCCTTTGTTAGAGATCAATAGATACGTAGGGTGACATGGTTTCAAAAGATTCAAAATTTGGTAAAACGGTTCTTAGTCATGGTGTGGATGAGATAATTTCCACAAAAGTTGGCGTTTGACATTCCTTATCAAAAGTTCGATAAAGTTTGAGCAGAAAAATTCCACGCATCCAAATGAGTGTTTTAGAAGGATATCACTACAGATTTCATAAACATAAGTATTCAATTTACTTTAACGGTACCAAGAAGTAGTAATATAAATGCTTTCCAGGTGGGTGGATAGTTCACCGGGTGATTGCAAAAGAGTTTATAAAACGATTTGTAAAATAGTTTATGGAGTAATGGGGAAGAATTTATTATTTGCCAAATAATAGCAAACTGCATTTTAGTTTGTGATATAGTAGCAAGGCAACAAATCGGTTTATAAAATAACTTGTGAAATGATTTGTAAGACAGTTTATAGAACTAGAACCATTCGTTGTTTACAAAATAGTTTTAGGGTCAGGATTTTTGATTTCATAAAGTAGCGGTAAAACATTTGTAGGGTGACCGCGATATAGTCAGTAGAATAATCGAAAACAATCTGTATGGTTTTAGCGACATGGTTTATTATTTTATGAGAGGGTAGCAAAAATAATTGATATTCCCGAGAGACGAGAGGAGAATTAGGTGATTGTCCCAAGGAACGCGGTTCAGGTTATTCCTTAAAGTCTCAAGGTTTCTGTCGGGCATAGAATCTCTGCCGAATGGGAAGTTTATCAAGTTCATGGTACGACCCTGAAGGAGGGTGTTTATTGCTACTAGCAATCAGTTGGCTGTCTCAGGAGTGTACTTAGTACTTAACGCGGAAAGTACAACATCGGTTGAGTGTAGGGTTTGAGGTGGAGGCGACTGTAACGAACCCACAAAAAAACAAAGCTGAATAATAATTCCAAATCCGGAATGAGGTCCAAATTCAAACATAGCCAAAACCAGCTCCAAACGTAGCCAAATTCAATTTCAAATGTAGCTAGAATCAAATCCGAATGCTCCAATAAGCTCAACTGGCTTAGTACAATCTCGAGGAGTTACAAATAAGTAACTCGGATTCAAACGGTGCCAATAGGGTCTAACCGACCCGATGCAAATTTTGGTCAAACGGCGACCAACAACAATTCCATATACATGGAGAAGTATAGCGGTGCCGGGTGTCTAATGGTTCATAAGGTATTGTGATGCCAGTGTATTGTGTGCAGATGTGAATGTTCATGTTAGGCAATGATTATGTACACACACAGAAATTTTAAAACTTTCAGGAGTCAAGTAGAAAATCAATCTGGACATAACTCTAGTATGGCTACTATTAGTATCGCAAAATTTACCTCTGAGTCGGACATAGGTGATCAGGCTATGTCCCACTGTCCCTGGTCGAATATATGTGATCAGTCTATATTCAACCGAGGTTCAATAATTTTTAAAATACTCAGCTCAGTTACACCAGTAATATGTCCCTTACTTATAAAAGCTGCTTAAATAATTAAGCGAATGTCCACTCGAGGACGATTGATGAGACTGCCTAGAGAAAAGGCGTAATGCCACGACGAGTATGATGCGTGTGTATAAGTATGTCGAAGATACTTATAGTAGATAGCGAAAATAGATGGATATACTTATCCAATAATAGTGTGCACATCTCATCAATTATATTAGCAATAAAAATCTCAAATAAGGCATCAGCTTGGCAGGCAGGCATGTGGCGGTCATAGGGTTAAGTTTTCGTAAAAGCAATTATAGTCTAGGTTTTAAAAATACCCAGTTCTCTATAACCTGGCTCTGATACCAATCTGTAACACCCCCAAAATCTGGTTTAGCGAAAGCATACATGTTTGGTTGCTACTAAATTGATATTACAACACAAGGTACAAAGAGCGGTTTTACCTCAGCCGTTTAAAAGAAATTTCATATTCAAAAGTGTTTTGTTTACGACATTTCAAAAACGGTGCGAAAATATAGCCCACAAGAGAAATCATGCGGTCCCAAATACATCAGAGTTTTCTATGACCATGTCATGCCATGCCAAAACCTCCGCAAATTTGCTATCGCCTCAAACATGAAAATACATGCTAAAAGGGTCAACACGAGGTTGGTGAGTTCATAGGTTTATGATAAAGCAGAAAAGATATTGTGAGTTCCCTAAAAGTTTTGTGACCATTGTGTCGCTCACAATGTCCTAAAAATACAGTTTACCTTAAGGTAAAATTTGAGATGTGGACCATGTGTAGGGTATGCAACCCAAAATAAAATAGTCTATTACGCTAGCTCTAAGTTCATGCAACTGAAGCTATGACAGTGTGCATGCTCTAGATGCATGTTAAATATAAGGCCCGGCAAGCGTTTATCCCAATACACTTGTATTTCGACATGTTATATGTCCGCGTTTGCCTATCAGGTCAAACCGAACGAGGGAGTCACCCCGATAGATCTATTTATAACATTCGCGCTTCCCAGCAGGAATTGACTGTTCATGAGTTTGGGCATGTGGGATTCAGTGTCTTAGGCTAATCCTACGTAATAGTGTTGGTCCATAAAATAGTCCTGCATGTTTCTCACCCCAATTGTAAAACAAGTGTAATAGAGTGGGGCTATAAACTCACATGTATATCAGTCAATCACATATCACCTTCAAATAACCAATTCAAATAATTCAGCCCAACAGTCAGGTATTGGGTAAACAGTTCTCATATTCCAAATAAATAGTCATTAAGTTTAGTTAAAACGAGCATGTATTCTCCCTCTAGAAACAGTTTAAAAACCAGTAAAAGTAGGGGCCACAAATTCACTTTAGCCACAGCAATGCAAAATATCACAATGGTCTCAACTGACATCAAGAGCAAAACATAACGGTATCGAGAGTACAAGCACAACGGTGCCGAATCGGCACAACCTATATATATATATATATATATATATATATATATATATATATATATATATATATATATATATATATATATATATATATATATATATATATATATATATATATATATATATATATATATAAGCCCGCCCGATGGGTGGGCATGACTTGTAATTATAATTTGGATGGTTTTAGTTATTCTAAAATTATTTTTAAGGACATTTCAAAATAATTATGGTTTTGATTGATTACACACTTGGATTTCTAGCAGACTTAAGAATTGTTCCCTTAATTGGATAGAGTGGTTTTGCAATCCTTGTAACACTCTATTCTCCACTTTTTAACTATATTTTTCTAGCTCCTTGCTAGTTTTTTAATCAAATTACTGTTCGAAAAGAAGAAAAAAAAATTACTCTTTATCTTTGTGTTGCTTAAAGATGAGATATCGAGCAATAATGCTATACAATATAATATAGATTCTCTATTTGCAAACCAAATTAAACATCATTATTATTATTTATCTCCATCAAATCTTCTCATTTGGTAGTAACTTCAAAAGAGAGAAAAAAATGTAACTTTACAAATACAGATTTCCTGAATCGTAGGCTTAATTGATGTTACATTTATCACATGGTGCTTGTATATGCCTGTGTAGCAAGCCACTTCTTTAATAGAACCGTAGCTTCTCTCGGCTTGTATTGAGCTACTGAATGACCCGCACCCTATGGATCAAGACAGATGAGTTGTTTGTCACGTTGTAAAAAATGTAGTCATGAAACTTGGTAGAAAGAAAAGAAAACAAGCATCCAAGAAACCATGTATCTTTGAAAGTATTGCTTGGTGTCAGAATTTAGACAACTATATATAAATATCATATAAGAACGTCGATGGAAATAAGTATAACGCATCTTACTTTTATAGTATCATAGGTCATATAGAAATCGTTGTGTGCATACGTCATTTCATATCAGCAATAAATTAATGAAATTATAAATCATACAATTTATAGAGAACGTAAATGAAGTCTATTCTCACCCTCCAACTTGGGCATCAACGTAGAACGGTTCCCATGGGCTATCAAGTCCAAGATTAAAAGCAACTATCCGTTGCTCAACTCCAACATATGGATATGTCATGTCATGATCCCCGCTGCCATTGAAATGACAAGTATCATTTATAGTTTTCAGCAATAATCAAGTAGGGAGGGACTATATTGTCACATTACCTAAAGACTAATGCTTGACAATCTTTACTAACAAGTTTCATATGGTACGTAAAGCTACTGAATATATCATACGAATAGCATGATGTGTCATTTTTTCCTTCAAGGTAATGCAAGGTTGGGTTGAACAATTCCCATTTTCCAATCATTCCCTAAGAATATACTATGTAAGATAGTTGAATGGTTATCTACAATTCATAGCTCTGTCAAGTATATGTAGTTTATTTATATACCTCACGAACGTTAAGAGCTTGTTGCACAGCCTTATTGTTTGCCCAATCTATTATAAAATTATAATAGTACTCCTGAAATAGTAAGAATTGAAGAGAAGGGTGTCATTATGTTAGATTCACATTTGTTGTGTTTCATGTTGTATACATAATATCAACCATGGAGGTAAGAGGGAGAAAGATATCACTTGGCAAGGTGGCTTTGGATCAGTTTTATCACAAACTGGGTCCAAAATATTTTTGAGTTGAATTCCACTTGCGCACTGCAGTTCAAAATTTTAAATGGCTACATGATTTATATCCAAAATGCTTCTATAAATAAGCACAACTTACTCGTCTCCTCATATCTTTGAAGACTATTTAAGCATAACGAATTCGCTTAGGATGCTATTGTTGGAATATGTGAACTATTAAAATCATAAACACATAAAACATCACAAAGCACGCAGCGGAAAGATCTAAAGAACATGTAATTAATTAACTTAAATAAATACGTACCTTAATCGCGTAATCAATCAAGAGCAACAAGAACCCTAATATGGGTTATGTATATGTCGAACCAACAAGGTAAAACCACCAAGAATCACAAGCTAAAATAAGCTTGTCACTCGTTCTTGTACACACGCGATAGTAGCGTTCCAATGGGAAAGCTAGGTTCAAGATCACTAACAAACCAAACACTTTGTTGCAACACTTGAATCGCCAAGTTCTAATGAACTTAAAAAGAGGGTCGATCAAGGTATAGCAAGAAGGAGAAAAGAAGAGAAGTTTGGCAAGAGTTAGGGATACTTGATTAGGTGAAAATCAATAACAAGTGAATTTGTATTTATAGGCAAACCCTAAAAACACAAACTTGTTCCCTAAGCTACTACCCAAACCGACCCACCCATACAATGGGTCAATCGGCAGCCCAAACAATCCCTTGTGGGTTTCTAGATCCTTCTTTTCACTTTTAGTCCTTTAACGGTCGTTATCTTTAACACCGTTAAGTACTAACCGTCGTTAAGTGTTATTAGTGAAATGAATAAATAAATATAAATATAAAATGTATATTTAATTATTCAAACCAATGGAACTCTCACGTATTGTGTGCAATCCCGAGTCTCGGGTTCGAAACCGGACATACAAATATTAATTTCATTATACACAAAACTAACAGCTCCCACTTGGATAATGATTAATATTGTAATGACATGGGCTAGTCTAGCTTTAACAGATCCCAATGCCCCCAGCTCGATCCGAGTTGTGGTTCTCCTGGAAAAAACCACTTGATGATATAATCATCATACTTATCCTTTTGTTACTAATACTGTGTTAATTTGGATATGGATCTTGTCATTCCATAATTAACAGTAGTTTCTCGTTTATACATAATTGAACAAGATTACCAAAACATCTGAACGTCTTCCAGATAGACTTTGGGCGTGCGCACGCAAACATCTTGTTAATCATACGAGTGGCCAAGCAGTATTAAACTTCAACACAAAGTTGAAGGAACAAATCCCTTATTGACTGCGAGCATAACCCTTGAACTTCGCATCATTTCTGAAAATAGCCCTTATAACTACCTTTTACGGATAGCGTTAGACTATCTTACAGAAAATGAGCTACATCCTCGGCAATTATCTGTCATCTCAAGTCAGAGGATAAATATTCATGATATACTTAATGACTATGATCCATAAAGTATAATCATGTTGTTGGGATAAGTCCTATATTCAATTTATCCAATATTGAATATCATGTGACATTGGTGTCTTAACCTTACAGTACATTCTACCAATCCTCACATTTGTCTTAGTTCAATAATATTCCCATATTATTAATTGACAACGGACTATTTAGAATAATTAAATTACTCATGGATTTAAACATGCAAATATAGGACACAAACATTAATAATGATAATAAACATTATCCGCACTTTATTTCATTAAAATAATAATTGTTTACACGTCCCTATCGAAATACTAATCCAACAGATTTACATGAAACTATCTGCTAAACGAAGACCAATACCCTGAGCATGACGATTAAATGTCTCCTTAGGTAATGCCTTCGTGAAAGGATCAGCCAGATTGTTATCTGTGTGAACTTTGAGTACTCTTATTTCACCATCATCGACTTGTTCTCGAACATAGTGAAGTTTCCTTTTAAAGTGTCTGGCGCCTTTCATAACTCCAGGTTCATTGGCGAATGTAATTGCAGCAGAGTTATCGCAATATACATTTATAGGTAATTCTATTGAAGGCATCACTCCAAGATCCTTAATGAATTTCCTTATCCAAACAGCTTCTTGTGCCGCTTCCGATGCAGCAATGTACTCAGCTTCTGTAGCAGACATGGCCGTTATGCTCTGCTTCTTACTCTTCCAGTCCACAGCTCCTCCATTTATGACAAAAACGTAACCCGTCTGAGACTTCGTATCATCTTTATCAGTCTGAAAGGACGCATCGCAGAAACCTGTAACATTCAGTTCTGCGTCTGGATTTCCCCCAAAAACAAGAAACATATCTTTAGTATTCCTTAGATACTTAAGAATGTCCTTTACAGCTTTCCAGTGTTTTACTCCTGGATTCTGCTGATATCGACTGGTCATGTTTTGAGCAAATGCCACATCTGGCCTTGTGCATCTAACAGCATACATGATAGAACCAACTGCAGAAGCATATGGAACATTCTTCATGTATGCTTCCTCTCCAGGTGTAGAAGCACACATTTCACTGCTCAATTCATGTTTCACTTGCATGGGCAGATATCCTTTCTTGGAATTCTGCATATTGAATCTCTTCAATATTTTATCCATGTAAGCACTTTGACTTAAACCGATTAACCGTTTAGATCTGTCTCTATAGATCTTGATTCCAAGGATATACGCTGCTTCCCCTAAATCTTTCATGGAAAAACAACTACCAAGATATTCCTTAACTTCATTAAGGCTTGGTATGTCACTTCCCATGATTAATATGTCATCGACATATAGAATAAGAAAAACAGTGTTACTCCCACTAACTTTGTGGTATACACATGGCTCATCGAAATTCTGAGTAAATCCAAATTTCTTGATTTCCTCATCAAATTTCTTATTCCATTGCCTGGATGCTTGCTTCAATCCATAGATGGATCTTTGAA
This sequence comes from Artemisia tridentata subsp. tridentata, assembly GCA_021014915.2. Taxonomy (NCBI): domain Eukaryota; kingdom Viridiplantae; phylum Streptophyta; class Magnoliopsida; order Asterales; family Asteraceae; genus Artemisia; species Artemisia tridentata. Next base: position 64,751,098 of record CP139509.1, on the reverse strand, counting down.
GTTTGCATACACGCTCAAGAAATTCTGGATTCACAAACCCCTCAGGTTGCGCCATGTAGATGTCTTCATCTAGGCGACCATTCAGAAAGGCGGTTTTGACATCCATTTGCCAAATCTCATAGTCATAGTAGGCAGCTATGGCTATAAGAATCCTAATAGCTCTAATGTCGGCCACAGGAGAAAAGGTCTCCTCATAGTCAACACCGTATGTTTGGGTAAAGCCTTTAGCTACCAAACGAGCCTTATAGGTGTGTACATTGCCATCCATGTCAGTCTTTTTCTTAAATAGCCACTTACACCCAACTACCTTAGCATTGGGTGGAAGGTCTACTTCAGTCCAGACTTGATTATCCTTCATGGATTGCATTTCCCCATCCATGGCAGTCTGCCATTTTTCCTTTTCAGGACTAATAATGGCAGCTCTATAGCTAGTTGGCTCATTAGTTTGATCCAATAGTATAGTTTCCTCATCATCTATGTTCAAACATAGACACTCAGGAGCCTTTGCAGATCTTGAAGATCTACGGACGGGTACCACTTCAACTTCAGGTGGAGGACCTAAACTTTCTGGTTCCACAGGAAGTGTGTTAGTGCTTTCAGAAGGTGAAGTATCTTCATGATCATTTTCAAGATCATATGTTCTCCCACTGATTTCTTGAGATATTAGATTATCTTCAAGAAAATCACCGTACCTAGCCACGATGACCTTATTTTCAGGTGGGAAGTAAAAGTAGTAACCCTTCGTTTCTTTAGGGTATCCTACGAAGATACACTTAACAGATCTTTGTTGGAGTTTATCAGGTGAGTCACGTTTAACAAACGCCTCACAACCCCAGACCTTTAAGTAAGAAAAGTTGGGAGCTTTTCCAGTCCATACTTCATATGGAGTCTTATCAACCTTCTTAGTTGGAATCCTATTCAACACGTGAACAGCTGTTTCAAGAGCATAATCCCAAAAGGATAAGGGAAGAGTTGTAAGATTAAACATGGATCGTACCATATCTAACAAAGTACGATTTCTCCTTTCAGATACACCATTTTGTTGTGGCGTATAAGGAGAAGTGAGTTGTTGCACAATGCCACACTCACCCAGATAATCCTTAAACTCTTGGCTTAAGTACTCACCACCACGATCGGATCGAAGTGCCTTGATCTTCTTTCCGAGTTGTAATTCTACTTCATTTTTAAAAACCTTGAATGTCTCAAAGACTTCATGTTTATGTTTAAGTAAATAAACATAACCATAACGACTATAGTCATCCGTGAAGGTCAAGAAGTAGACAGCACCACGTTTAGACACATGTCTAAGTGGACCACACACATCCGTGTGTATTAATCCAAGTAGATCTGAAGCCTTCTCCATATTGCTATGGAAAGGTTTCTTTGTCATCTTTCCAGATATGCAAGATTCGCATTTATCAACTGAATCATCATTGATATTTTTCAAAAGCCCATCGTGTTGCAGCTTTTCCATGCGATTCTTACCTATGTGGGCAAGACGGCAGTGCCATAAATAAGACGAGTCCAAGTTAGACTTGACTCTCTTATTCCCGATGCTATACATAGAATTATTTCTATTGGATACATGGTTATCCATGTCAATTTCAAACACACCATTTAATGAAATAGCATTAAAATAAAAAACAGAATTTAGAGAAACAGAAATTCCATTATCATTAAAAGTATGCTTAAAACCCAAATCCAATAACAAAGAAACTGAAACGACACCTCTAACAATAGAAGGTGCGTAATGACAATTGTTCAAAACTAATATTAAACCAGAAGGTAAAACTAGCTCAAAAGTCCCTATGGCTTCTACTGCTGCACGTATTCCATTTCCCACGTACAAGTAGCATTCCCCATAGTTCAGCTTCTTTGCTCCTCTAAGCCCCTGCGATGTATTACAAATGTGAGTACCACATCCTGTATCATATATCCAGGCATTTTGCTTACGAGGAAAAGAAAATAATTCAACCATAAAAATACCTGAAGTGCTGGCGCCCTGCCCAGCCTTGGCATTCTTATTTTTGCGACACTCTTCAAGCAACAATGGACAGTCACGCTTCCAGTGTCCAGGAGTGTTACAGTGGTGACAAGCAGCCGCATCCTTCTTGGGATAATCCTTCTTGGGAGGAGGATTCTGCTTCTTCGGCTTTTGCTGATAGGTCACAATCTGCTTGCCCTTGTCAGCTTTGCCTTTTCCTTTCTTGTTCACATGTTTCGGTTTACCGGGCTTAGCTACTCTACCACCTCTTATTGCCATAACAGCAGGTGTAGGAGCTTTCTTAGTGAGGGACTTCTCATGCTCAATAAGCATTGCATGCAATTCAGAAAATGTCTTCCCCTTGCAATGCATGTTAAAGTTGCGCACAAAATCACCATATAATTCCTCATTGAGGGATCGGTTGATGAGGCCAACTTTAACGTCTTCCACAAACCCACAACCAAGTTCATCTAGTTGGTCAAGATAACCTTTTACTTTAAGTGCATGATCACTTACGGGTGTTGTGGCATCCTGCTTACACTTGCCCAAGTTGTCAAGTATATCATACAACTCAGCCATTGGTGATTTCTGAAACATGCGTGTCAGTTCATCAATCATGTTTTTCGGGCTATAATTTTCAAACTGTTTGACCAGTTGATCATCCATCCCCGATAGCATGAGACAGGCCGCATCATTGTGCCTGTCATAGGTTTCAGTGTACTTTCTAAGTATTTCTTTAGAAGAGGTAGCAGGAGGAGCTTCTTGAAGAACCTCAGTAAGACATTCATAACGTTTGGCAATCCTAAGAACAAGCCTTAGATTGCGATACCAAGCGTTAAAATTCTTAGTCCCAGTCAGTTTTTCCTTTTCAAGCATCATCTTGAAACAGGAAGTCATGTTTGACGAGTTTCCGGGTTGGGCCATTTCTACAGAAAAAGTTCAAAAGTTAGTACTTTCGATAATAAATATTTCAAGAAAATTAAGCACCCATTGGTTTAAAAACCATTTAATTTTCTATGAAAACTAGGATCCTAATTGACGCCGTTTCATTACATCAGCTTTGGCTGCTAGTAATAAAAGTGCTCAAAAAGGTACGGGATCACCCAATTGCCAATGTCAAATTGCAATTCCTAGAAATCTTGGGACTTACATTTATGTTGCCAACATCAGTTGCAAAATGTAAGCATGTTTCATCCCCAATTCTTTATGCCTTGGCGCCGTTCCATTACATCAGCTTTGGCTGCTAGTAATGAAAGTGCCCAATTAAGTTAACCAACTTAAGAAACTGTAAATTGACGTCAGTTTATTGCATTCAGCTTTGGCTGCTAGCAATAAAGTACTCAATTTTACCCTTAGATGACCACCCTTTGAACATCAACATTCAGCTTTGGCTGCTAGTGATGTAGGATGAGACCTTAGGTGTTTCTTTTTGTAGTTGGGTGACATATAACTTAAATTTATAGGGTAATAAAATTTTTGATGTGTTAAATCAAAAATATGTACAAAGATGTCATGCATTCATCTTTGTAGCATATATGTTTTCAAAAACAAAACCATTTACTAATTCGTAGCTCAAATTATCAAATCTTTTAATTGAGGCGTTGAATAAATTACAACATTGCCTTAAGATGCTTCGTATTAGTTGTGGTGTACTTGGTAAGTCTAAAATTGACGCACAGGCGGGCGTAGGGACGACAGCCGCCGAAGCTGGTTAAAACCGTGCCCCTCTAAGGTCACAATTTAATGCGAACCAACTAGAACCCACTTTTTAGTTTGTCAATTTTAGGTCCGCCGCTTCGACCACTTAATACAGTCGCAATCAATCAACTAAAAGAATATAATTTTCTTGCTAAAACAATTAATGTAGTAAATTTATTATTGCTAGTCTCGCCTGGGAGCAAATTACCGTGCGAAGCGAACCACTGTCGGCACATAAGACTTGGCAATAATTAAAATTACTACAAAGGTTTCATAGTTATTAGTCTTATTTATTTTTATTATGAAAAATTACCCTCTTTTGTAGTTTACAATCCATCATAATATAAAACACAAAAGATCAAGTAATTCACAAAATAAATAAACACATAATAACAAATATATGATCATCCACGATATCATATAGCCACATGCAAACCTTTTTCAATAAATCCTATTATTAATTCTATGTGTAATTTTAAATGTATGTAACTAACAAAACTCCCATTGGTTTTCGAGCTCATTGTACCCAATGGACCACAGCACCAAATAAATTTGGCCGCGTAAGTTTTAGTTAGTTAGATACCACATTGCACATAACCTTTTAATTAATATATTGAGGTCTTCCCCAATTTTAGATTTATTTAAAACATGTAGCAAATAAATTCATACAAATCGTCCCATACATCAAACCATGACAAAACATGCAAGATTTTGTCATGGATACCATATTAACACATAATCATGCAATCCATATTAATATGTTAATATTTAGTACGTATTTAATTAATTGGTGACATCACATAGTATTCACAAATTAATCCCTAAAAATTTTTTCCATGCATAATCTAGGGTTTCTAACAAGTTTTAATGAAAACTAACATAAACCCTAATACATTAAAGTGGATCGATCCACATAAATAAAATTAGGGTTTCAAAATAAAACCCTAGAAAATTAAATGCATGTATCTAATAAAGATCCAATTTTTAGGTTTTAGTAATTAATTTACAAGTTCTAAACGAGGCTCATGATGCCACTGTTGGAATATGTGAACTATTAAAATCATAAACACATAAAACATCACAAAGCACGCAGCGGAAAGATCTAAAGAACATGTAATTAATTAACTTAAATAAATACGTACCTTAATCGCGTAATCAATCAAGAGCAACAAGAACCCTAATATGGGTTATGTATATGTCGAACCAACAAGGTAAAACCACCAAGAATCACAAGCTAAAATAAGCTTGTCACTCGTTCTTGTACACACGCGATAGTAGCGTTCCAATGGGAAAGCTAGGTTCAAGATCACTAACAAACCAAACACTTTGTTGCAACACTTGAATCGCCAAGTTCTAATGAACTTAAAAAGAGGGTCGATCAAGGTATAGCAAGAAGGAGAAAAGAAGAGAAGTTTGGCAAGAGTTAGGGATACTTGATTAGGTGAAAATCAATAACAAGTGAATTTGTATTTATAGGCAAACCCTAAAAACACAAACTTGTTCCCTAAGCTACTACCCAAACCGACCCACCCATACAATGGGTCAATCGGCAGCCCAAACAATCCCTTGTGGGTTTCTAGATCCTTCTTTTCACTTTTAGTCCTTTAACGGTCGTTATCTTTAACACCGTTAAGTACTAACCGTCGTTAAGTGTTATTAGTGAAATGAATAAATAAATATAAATATAAAATGTATATTTAATTATTCAAACCAATGGAACTCTCACGTATTGTGTGCAATCCCGAGTCTCGGGTTCGAAACCGGACATACAAATATTAATTTCATTATACACAAAACTAACAGCTATATTATAACAACTCACAACATAGTGATCAACAAAATATCCACGTCCTAGAAACAGCAGAGAGTACAAACACCAAATCTACTCATTAATCAACTCACAATTCACTTCAATTCAATTTAAATAAACTATCATTACCAAAACAAATATCTCAGCATAAACTACAATACAAACTCTTACCGTTAGGGGAGGGCATCACACCTGTTGAAAAATATAAGCTTGTTTGGGTCCCCATTTTTTCGGCATATATGGGTTACAAAAAAAAAAGCATATTCATATCAGCAGAATGATGATAAAAGATTGCAAACTAATAAAAACAATGAAGAAAATATTATCATAGGGCATTAAAAGTACCTCACATGAACGACATGAAGGGCAGGTCCAAGAACTCCAATGAAACATATTGAAAAGAAAACCCTGTCAGGTTACCAATTTTTAAGATTAAAATAAATAAATAAATAAATAAAAAGACTAAGGCATTATGGAACATTTTAGCAACCACAAGGCATAACATCTATTCTGCGCCCGAGACTTAAAACAACTACTGTGATATTTCTTGCTACAACTTTTGCATGATAGCATCTTCCTGGCTCTCCCACTTCCTTCATTTTGAGCAGAAAAGCACAGGCGACACATAACTTTAGCATTAGAAAGTCCTTGCTCATCTCCAACCCGAACCACCAATTCTACCACGTCCAAATCATAACAAACAACTTATAAAAAAACAAATTACCTGCCCAGTAACCGAAAGAGGCACCTCCGACTGTGTTGTGTCATCTGTAACACGCTCGTCTTTGGGTTTTACTAATGGAAGGGCAGTTTTTTGGGTTTCGGCTCTTTAAAGTGCACTCCATGGGATGAAGACTTGTATCATATCCATACTCATTTGTGACATCTGCATCTCCCACAGGTTGCTTTCCCTTGTTTTTATTTTGTTGTTGCCCCCTGCTAAACCTTGGATTGACTATTGGGTATAGCATACGGAAGCGCTTCAATCTCCTCCAATTTCTGGTTTCTTCAGTGGTGTTCTGGTTGAATTAGGGGTGCAAGAGGATCCATCTTGGTACCTTAAATGGGGCCGTTTTAAGGGTCGTTCTGGTTCTTCTAGAATTTGTGTTTCTTCTTCCATAGCTTTCATTAGCTGGTGAATAAGAGTGGTGTTAAAATATCATAAACAAATAAAACGTCATCTTAGAAGAGAATTATCATTAGCAATACAGTTATGAATCACAGAAATACATACATCAGCTTGCTTGAGTTTCTTTTTCTGATCTGCTGCCTGAAAGATGACACCAATCAGAAAGAAATGACATGTTAGATGCTTGTGATACGAAATGACGGTGGCACTTTCAATCCATTTACTTATAAATGGGTCGATTTGATTAAACTTTATAAATTATGGGCTAAACAGGTAGAGTAAAATGAATAAGCTTCATGGGAATGGGTTTGAAAGTCACCAAACGTGTATTTTAATGCATAAAAGCTACTAAATCTTTTTATATCTATATTGTTACTGAATTAGTATACTAATTGTAGCTATAGTGACAAACTAATTATTAACAGAGAGTATGGACAGACTGAACCAAAAAGTATGGACAGACTGAAAAAACGCTCATTTCAGCTTTGGGTGATCTATACTTACTTCAACTTGAGCATTATCCGGCAGTTTCTTCCGTCCTACTACCTGAAAATAATACCAGTCATGCAGTCTAACATATCACCGATGCATAACAAAAGAGATGATGATTTAAATCCATAGAATTAGGTGTAACATATCAGGATCCAAATATGATACCTCTGATTCCTCGCTGTCAAAAATAGCATCAGCAAGAGCTCTATAGTTTTCGACCTCAGTGAGTTCCCAATTCTTTTCATAGAGTTTCAGAAGATTCTTCAACACCTTTTTTGTTTTCTCTTCTGGAATCCCGATTTCTCTCATGGCACGAAAGGCTTTCACATCTCTTGGATTGGGAAGCATTGTTAGCTTTTCTGCCGGTTTTTCCTCTACTACAGATTTAGATTACAATTAAAGTTGATCTAAATCTGCTTCCAGTTTAGAGATTCTATCACCCTTGTCTCCATAGAACTCGTTGATTACTTTAATCTCTCGAGAACACTAAAGCAAATGAAAACATCAATAAAATGATTATAATTTGATGAGGATGCAAGGTAGTTGTGTTATATCGTAGTAATAACCTGGATTTCCAATGTTGATTGGTCTTGCATTGGTTCCCTCCATAAGTCGAATAAGACCATAAACCTGATAGCATGAAAAGAATGTAAGGCACTAAGACATCATAAAATATCGTTAGAGATTGGCCCACAAAAACAAAGACCATCAAGAAACGGTTATAGTCTGGAAATACCAGTGTCAATAATGATTTAAATATTTAGCTTACCATATCAAATACGTAACAGAAGCTTCTTGTCTGAGTTCCAGGTGATTGAACAGTCAAAGGTTCATCACTACAATTTTAAGGACTATCTCATGCAAATATACAAAAAACCCTTATTGCACCCTCCTCACTACATTCTACATGAAAAAAAAAGTTCACATCTTCACATTAATAAAACATCCAATATCCAATCCTATTTACAATACTAACATATTAATCAGATATAAACATAGTCACAAAGATGTTATTCAGTATTTATCATATATATATTTGGATCGTATCAGAAATCATATTCCAATTCAATTAACAATGATTTACACGTGAATTAAAGATCAAACATACCTTACAATCAAAACCCTTTGTTTCGGTTCGTATATGTAGCCCAATCATAAAACCTTTAAACCTACAAAACAAATAAACAAAACACAAAAAAGGTTCATCACTACAATTTTAAGGACTATCGCATGCAAATATACAAAAAAAAAAAAAAAAAAAAAAAAAAAAACCCTTATTGCACCCTCCTCACCACGTTCCACATGAAAAAAAAGATCACATCTTTACATTAATAAAACCTCCAATATTCAATCCTATTTACAATACTAACATATTAATCAGATATAAACATAGTCAAAAAGATGTTATTCAGTATTTATCATATATATATATATATATATATATATATATATATATATATATATATATAATATATATATATATATATATATTTGGATCGTATTAGAAATCATATTCCAATTCAATTAACAATGATTTACACGCAAATTAAAGATCAAACATACCTTACAATCAAAACCCTTTGTTTCGGTTCGTATATGTAGTCCAATCATAAAACCTGTAAACCTACAAAACAAATAAACAAAACACAAATAACATCTGTTAGAAAAACTAAAAACACCATGAATGCATTATACTTTATCATATACAACGAATTGAATTAGGGTTTTAGGAATTTAGGAGGGAATGAATGGTGCATGAATGGAAAAGAAATAGGTCTTGTTTTGAGTTACGTCATGTTTTAATGGTTTTATGTGTTTGATTAGGGTTACCTACGTTGTAGGGATTGATAATCCAAGCAAGACTCCATCAAAATCTGACACCCGTTGGGCGACGCCTTCTTTTCTACGAACACCCCACCACTGAATGATGAACTTTGCCAATTTTCAATGAATGAATCGTATTAGGGTATATATCTTCAAAAAGACCCGTATATCTTCTAAAAATCAAACATAAAATCCGGTATACACATTTATAAGGAAGACAATATTAATCTATTCCTTAAATATAGCTTAACAATATCAGATTTTTAAGCATGACTTAAATATTTTCTATTGTAAATAATTTTTTTTTTGCTTGGTCCAGTGTTTGAAGCATTTGTATGTGGATTAAATAGCCAAGGTTCGAATCTTGAAAAGGACAATTTTAATTAAGTTTTTAATTTCGGATTAAAACAAAAATTTTAATAAATCGATATTGCTTAGGTGGCAAAAATATCAAAATTTTAATCAAATATTGCTTAGGTGGAATTATGACATGGCATTACTGGGCAATCCTGCATTTGATGACGTCATGCGCATCTTGTTTTATATATATATATATATATATATATATATATATATATATATATATATATATATATATATATATATATATATAATATATATATATATATATATATATATATATATTGAGACACATAAAAAAACGAATCTTGGATTATTTAGCGATTAGCAATTGTCCGCGTACTTTATATTCATGCTTTGTAATTTTTTCTTTTGTAATTTTCACGCTCTTTATTATAATTGTTAATTACGGAGAGACATAAAAAGCGAATCTTGGATCATGCTTTGTAATTTTTTCATCTTTGCTAGCCCTTTCTGTAACTAAACCTTTCCCCTTAATATCAAAATATCCTTCAATGCAGTTATTTGGTACACGCTGAGGGAATTCTAACCCGGTATTTTGGTTTCGATGAGTTTGATCATTTCCGATGTAACAATTTTGGAAATGATTAGGAACACAGTAACTTTGTGAATTAGGAGCAAAGGATTCTGACACAGGGTCATTGTGTATTAAATTGTACATACAATTAGATTGTTTGCATGCATTATCATTTTTTAAAGCACCTGCATTAATTAATGTAAATAATTTTAGTTGCAACTTAATTGAGGTACCATAAATAATGAAATAAGTTATTTAAATTAATGAATCTGCATAATCGAAAATGAGTTCTCATGAATGAAGTGACTAACTAAAATTACCTCTATTTTTAGCAGCCATTTGTTGGTGTAATTCCATAATTGATGGTGAACCATTTCCTGGGAAAAAGACTGCGATGCAACAAAAGGTATGTTTTCCGCAGTTTCAAATCTCTTTGCATCATGGATGCTTTCGCCATGAAATGGATGTTGTTGGTTGTCAATCATATAGGTCATTGGGTTCAAATCAGCAGGCCAATTAGTATTTTAGAATTCCGGGTAATGGTTAGAAGGTTGTGATGCTTTTATTATTGTAGATGTTAAAGGCATTATACATATATTTACAAATACTGGGATTAAAGAGCAATTGAATAACAGTTGAGGATGCAAAAAACAAATTAATGCAATAGCAGCTATGCATATGATATTACAAAGCACAAATTTAATTAAATGGAAAAACCACATCAGTACATAGAAATAAAAGACATATGTAATAAAATCTAAAACCTTATATATTGCCATGGATGGATCTAATTGTGCAAGATACATGAGATACCTTTTAAATTACACCCGATATAACTCTCTAACTACTTGCAAATTCCTCTTCTGCAAAGATAAATTGTAGCAGATCAGTTATAACACCAAAAAAAAAAAAAAAAAAAAAAAAAAAAAAAAAACCGAATTTAAATTACAAAAGAGGAACCAATAATTATCAGACCTGAGTCAATGGTATATGTTTTAACTTTCTTTCTTCTGTTTGCAGGATAGTGGTAATATAATCTTCTAACTGCTTGCAACTTACTCTTCTGCACAGGTACATATTAACAAGTCAATTGTAACACCAAAAGGAAGATTACAAAAAAAATCAACATTTGAATAAGAAAACAGAAACCAAAGATGATCAGACCTGAATGTATGCTATATATTTTAACTTTCTTTCTTCTGTGTGCAGGATGGTGGCAAGAGATACAGCTTCCTGGTTACACTTTCCAATGGCACAAAGTATATGGAGGCAGGAGAATGATCAATTGAAGACAACAAAGATGACAAATGAACTTTCTAGTTACAACTTGCAATATTCATAGGGAAATTGAACCAATTTATCCCTCATTTAATGCATCAGACTGCAAGAAGCTACACCTGGACAATGAGGAGGGAAAGTGGACAAAACTTTCCCAGGAAAATCTGCTACAGTAGAGTACTCACACACACAAAAGCTGGCTTGAAGTACTTAGAAAACAAATAATTATTTTGAAACCAAATCAATGTATGACATGTGTACTTAATTAAGCATGAATTATTTAGACACCCAATCCCATGTAGGTACGTGGGCCACTTTCACAAAACAACCAATAGGTGATAAACACATTGGCAAACGCTTCCCTTGGAAGGGATCTTACTTCCCCCTTTTAGTAGATATATATAATTATTGAAAATGGAGTCACAAGTTGATTTATATCAATTATAGTATAGATTTTCTTCCAAGGAATTACAAAGGAAATATGTAAAACCCGAGTCGTTGTCCCGAATGAAGGATGAATGGAATTTCGTGTTTCGGGATCGTGAAACGTGTTGTGAATGTGAGATAAGAGTGAGATATTTTGGTTTTTAAACTAAAATTAAGAAATATTATCTAAAATCTACTAATTAATAAAGGCAAATGCTAATCTAAAGTGCTTAAGGCCAAAAACGCAAGGAAAAACTAATTACGGATCTAAACCGGGAAATCCCGAGCCTAAAATGTCAAAATAGTGAAATATTAATCCTAGGGGTGCAAAATTAATTTTCCTAAATTCTAATCAGTAAAAGAAAATTTTAGAAAAAAGAATTATATTTTTTTGATTTTTATTTAATTTTTTATGAATTAAAAACTATTTTAAAGAAATTAAATAATTAAAAATATTTAAACTACTGAGAAAAATCTGAAAATTTTAAGGAAAGTACTAAAGGTGCTACTGAAGCTAGGAAAAATAAAATCACTAAGCCAGCTTATTAAGCTGGAAATAAGCCAATGAAGGCTGATAAGCTAAAGGGACAAAGAGGTTTTAAAAGAATAAGTGTGCAAGTGTTTAATGAAAAAGACCCAAGGGCACGTTGGATGAGGTGTATGTGTGGTGAGCTGGGTGTCCAGGGTTCGAATCCCAGCAGTGCATTTTTTCCAATTTATTTATTTATTTTATTTTTTGTATTTTCTTTTTGAAACTGATTCAATGCTTAATTATAAGCACTTTTTGAAAAGGAAACTATTTTTAAAACTACCAATAAGCTGGGTTACAACTTATTAAAATTGACACAGTAGGATTTTTTAAAGTAAGAAGAAAAATGAAAAGTTTAAGAAGTAGGTAAATAAGCTAAGATTAAGCTAAAATGGAAACTTGATTAAGCTATTTTGAATAAAGTCTATTCTAAAAAAGTTAAAAAAAAAATAAGCTAACTAATAAGCACTTGAAAATCTGAGAAAGCAAAAAGTGCCTACTGTTGCAGTCCTAAAATGGGGCTGCTAAGGTGGTTTTTGCAGCTAGAATAAGCTGATAAAAAAATTCCAAAAAGGTGCAACAACTTAAGAAGCAACCAAAGAACTACTGTACTAGATTTCAGCTTATTAGAGCTTGTATTAAAGATTTTAAAAATGAAAAACTTAGGCTGATTTGGGCTCTAGGGATACTGATGCACTGATGTATCAGAGTAGCTAATTTGCAATTAATTCCTTCAATACTCAATCAAATACTACCAACTCTTGAAACCTTACTTTAACTACTGAGGAGCACTTAAGTTTGCCAAAATCAAAGACCAAAGAAGCTCTGGCCTATTGGTAGCTTATAAGGGCATATCAGACTTTATCTTTTAACTTACTAACCAAAAACCTTAAAGTGCCTTAGAATAGCTTAAAATCTACTGAAGTAAGCTTAACTAGGTCCAATTAAGCTCAACCAAATCACAACTTATGGTCAATGAACAGTACATGGCTTTTATGACCAAAAATAACTTAATGCCAAACACCCCTTATGAACTGTGATTTGCAAATTTTAACTACAACCTACCAATTGAAGCCTTAATATTGATTAACTACTTAATAACTAACTTGTTTTGACCAAAATTATCAACTTTTAAAACCTAAATAAGCACTAATAAACTTATGCTAATTTTGACTGGTTTGGCTTTTTTATGTTTTTAAGAACAAAATGAGATCAAACCTATCAACTACTATCAATGATGCTATAATTCAACTAAATAAGCAAATATCATGCAAATAAGCAATTAAAAGGCATAAAAATAAGCAATAAGCAGTTTAAGAGAATGGAATATCAAAAGGATCTTACATGATCCATGCTTAGAACTGATCTGATCCAACTTAGAACACAACCCAAGCTTGTTATTACAAGCCAAATAACACAACCCAAGCTTTTCCAGAACATCTTTTTCCTCCATCAGTTTATTTCACCAATAGTTTGACTTTGGTTGATTTTTTTTTGACTTTTGGGAAATTTTGAGATTAAAACAGTTTTAAGCTAACCAAAGACTCACCATAAGCTAGAAAGCTTAAATGAGCTTAATCTAATTGAAAATAGCTTATTGAAGGCTGAGATTGAATATTTTTTTTTGTATTTTTGAAGTATTTTCTATTTTTTTTGAATTTTGGTTTAAAAACAGAAGCTATGAAAATATTTTAATGAAAACTTTAAAAGAGCTTAAGGAGAGCTTAATAAGACATAAAACAAGCTAGGATTAGCTTATAATAGCACACATAAAAACAGAACAGATGGATTAAACATAACACAAAATCAAACTAAAATTTCATTAATCCTTAAAATCTGAGTACAAATATTCCTTACAACTCTTAAAAATACTGAATTTAAAACTACCACTAAGAATACATGAAAACGACACTACAGTAACCTAATTTTTGAACAGTAAAGGGGTAATATTGGCGGGTAAATCTGTTTTTGGGGGAGACTGGGTATTAAATGTTTGACCGGGTATTGTGGGAAATGGGTTAGGATCCGGGTATGGTTTAGATATAGGCTGGGTTTATTTTTTTATGTGGGCTGGAAATAGATTTGGGATTGGGTTTTAATTTTTAGTATAGTTTTTATTTATAGGATTTAGGATAAAATGGGATAAACTTTAGGGACTAATTCTGCCAAATGCTGAAATTATCTTCAAGGATTGATTTTGTAATTTTGCAGTGATTCAAGGGCTTTTCTTCAAATATGTTTTCCTTTTGTGATTTCTTCCCCGGCATCGGCTTTAAATATCTCTTCCAAACCTCGTGCTCGTGTTTTCCGGATTTTTCTTGATTTTTGTCCTTTTTCTTTTATCCGTTGCCTGTACAAACATAAACACAAAAACACAAATATCTCTTGGCATTTTGGTTAGTTTTTTGTCATTTTGGTCTGATTTTGGTCAAATAAAGGTATATGTTTAAGCATATACCAAAATCCCCCAGACTAAGATATTGCTGTGTCCTCACGCAATGTTATAAAAACACATTTTTGAAACCAAAATTTTCCAACCTCTTTTTACTAACTTTGAAAAGTAGCAAAATTTTCAAAAGAGATTAAGAAATCTTTAAGTTCTAAAAACTCCCCGATTTTCCTTTTTATTCTATTTTTGTATTTTTCTCATTATCACGTGACGGCTTTGTTGACAATCATTATCTATCAATAACTTTTAGAGTCAACGAGTAGGAAACACGACTCATAAAGTAGTGACCATACGGATAAAATTTGTCGTCAACTAAGCTTAAAAATGAAATCGTTGTTATTTACAAGTTAGATTGCCAACACTACTCATGGAAGTTAATTGTGTAGAACTCTTTGTCCCCAAATTCCTATTTTCCTCTATTTATTTTATTTTTGGTGAGACATGAATTTCTTCATATTCTCGTTTCAATAATTTTTAGTCCGATAAAAGCACTTTAGTTTAGACGCTAAGTAGTTTAAATTCCTTCCCTCGAGAATCATTGCAAACAAAAATGAGGTCCACATCAAGGTGATTTAAAATGGGGCTTATTATTCTATTTTTATACTTTTACAATATATTTTTTTAACTAACTTTTAATCGAAGTTGTGTACCATAAGCTATGGGGCTTCACAGGGAAGTTCCAAGACCTTAAACCTTTCGGAATAAAGGATCCAAGGGCCGTTACAACGGAGAGTTCCAAGACCTTAACGCCTTTCAGAATTAAGGGTCCAAGGGCCGGTGTAAGAGGGAAGCCAAGACCTAAATACCTTCTGGAAATAAGAATCCAAGGACCGATTTCGAATCCGCAGCTTATAGCACATAATTTTAAGTTTTATTTATTTATATTTATTTTTGGTGCCCACATTCCAAATCTCGTGTATCATAAACTAAACGGAACTTTACGGAGAATTCCAAGACTCTAGACATTCCTGAAATGAGGATCCAAGGTCGTTAGACCAAGACCTCACACATTCCTGAATTAGAGATCCAAGGCCCGCTTTATGAACCGTCGCTTATGTCACACGACACTTGGAGTAACCTTGATGTGTACCCGACTTTTAAAAGCAAGGATTCTTTTAAGAAGGAATAAAAACTAATTATCGCCAAAACCAAAACACTTTTAATTAGATTATTATTATTATAGGGTGAAACAAGCTGATGGGAACAAAAAGCCACAATTAGCTTCGATGAGCTTTAAAGAGAACCAACTACTCCACGTTTAGCAATCTAACTTATAAACAACTCTATCATTTCTCGTTCTTCGCAAATTTAAAATCTTAAATAATAAGATCCGCGAATGCTTAGCCGAATGGTTAAGGAGACAAGCTAGGGCTCAACACGCCCGATCAAGTCAAATTTTTATTCCTACTCTCACCAGCGGAAAGTCAACAAAATGTCAAAATTTATTATATTTTTGCACAAAAAATTTTAAAATTTTCTCATTTTTTGGATTTTTTTCAATTTTTTGAGGAAAAACGGGGTTGCATGAGTAAACGACAAAAAATGTAAGGCATAAATCAAATCGAAAGATTACCCCGCCCCCCCCCCCCCCCCCCCCCCCCCCCCGACTAAAACAAGACATTGTCCCCAATGTTTTAAAGGTATGGGTTCTCCTACAAAAATCTAAGGCCGTTTATTAATTATGCCAAAAGATAGATGTAACACGATAAGATTAAGGATATCGGATAAGCAGCGAATGATGAAACTCGAGTGGAGAGAAGCAAACCACGAGCACGAGAGTCTTCATTATTCGGGAAAATCCTGGACACATCACAGAAAACCACGAAACACAAGATACGGAAGAGGTGGCCTTCCTCACTTTTATTAGACTAGGCGAGTACCCGTGCATAGCAACGGAATTCGTAGCGGCAAATAATTAACGATTTGTGATATTGTGGTGAGTGTTTTGTGTAGCGTTCAAAATAGAACGTGAACCGATCAGAATGTAATTGCAAACGGTTGTACTACACGATAACTGAAGTCTAGAAAAAATTCTTAACATCTATCAAACAACATATAAAAACATTTAATGAAACTGAAAGTAAAACATTACATTAGTTATGAGATAAAAACTAACAACACACGTTACTCTTCGCGTAAAACTTCTTGATAAACGACATTTGAGGTGTAGATTCCTGCTTGACGGAACTCTTTAACTGGTTTAACCAATACCTTTGTTGTTCTACGGGATATCCCTCTAGACAATGCCACATAAAGCTGGCCATGCGAGAAAACAGAGTCGGGAAAATAGACACCCACATTTGGAATTGTTTGGCCTTGAGCTTTATTAATAGTCATCGCAAAGCTAAGGCGAATAGGGAATTGTGTTCTCTTTAGTTTAAAAGGGAACATGTCTTCTTCAGATGCAGCAAGAGGAATTCTTGGCAAGAGCACTTTAACTCCAGCGTGTTGTCCGACAGCAATCTCAGCATTGATGACATTTGGGTCAAAACATTTACATATCAACCTCGTGCCATTACATAATCCATTTGCCGGATCGAGATACCTTAAAAGAATAATCGGGCATCCTATTTTCAAACGCAAGCTAATTTTGTAAGTAAAACAGTTTTTTAAAAACTACAAATAAGTTCAGTATAATTTTCAAAATCAGATCAGTGGGCATTTTAACAAGAAATTAAGCTAAGGACCTAAGGTGAATCTAAATAAGCTCAAGAACTTTCTAAAAGCTAAGGTCCACATAAATAAGCTAAGGCATACTGGAATCAATCTAATTAAGCTATAGGAAAGCAGAATAAGCAACAAATTAAGCAATTAAACACTGAGTTTCGAATAAGCAAATGATGAAAAGTTGCAGGCCTAAAGTAGCATACCGAGGCAATGTTGCAGGCTCTGAAAAAGCTTTAAATAAGCTAAACTAAAAACTCAAAAAATGGGGAACAAGTATTAGAGCAACTAAATATAATGAGAACCAAAACTCGGCTTAATCTATACTACTTATGAGCTTGTTTTTAAGCTAAAATAAGCTCAGAACAGAGAATGAATTTGGTTAAATTACAATCTACTACTACCTCCGTCCCATATTAAGTGTCCATAATGGAATCTTGGGATGTCCCAAATTAAGTGTCCAGGGAATATTTTCAACCAATGAGAAGAGACTTTAGTGGGTAATAGTGATATTTGATTGGTGGAGAGTGTAGTTAGTGGAATTTCTTAAAACTTTGTGCATTTGAAAAGTGGATACTTATTATGGGACGGAGAGAGTATAAGCAAACTTCTTAAATTGTGGAAATTAATCTTGTTTAATTATTTTTTCAGGCATTTTCAGGAACCCAAAACGTTTCAAGTCCACAAAAAGAGGAAGCTAGGAGAGCGAACGTGCGAATCCAAGGCTGTGACCTGAGCCATGGATATTTATGTGGCACCATAGAAGCTGTAAATGTACCAATGGCAGATACACCAGTAAGCAGCATACTTTTAATGGGCATACTTTTCGATATCAGAAACCTTTGCACTATCCATATGCATACGCATGTCCAAAAATTATTTAAACACTAAAATTTGAAAATATACAATGATGATACCATCCTTGCTTCAAATATGATCTTCCAATACAAAATCAAGTTTGTTGATGTATGATAAGAAAATAATGAAATCCAGTTAGCCCAATGTCAACAGGAACTACTTATTTGAACAAAAGAAACAAATGAGATAAAAATGTTTCTAGGAAAGAAACGCAACAATGGGGCTCGTAACATTGTGAGCCCCATCGTTCCAAACCAATAAGCCCGAAAGCATCTTTGACCCAATTGTCGCGCTAACTTTCACCACAAAAGATTGTTTCTCCCCAACTTTTTTGAATGCTAGACTGCTCGGGTTTACCTTCACAACAAGTCCTGATGGTGCAAAAACATTAGCATTGTATGTCGACTCTGCTGCACCCACGTTAGTAACTGTCCTTTTAAACTTTTGAACAATGCTGCCCGATTGTTTGAAAGAGCAAAAGAAGGATAGTTCAAGTCCCAAACAGTTGCATTATTAGACGAAGAACAAGTACTTCCATCACCAGTGACAATTTTCAAATTCGTCGCATTATAACCTTGCCCACATAAAAACGACACAAAATCTGCTTCACCAGCGTCATAGACCAAGCCAGGGTCAACGGCCTTTAAGGGGTTGATATGTCCAGAACCATATGCAAATTCAGCATCAGGGTTTTTGGCTGAACTTAATGGTGCAGCTGTAGTCATAAGGGCCGACTTTATGGCTGCAAGAGACCAATCAGTATGGAATGATTTAACATAAGCTGCAGCACCAGTGGCATGAGGGCAAGACATGGAAGTTCCGGATATAATGTTGTATGGGACAACACGCGTGTCTCCTTCTTCACCGGTTACGGTTGTGCCTTGTGACCATGCTGCTAAAATGTCCACTCCAGGTGCGGTTAAATCGGGCTACAGTGCAACAAGATTTAAAATTTTAACATAAGGTGTGGTACATCTACTAATGTTACACCATAAAAATGGAACCTATAAGATAGTACCTTGAGAATATCGAGTGTGATTTGGTTCGGACCCCTTGATGAGAAGGAAACCACAGTTGAAGCTGTTTTGTCGACTGGCTCATGGCTCTTAAGGATCCTTGCAGTTGGTGTTCTATCAAGCACAAGCACAACAATTTGTGTCAGATTAACAAACATAATTGTAATTCCGATATTCTAATTTGTCAATTGTGGAATGCACGATACAAGCAACAAGCAAGTAATATTCATATGCTTGGCAGCGGCAACAAGCAAGTAATATATATACATGATTAATTTTATAACAATTAGATTAAAGAGAAAAGTAGGAAACCAGCATGATTAGTAAAATAAAGGAGGGAGCATAAACTCGAATGTAATGACAAGAAGACCATCATGAGTAGAGATAAAGTTGGTTTGAACCCGGGGTTTGGGGAGAGGTAGGGTCTATAATCAATAGACCACTTCTTAAAAGTATATTTACAACTGCATTTTTGTTATATAATCAATATTCAATAGACCATTTTTTAAAATATCTACCATGTTAGATGATTTGCCTGTCATGCTAAGTTTTTATAATAGGAGGATAGCCAACAATCAAATTCAATGAACGTTTCAGTATTATCTGCTTAACACATACATAATCACGAGACAGTTAACACTCAAAATAAATCTAGTTATATTTCCCAATTCCCAATCAAAGACAAAACACATAAATAAACCATCAGCGTGAACACCAAGGTACTGATCTAAATGTACAAATTAAGATCCGGTTATCAAAATCCAACAAATACTTGAAATAAATATAAATCCAACAAATAGTAACAAATTTATAACCATATATACATGATTAATTTTATAACAATTATTAACAACAATAAAAATAAAACATAAATATAAAGTGGCGGAAGCATACTTTTTTGGCGAGGATGCAGTTGTAGCTGCAGTTTCCCGGTGACGGTGGTGGCAACGGCTGTAGAAAAATGTACCAAAAA
Source organism: Artemisia tridentata subsp. tridentata (assembly GCA_021014915.2). Classification (NCBI taxonomy): domain Eukaryota; kingdom Viridiplantae; phylum Streptophyta; class Magnoliopsida; order Asterales; family Asteraceae; genus Artemisia; species Artemisia tridentata. The sequence continues at coordinate 64,731,070 of CP139509.1, read as the reverse complement.
ATTAAAAAAAAAAATTAGATGTACAAATAAAATATAGAGATCAATAAAAAATGATAATAATCAGTAATTTTATAACAATTATAACCATAAAAATCCAACAAATACATGAAATAAATATAAATCCAACAAATACTAACAAATTTATAACCATATAAAGTGGCGGAAGCATACTTTTCTGGCGAGGATGCGGTTGTAGCAGCAGTTTTCCGGTGACGATGGTGGCAACGGCTCGGTTGTAGCTGTAAAAAAAATGGAAAAACAATCGAAACCATAGACATCAATAAAAAAAAAACCATTAAAACTTGATTAATACATATATAACTATGAAAAACAATCGAAAAATACCTCAAACTTGGTGGTTCGTTTAGGAGGTTCCTCTCGGTTGTAGCTCGCATCCTTTCATTGATATCCGATTGATGTGTTAGCATATAATCTGGCGATACCATTCCATAAGTCTGCAATCCAGTTAACTCAAATTAATTATGCCAAAAATATAAAAATGAACAATTTATAAACGACGAGTTACCTCCGTCCTTCGATAATGAGTATATAGATCTTGAACATATTCAACAATTGCGAGCGGATTTTTTGTGTCTGAGATGTCGATATCCACAATTGGTTCCTCAAATATGTCTTCCATTTCAACCTCCTATTACCAAATTAATAATGTCCAAATTAGTAATCTAAAATATCCGGAATTATTTACCAAAGACACGCAGAAAAATTAATACCATGTGATCCTTTTGAGGTTCTGAAATTTCCAAAGTCATCGGCTCAGGTTGATCCTCTACATCTTCCCAAACCTTAAAACTCTCACTTGATTGTTTTGGCTTCAAAACATCCTAATTTTAACAAAATCCAGTCAGTAAATGAAATCAACAAAATTTAAACAACAAATCTTCACTGGTGTGTAGCGAAATTAGTACCTCAGGGATATACTGCTTCTTGTTGGCGATTTGAGCAGCAAGTTTCCTTTATTATAAGTAAGTAATTCAGTATCATATACAAGTCCAACAATCATAAAAAGGATATGGCCAAGATTCAAAACTAAATATTTCACAATAACAGGTCAAGGTCAATTTTTACCTTGTGATTGGCCTATGAACTTGATTCGCATTACTATTCTCTTTGTTTCCATTTGCTCTAAAGATCAAATTAATGGTACAAATCAGCTAAAAATAAACCTAAGATAAACATTATGAATAACAATAAACTTCAAAAAAACAAAAAACAAAAACTTAATAAAGGTATACTGTGATTGTGATGAAGCCCTCTTGTTCACTACACAAGGGTAAAGCTGTGCTCCTCTTTTTGATTAATTGAACCCAATGCTCTTCGATTATGGCTAATTTCGACCTCAAACTTCCGATTTACCATCTTTTCTCTTTTGACTTCATACACAAAAACACAAATCAAAGTCAACACAAATAAAAAGAACCCAAACTTTTTTCCGGCGAGGGAAAAATTTTTCCGGCGAGGGAGAAAGATTACCCGAAGCATTGATGCAACTTTCTCCTTATTGATACAGCCCGACCCATCCGTGTCATACATCTATAAAAAATATAGATCGATAAAAAAAATATGTATATATCGATAAAAAAAAATTCTAGATCTACCAAAAAAATATATCGATCTTTAAAAAATATATATAGATCGATATAAAACTCAAGATCTACCAAAAATACATATCGATCTATAAAATAAACTATATAAAATACCTCAAAGCTTGAGTGGTGGTGCTGTCGGATGGAGGTGGCGTCGGACGGTGGTGGAGTCGAGTGGTGGTTCTGTCGGATGGAGGCGGCGTCGGGCGGTGGTGTGGTTATTGGAGACTGCTTCTTTTGAGAGAAAGTGTTTTTATGTGTGTGCGTGTTTTTTTTTGGTAAACATAAAGTGAAGCGAAGTAAACAGGGTTCGATGGGGAAGGGCAATACGGGGATTACATTAATTTCAACTTTTCACTTTGACTTGTTGACCATACATGCTTTATAATTAGTTAAGATAGAAAGATAGATGGATAAGTATGGGGTGCCTCCCACGAAGTGCTTTGTTTATTAACGAGTCACGTAGCTTGACTCATCCCCGAATTTAATTGTTCATGGGGAAGGTTTTGAGATTCGGGACAACCATGGATGGTATGTCCCCTCCAAAATAGTGTTTGATCCTATGACCGTTCACCTTAAAGTTTGGACCGTCATTTTGAGCTAACTCGACGATTCCATATGGAAAAACTTGAGTAATGGTGAACGGCCCAGACCAGCGGGTTTTGAGTTTGCTCGAGAAAATCTTTAATCGAGAATTGAAGAGGAGGACTCGATCACCAACGTTGAAAATGCGGTTCTTAATCTTGGAGTCATGAATCCTTTTTGTTTTCTCTTTGTAGATTAAAGAATTCTCATAGGCTTGATCTGGAAGCTCATTTAATTCATTCAATTGAAGCTTTCGGTGATCTCCCCGCGGTCTTGAGATCAAAATTGGCATTTTCAAGGCCCAATATGCCTTATGTTCGAGCTCGATGGGCAGATGGCAAGCCTTTCCGTAGACCAACTTATATGGAGTACACCCGATGGGTGTCTTATAAGCGGTTCAAAAAGCCCATATTGCATCATCCAATTTGTCGGCCCACGAGGTTCGATTTTCACCAACGGTTCTTTCAAGGATAAGTTTCAATCCACGATTCGAAACCTCGACTTGACCGCTTGTTTGCGGGTGATATGCGGTAGAAAGACGATGGGTAACACCATACTTGAGCATAACTTTTGCAAATTGATCATTACAGAAGTGAGTACCGAGATCACTGATTATAGCCCGAGGAGTTCCAAATAGGGAGAAGAGATTTTTCAAGAACTTAACCACAACTCGGGCATCGTTAGTGGGGAGCACTTTCGCTTCAACCCATTTGGACAAGTAGTCGACGGCCACGCGTATATACTTATTCCCTCGTGAAGACGGGAATGGCCCCATAAAATAGATGCCCCACACGTCAAAAATCTCGCAGACTTGAATTGCATTTTGAGGCATTTCATCTTTTTGCAAGATTTTTCCTTGTCGTTGGCAAGATTCACATGACTTCACCAAGTCGTGGGCATCGCGATAGATAGTCGGCCAATAAAACCCAGAATCAAATACTTTTTTAGCGGTGTAGCTGGCACCATGATGTCCCCCGTGGGTCTATTATGGCAAGCCATGAGAATGTCAACGGCTTCTTGGCCATGCACACACCGTCTAATTACTTGATCGGCACATATTCTGAACAAGTAGGGGTCATCCCAAAAATAATGTTTAACATCTTTGAAAAACTTCATTTTTCTGCTGGGACGACATCCCTTTCACCACAAAATTCCCCGCATGGTAATTTGCATACTCAGCAAACCATGGGGTACTCGGATCATTCTTTAAAGATACCATCCCAAGTGTCTGGAGAGGAAATGTTTCGGTGATTTCCTTTTTCTCGAGAACACTTTGATGGGGATTTTCAAGTCTGGATAAGTGATTAGCGGCCAGATTCTCTGCTCCTTTTTTTATCACGAATGATGATATCAAATTCCTGGAGCAGAAGAATCCACCGAAGTAATCTTGGCTTAACATCTTGCTTCGCTAAGAGATACTTGAGAGCAGAATGATCCGTATACACTATGCTTTTGGATAAGACAAGATATGGTCTAAATTTCTCAAAAGCGTAAACAAAGGCCAACAACTCTTTCTCGGTAGTAGTATAGTAAGATTGAGCGTCGGTCATTGTCTTGCTAGCATAGTGTATCGGCTGGAAGTACTTTGATTTGCGTTGCCCCAGGACTGCACCAATAGCATAATCGCTAGCATCACACATTAGCTCAAAGGGCAAGTCCCAATCGGGGGCAACCAATATTGGTGCTTCAGTCAATTTCTTTTTTAGAACCTCGAATGCTTCGATGCATTCGGGAAAGAAGAAGAAAGGAGCATCTTTTTCAAGAAGATGGGTCAGAGGCTGAGCGATTTTAGAGAAGTCTTGAATAAATCGTCTGTAGAAACCGGCATGACCAAGGAAACTTTGGATTCCTTTAACGGTTGTGGGATGAGGTAGCTTAGCAATAACATCGACTTTAGCTCGATCGACCTCAATCCCAGATTTGGAAATCTTATGGCCGAGGACAATGCCCTCTTTAACCATGAAGTGGCACTTCTCCCAATTTAGAACTAGATTGGTGTTTTCACACCGTTCAAGAATTTTGTCTAAATGGGAGAGGCAAGATGAGAAAGAATTTCCATATACTGAAAAATCATCCATAAAGACTTCCATTGTCTTCTCGATCATATCATGGAATATTGCCATCATCCACCTTTGGAACGTGCCTGGAGCGTTGCATAAGCCGAAAGGCATACGTCGGTAGGCAAACGTACCATAAGGGCAAGTGAAGGTGGTCTTATCCTGATCTTGGGGATCAATTGGTATTTAGAAATACCCAGAAAAGCCATCGAGAAAACAATAGAATTCATTTCCCGCTAAATGCTTAAGCATTTGATCCATAAACGGTAGTGGGAAATGGTCTTTACGGGTAGCTTCATTGAGTTTTCGGTAATCGATACACACTCTCCATCCGGTGACGAGACGTGTGGGAATTAACTCATTTTTCTCATTTGTTACAACGGTAATTCCACCCTTTTTAGGCACACAGTGGACCGGGCTAACCCATGAGCTATCAGAAATTGGATAAATCATTCCAGCGTCAAGGAGTTTAAGAACTTCCTTTTTAATGACATCATGGATTTTTGGGTTAACCCGTCTCTGTTGCTGGACGGCGGGTTTGAAATTTTCTTCAAGTAAGATCTTGTGAGTACAGAACCGAGGGTCTATGCTCTTTATGTCAGAGATCTGCCAAGCGATGGCACTCTGATGCTTTTTGAGCACGTCTAAGAGTTGGGTCTTCTCCTCATCTTTTAGGTCTTTAGAAATGATGATGGGATATTTGTTGGTTTCTTCTAAGAAAGCATATTCAAGATGAGGAGGTAAATCCTTGAGCTCGAGCTTCGGAGGATTCTCAGTAGACGGCTTTACTTCTTTAAGTTCTTCTTTTTGAATTTCTTCCGGAGGGAGAGAAGATGACGGATCATTGTTAAGTAACTTCTCAAGGAGGAGAAGGTCTCCCTCCGGGTCAAAGTCTGAATCATCAATTTTTGGCAAAACTGATTCATTCTTGAGACAAGCCTCGATCTCTTCCAAGATGAAATCACTTCCCTCAAACGGAGTGAGGGAAGGGGAAGAGTCGGAAAGAATGGGTTGAGAAGAAGGAGTGGGATTGCCACTCGAGGATTTATCGGAAAATCCAAGAATTTCTTGAGAATACTCCTCCGAGGCAACATCAATCATATCGATTCGATTTACTGAGACGGAATCGTGATTGGAGGAGGATTTGAAAGTTCAGTCAAGGTTAAAGGTCATGGCCTCATTATCCACCCTCAATGTAATTTCTTCATCGTAAACATCAATCAAAGCTCGCCCGGTCCTCAGAAATGATCTTCCGAGAATTAGAGGAACCCGAGGGTCAGCATCGAAATCAACAACCACAAAATCGGCTGGGAAATGGAACTTCCCCACCTTGACGAAGACATCCTCGGCTACGCCAAGTGGACATGTTATGGTCCGGTCTGCAAGCTCGAGGGTCATGCAAGTTGGGGTAAGTTCGGGCAGAGAAAGTTTTTGCCAAACGGATAGCGGCATTAAGTTGATGCTTGCACCAAGATCGGCCAAGGCGTAGCATTCAACCATCCCCGGGAAATCACATGGAATGAGGAATTTTCTGGGGTCTCCAAGCTTTTCTGGAAGCTTTTTTAGGAGAACCGCTGAGTAGTTTTCATTCAGAGGAGTTTTTGCTAGTTCAAATAATTTTTCCTTGTTACTCAATAACCCTTTGATTGTAGAAGCAAACTTAAGCATCAGAAGCAAAGCATCCGCGAAGCTTATATCAAAATGCAAATCTTGAAAGATTTGAAAGAATTTCTCCATTTGATTTGAAGCTTTTTCGTGGAGCTTTTTATCATTCAATCTCGAAGGATAAGGAAGTTTGGCTTTTACGGGAGCTTTTTCGGGCTCAAGCACGTCCTTAGGTTTAGACTTTTGGACAACCGTAGGTTGGACGTCTTTGGTCCTTCCGTTATTAGCAGGAAGTTCCGTGTCCTTTGTCGCCTCGGTCTCACGGGTAACTACCTTGGGAGGAAGAGAAGAAGAGGTAGTCGGAGCCGTGGGTCTATCATAAGAAACAACACTTCGAGTGGTGATTGCTTTCATATCACCCCTCGGGTTAGAAATTGTGTTGCTAGGAATAGACGATGTACCCGAGGTTGAAGGTTGATTCTTTTGTAAAAAACGACTCATCATTTGCTTAAGTTCGTTTGTTTGTCGAGTCAACGTCGTATCAATCTCTTTCCGAAGATCAACTCTCATGTTGTTGATTTGATTCTGCATGGTTCGTATGCTAGCATCGGTTGCCTTCATATAATTTGAGAAATCAGGAGAAGGTGCAACTTGAGAAGGAGGAGATTGATAGACTTGTTGCGGTTGAGCATGATAATTGTTTCCACGATTTTGGTTGTAACTTTGGTTTGCTTGATAACCTTGATTGGTTTGATGAAAACGGCTTTGGTTGTTTTAAACGGGTGCAAAACCGGGTGGCCCCATTTGGTTGTTAGCTCGGTAGTTAACTTCACCTTGAGGACGAAATCCTTGATTTTGATTGTAGTTTGCAGCTGCTACGGTAGCATTGCAAACTTGGCTATCGGTAGCTTGACAATCATAATAAGGATGGGGACCACCACATATAACACAATTCTCTTGCACCGCTTTGACTTGAGCGGGTTGAGAAGATTGTTTCTTTTGTTTAGCAAGAACGAGAGTTTGGATAGCATCCGTGAGTTTATCGATCTTAGCATCTGTGCTAGAAGTATTGGTAGTCACTTTCGAAACAACTGGTTTGTTTTGAGAAGTGGGAGATTTATTCTCGATGATTGTCAAAATTTCTCTCGGCATTCGACTCAAGATATTGCCACCGGCGGCTGCGTTGAGTGAATCTTGATCCGATTGAGTTAAAGCATTGTAGAACGTATCGATTTGATGTAATTCCGAGAAACCGTGATGTGGGCATTTCCGTAGGAGATCCTTGAATCGTTCCCATGCCTCACCAAAATTCTCATCAAATCGTTGTTGGAAATTTGTGATTTCATTCCTGGCATTAGTCATTTTAGACGGAGGAAAGAAATAATTCACGAATTTATGGACGAGATCTTCCCAAGTATGGATCGATTGAGGGGGTTCTTTTTCAAGCCAAATCCGGGCTGCCCCCTCGAGGGAAAATGGAAATAACATCAATTTGATAGTGTCGTGAGGGACATCCTTATGGTAGTGTGTAGAGGTCAATTGGTTAAACCATCGGATGTGTGTGTGGGGATCTTCCCTTTCAAAACCATGAAATTGATTTCCGGTGACAAGTTGTATTAAACCGGTTTTAAGCTCAAAATTTGTATTGTGAATTGGTGGTACAACAATAGCATCTCCGTATCCCACGGTGGGACATTGGAGTAACTCTTGCATAGTACGGAGATCGGGAGCTTGCATTGCATTTTGATTTTCAACACCCACCCACCGGCGGGTGTTGATCGTTGTTGTTCATTTCCTCAACGTTTGGGAAATCAACACGGTGATTGTGACGGATAATTCTCTCGGGATTTGAGAGTGGTGAAATAAGATTGGGAGAAGAAGAAGAACGGGTGTGCATACACCAAATAGAAACAAAAAGTTAAAAAGAAAAACCAAATTTGAAAATAAAATATTTTTGGATTTTTATTTTTAAGGAGAAATTAATCACAATATTTTTGGTATCGATCCGGCAATCGATATTCGTTTCTCTTACGACTACTCGCAGTGTGGAGGAGAAGCAAAGGTCCGCTCGAAAGCTGATTAAAAACCCGCCTCTTTCGGTTCATCAATTTAATGTCAAACCTCCTTAAACTACTTGTATAGGTTGTAACCGAAAGATAATCCGAAATCAAATGATTTCACGATTGTTTTGTTGTTTTTCGATTTTTTTTTGTTTTGTTAACACTTTAGGAAAAGTGATAGTGGTATTTTTAAATTTTTTGGATTTTTATATTTTTGAAAATATTTACGAAAAAACGATAACTTCCCGGGAGAAGGATCTTCAAAACACGAATCGAGAAAACGAGAACAAAAATTTGCTTTAACCTTCCCCGGCAGCGACGCCAAAAAATGATTTGTATCAATTATAGTATAGATTTTCTTCCAAGGAATTACAAAGGAAATATGTAAAACCCGAGTCATTGTCCCGAATGAAGGATGAATGGAATTTCGTGTTTCGGGATCGTGAAATGTGTTGTGAATGTGAGATAAGAGTGAGATATTTTGTTTTTAAACTAAAATTAAGAAATATTATCTAAAATCTACTAATTAACAAAGGCAAATGCTAATCTAAAGTGCTTAAGGCCAAAAACGCAAGGAAAAACTAATTACGGATCTAAACCGGGAAATCCCGAGCCTAAAATGTCAAAATAGTGAAATATTAATCCTAGGGGTGCAAAATTAATTTTCCTAAATTCTAATCAGTAAAAGAAAATTTTAGAAAAAAGAATTATATTTTTTTGATTTTTATTTAATTTTTTATGAATTAAAAACTATTTTAAAGAAATTAAATAATTAAAAATATTTAAACTACTGAGAAAAATCTGAAAATTTTAAGGAAAGTACTAAAGGTGCTACTGAAGCTAGGAAAAATAAAATCACTAAGCCAACTTATTAAGCTGGAAATAAGCCAATGAAGGCTGATAAGCTAAAGGGACAAAGAGGTTTTAAAAGAATAAGTGTGCAAGTGTTTAATGAAAAAGACCCAAGGGCACGTTGGATGAGGTGTATGTGTGGTGAGCTGGGTGTCCAGGGTTCGAATCCCAGCAGTGCATTTTTTCCAATTTATTTATTTATTTTATTTTTTGTATTTTCTTTTTGAAACTGATTCAATGCTTAATTATAAGCACTTTTTGAAAAGGAAACTATTTTTAAAACTACCAATAAGCTGGGTTACAACTTATTAAAATTGACACAGTAGGATTTTTTAAAGTAAGAAGAAAAATGAAAAGTTTAAGAAGTAGGTAAATAAGCTAAGATTAAGCTAAAATGGAAACTTGATTAAGCTATTTTGAATAAAGTCTATTCTAAAAAAGTTAAAAAAAAAAAATAAGCTAACTAATAAGCACTTGAAAATCTGAGAAAGCAAAAAGTGCCTACTGTTGCAGTCCTAAAATGGGGCTGCTGAGGGGGTTTTTACAGCTAGAATAAACTGCTAATAAGCTGATAAAAAAAATTCCAAAAATGTGCAACAACTTAACAAGCAACCAAAGAACTACTGTACTAGATTTCAGCTTATTAGAGCTTGTATTACAGATTTTAAAAATGAAAAACTCAGGCTGATTTGGGCTCTAGGGATACTGATGCACTGATGTATCAGAGTAGGTAATTTGCAATTAATTCCTTCAATACTCAATCAAATACTACCAACTCTTGAAACCTTACTTTAACTACTGAGGAGCACTTAAGTTTGCCAAAATCAAAGACTAAAGAAGCTATGGCTTATTGGTAGCTTATAAGGGCATATCAGACTTTATCTTTTAACTTACTATCCAAAAACCTTAAAGTGCCTTAGAATAGCTTAAAATCTACTGAAGTAAGCTTAACTAGGTCCAATTAAGCTCAACCAAATCACAACTTATGGTCAATGAACAGTACATGGCTTTTATGACCAAAAATAACTTAATGCCAAACACCCCTTATGAACTGTGATTTGCAAATTTTAACTACAACCTACCAATTGAAGCCTTAATATTGATTAACTACTTAATAACTAACTTGTTTTGACCAAAATTATCAACTTTTAAAACCTAAATAAGCACTAATAAGCTTATGCTAATTTTGACTGTTTTGGCTTTTTTATGTTTTTAAGAACAAAATGAGATCAAACCTATCAACTACTATCAATGATGCTATAATTCAACTAAATAAGCAAATATCAGGCAAATAAGCAATTAAAAGGCATAAAAATAAGCAATAAGCAGTTTAAGAGAATGGAATATCAAAAGGATCTTACATGATCCATGCTTAGAACTGATCTGATCCAACTTAGAACACAACCCAGGCTTGTTATTACAAGCCAAATAACACAACCCAAGCTTTTCCAGAACAGCTTTTTCCTCCAACAGTTTATTTCACCAATAGTTTGACTTTGGTTGATTTTTTTTGACTTTTGGGAAATTTTGAGATTAAAACAGTTTTAAGCTAACTAAAGACTCACCATAAGCTAGAAAGCTTAAATGAACTTAACCTAATGGAAAATAGCTTATTGAAGGCTGAGATTGAGGTTTTTTTTTTTTTTTTTTTTTTTTTTTTTTTTTTTTTTTTGAAGTATTTTCATTTTTTTTTTGAATTTTGGTTTAAAAACAGAAGCTATGAAAATATTTTAATGAAAACTTGAAAAGAGCTTAATAAGACATAAAACAAGCTAGGATTAGCTTATAACAACACACATAAAAACAGAACAGATGAATTAAATATAAGACAAAATCAAACTAAAATTTCATTAATCCTTAAAATCAGAGTACAAATATTCCTTACAACTCTTAAAAATACTGAATTTAAAACTACCACTAAGAATACATGAAAACGACACTACAGTAACCTAATTTTTGACTCTGAAAATTAACACTCATTCTTTTGAGGAGAGGCTGCTATTTATAGGCTTCAGGAACCTCTAGGGTTTCACAGGAACCTTCAGGAACTCCATCTTCAGCCCTTGGATCAATCTTGGGCACCACTTCTTCCAATCGTGGCCCTTGATCATAGAATATGGAGATATAACCAATGATATTGTTAGGTTTTGCTACCGTGGCATTCCTCTGTCATGTCAGCATCTTCTGGAAGCTTTTTAAGGAGGGTAATTAATGTGAGAGCAGGGTAAATTGTTGGGACGATGGGTGAACAGTAAAGGGTAATATTGGCGGGTAAATTTGTTTTTGGGGGAGACTGGGTATTAAATGTTTAACCGGGTATTGTGGGAAATGGGTTAGGATCCGGGTATGGTTTAGATATGGGCTGGGTTTATTTTTTTATGTGGGCTGGAAATAGATTTGGGATTGGGTTTTAATTTTTAGTCTAGTTTTAGTTATTGGATTTAGGATAAAATGGGATAAACTGTTGGGAATAAAATGTTCAAGTCAAAGAGTCTGCCAGAAGAAGTATTGAGCCTGCTAGTTGATTTTGAAGAAGTTGAAGATGTACTAACAGTACCTTCTGGGTGAGAAGGTACTGCTAGTTGAAGAAGGTCCTGCTCAGTTGAATGTCAAGTTGATAGATATTTATTTGTAGATATTTAGTTGTATTATTAGTCTTTGTACAATGTAATACGTTAAGTAGAAGTAGTTCAGTCTTCTATGTTGTGCAGAAGAATATACAGAGTAGTTTACATTGGAAGTTGTAATTAATAGTAGGCTAGAAAAGTCCAAGTATCTTATTATATTGTGCAACTTGACAACATGTAAAAGGGTTCCTTATCCTATAAAAGGAACCCTTAGTCACCTTTTTACAAATCATCTCTTCAACTAATAACCTTTGTAATATCCAAAAACAAAACAACCTCTCTAGTAACTTAGTTACACTTTCACAAATCCATCAAAGATTCAAGGTTACTTTGTAATCCTGGTGATAGTTAGATCATCCGTATTATTTCATCAATAATATTGAATCGTTTTGTGTTACTAAAGTTGTGTTCTTTGTTCATTACAATTCACGATTGCATGTTTACCACCTTTTGTTTCTTTTAAGTGTGTTATAGTAAATTCCGCGTACTACATCACATTCATTCCTAAATATCTCAAACACATTATTAAGATTCACATCCCAAGTGTTTGCACAATCCTTCACAAGTGGTATCAGAGCTAGGCTGATATTTACGATTTAAAAGAACAATGGACGTTGAACACATTCAAACCAATGTTGCTGCAAAACTTCCATTACTCAAACAAAATGAGTTTGATATGTGGAGACTGAGGGTAGAGCAATACTTTCAAGTGCAAGACTATGCACTTTGGGAGATCATTGAACAAGGAAACTCATTCAAACCTACAATCACCACCTCCACAGTAGACGATGCAATAGTAACAAATACACAAGTAAACCCTGCAACCGCAGAAGAAAGAATCCAAAAGAGAAATGATCTCAAGGCCAGGAGTATGCTTCTCATGACTATTCCAAATGACCAGCTTTTGATCTTCAACAAGTACAAATGTGCTAAAACCCCTTTTCAAGCTATTGTGGCTAGATTTGGTGGAAATGATGCCATCAAGAAAACTCAGAAAACTCTCCTCAAACATCAGTTTGAAAACTTTACAGCCACAACAAATGAGTCTTTGGACAGTATGTTCAATAGACTACAAAAGCTTTCAAGTCAGTTAGCCATTCATGAAGTGCTGATAACTCAAGAAGACTTAAACTCCAAATTCCTTAGGAGTTTACCCTCTGAATGGTCCATGCATGTCATTTTCTGGAAAAACAAACCAGATATTGATCAGATGAGTCTTAATGATCTCTACAACAACTTCAAGATAGTAGAGCATGAAGTGAAGAAGACTACTGGTTCAAGCTCAGGAAATATGGCTTTTGTATCATCTCCAAGCACCTCAAGGGTAGTAGATGAAGAAAAAGATGGTAGAGAAGAAGGTACTGCCAACACAAATTTTGGTACTGCAAGTACTTTCAGCGGTACCAAAACAATTCTAGATGAAACAATTGGTTGTGCTTTCCTGACATCACAACACAATGGTTCCATATTGACTTTTGAAGACATTCAAGAGATCAATGATGATGATCTTGAAGAAATGGACATAAAGTGGCAACTTTCACTTCTGAGCATAAGGGCTAAGAAATTACTGATGAGGACTGGAAAGAAGATTATCATAAATGGTAATGAGCCTGCTGGGTATGACAAGTCTAAAGTGGAGTGCTACAACTGCCACATGAAGGGTCACTACTCAAGAGAGTGTAGAAGACCAAAGAAGCAGGATGATAAGGGAAGAGGTTTTGAGAACAAGAACAAGGGAAGCTTTGAGAAGAAAGGAAGCTTTGAGAACAAGGGAGGCTTTGAGAATAAGAGCAAGGCTGTGGAAATCATTGAGCCTAAAGCTATGGTAGCTATTGATGGGATGGGTTTTGATTGGAGCTTTATGGGTGAAGAGGAGTCAACTTCAGATGAAATGGCTTTAATGGCTTTCTCCAATCCTGAGGTACAAATTACTAAATGTTCTAATACTTGTAAAGTTTTTGAAGAATTACAAACTTTTATAAAACTTTATGATGAACTGAAAGTAGAAGAAAGAAAAACTTATCAAGACCTAGTTAATCATAAGTGTGGTATGGCCAAACTTGAGAAACAAATAATACACTTTAGGGAAAATGAACTCACTTTTTCTGATGCAAAAGGCATTCTTAATTGGGAAATATTTTTGAAAGATGCTGAAATAAACCTGTTAAGAACTGAGTTTGCTAAAGTGAAACTGGCAAAAGAAAATATTCAACTAACTGTTACCACATTGGAAACTGCTTCTGACTGTACTAGAAGCATAGTTGAAAATCAAATGAACAAGAGAATCAAATCTGGGATAGGATACAAGACTTGTCCTCCTCCTTACAGAGGAATCCCCTGTCCCCAAGGTATAGATCTTGCAGAATCAGGTTTACATGAATTCACCAACAAACCACTAGAGAAACCTGTAGAGAAAAGTGAACCTTTTGAGAGTGCTAAGGTTGCTTCACTCTCTAACAAAAAGGTGCTCACTGATAAGAAATCAGATGTTCTAATTATTGAAGATTGGACATCTGATGATGATGATGTAGAAGAGACTGTTTCAAACAAAGGAAACAAAATAGGACCAGTCAGTCCTAAAAGAGTAGAGATTAAGACTAAGGCTAAAGCTGTTCTGAAAACAGTTGAGTGTTGTGCTAATTGTAATAGCACACCTAGAGGTAGCCAGAGAAATTGGAACAATCTTAAGTCACGCCAACTTGGTGATGATTTTGTTATGTACAATAAGGCCTGCTATTACTGTGGTAGTTTTAATCATACTCATGCTTATTGTAACAATTGGGTTTCTGGGAGTACATCAAGGTCTAAAACAATTGGAACTAACCCCAGAAAAAGTTTTGTGAAGTCTAACACATCAAAAATTAATCATACTGTTAGACAAAATAAGCCTGTTAACTCAAAACCAACTACTAAGGGTGCAAGAAATACTTTCAAACATGCACCAAGAGTTGTGAAAAGTCCCTTTGAAAAGAAATCTGTGGTTAAAACACAAGATTGGAGACCAAAACCAAAAGGTCATGTGATGTGCTGCGTGTGTCGTTGCGGTTTAGCAGTTTTAATGCCTACTCAAGTTTTAAATTTATATTTAGCCGACTTATCAATAACACACACACTTAACGAGCAGTGTACCCGGTCAGTATGAATATAATGGTAAGTAGAGTGTCGATCACTAAGAGTGGAACGTATTATCTCGTTATTCTAATCAGTATTTTAATATTCTAACGCAAGGGGGTTCAGCCTGAGAGACTGGCACGATTTTGTTGCAATTAAATAATAAACTAAACCAATAGGCACGAATCAGCAAGTAGCACACACGTACATAGATAAATACTCGAGACAATAAGAGGGCTGTCCTTATGATTAAGTAGTTTGTCACTTGTTTTATTGATAGCTTTATATGAAGTGTATGTAGTTAACCCTTTCTCGTTGGTCCTATTCTTATCGGCGAGTAAACCCTTAATGATTACTTATGTCTAAAAGTTATTCCTAAGTGATCAATTTAGTAACAACCGTGGGAGTGCAACCTTTCAATTGCCACATTACACAAGCCACTAATAAACACAGAGGTTATCAATGCACTAATAAGTAGTAACCAAAGACATCAACATATAAACTTTAATTGATGGGAAAGCAGTTTTAAGGGAGTGCAACCTTTTCGTTGTCACATTACACAAGCCATCAATCCTGATGAATTAAAGTTTACTAACACAATAAAACAAAACTACTTAATGAATTAAACACATGCAGCACCTTCTTACAGCTCTTGTATCTTTGTTCGGGTGTGTCTTGTGCTTGCTGCCTTGACTGAATTCGTCCTAGGTTTCTTCTGTTCGGTCTTCGGATATAATATTCGGCCCTCGAATTTCGTCTGGTCTTGGGGTATTTATAGTTTCTGTCTGAGGGTGAGATGCGGCGCATCTAAGGAGTAGATGCGGCGAATTTACTTAACTTCGCATGGGGTCCAAGATTATAATAGTCAGGAATATTCGTACACCGCCAAAAGATGCGGCGTATCGCCATTCTAGGATGCGGCGCATGTCCTCTTGTATCTTGGATCTTATCTGGTGAGATCTTGATAGTGATGCGGCGCATGTCATGAGTGAGATGCGGCGCATCTGGAGCAGATTTGACTTGATCTTGACCATTTCAGTAGACTCTTCACTTTATGCATGTTTTGCTCCATAATTAGTCCAAAATCGCCAAGTTTCACCAAATGCTTGTTTTCAACTGAGAATTACAAAAGTAAACGATTAAGTATCAATCCTCATACACAATATAATAAAACAAGTCAATTTAATAGGATAAATGATAGTAATAAAATGTATTTATTTGAGTTCATCAAATATCCCCCCACTTGAACTTTACTTGTCCCCAAGTAAACCTTAGAATTAATCTTATGAAAATGTATCCTAAAAGATGTTAGGATTTATTTTTATATTTAAGCATGTATTCGTTTTTGTCATAATCACACAACTAAACACTTAACGAATTAGAAGTAAAATAAAATAATCTGATAAAAGCAAATCTAATCGTTTAACTGTCCAGTCGTGACGAATATTCTATCATAAGCTTGGCAAGTATACACATCTCCACCACTAAAGCCAAGGAATAACAAGTCTAAAGCAGTAAAAAGGGTTTTTAGGCTTAAGGGTTAATTATTCTTAATCTCTATCGATCTCAAATTCCAGAAAAGGCGACAAAATCACAAATACATGATCGAATCCACGAACACGATACTTGCAATTGCTCAAATCCTTAACTCGAATAGGCTAAAGATAGGTCCAAACTTCACCAATAATAATATATCAAAAAGGGCGACAAAATCATAAATACATAGCCGAATCCACGACTACGATACTTAAGATTGCTCAAATCCCTAATCTCAATAAATCAAAGGTTTGGTTGGATAAAGAATAGGGTATGGATAATATTTGGGATATAAATTGGTGTAAAATAAAAAATAAACAAAACAAATAAATTAAAATCCTAAGTGTGGTTAATCACTATCCCAACCATCCCATGAATAAGACTCATATCATTGAATAACTCACGCTTTAACACTTGAAACACACGCTTTAGGTAGACACGAATTATACTCAATAAGATCTTAATCAAAGAATAAACCTTAGTTGACGTTCCCATAACTGCCAACTCCCATTCAATCCATAGATATAGTACAACAAATAGTGGTGATATCGACCACTTACATAACTTTACATCGTTGGTTTAAAACAAACATCCAACTTTCTTTTTCTTTTTCTTTTCTAATTTTTTCGAATTTTTTTTTTTTTTTTTTTTTTTTTTTTTTTTTTTTTTTTTTTTTTTTTTTTTAAACATAAACATAGATGTGTAAAAATTTCACCACATCACTATAATGATAATTCTGGATAATTTTTCCATAACTTCATAACTTCAGAAATAACGGTAATAGTGAAAGTAGTAAACACACGAAAAATAAACTCAAAGCTATACAATATTTACTTTCACTCCAATTGCATTGTGCAATTTCCCGACCTAACCATAGATAATGAATTACGCACGCGAACACAGGTAATGTAAGGAAACACACTTTGCCTATAGCAATTAACCAACCACGGATCTTAATCTACAGGGTAGGCTAAGGTGTAAGGTGTAACGAAACATTTTAAACATAGGTGTAAGAAACGAAAGGAATGGCTCTGAGGGTTTTTCTAGGGGTATCTTACTCTAAAAGTGAGAGTAACAAAGGTTTATATGGCGGTTAACTAACCAGTGTAGTTAGCTAATAACACATAACATATAAAGGCCAATTGGGTGTAATCCTAGAAATTTACCAAGTTAGACAAGTCATTCCAATTATAAAAATAATACTCATTATGGTGGTCTCGAATAGTATACAAGCCAAGTTCTAAAGTTTACAAGTCACCGGCACACTCATAGATTTGTGAATTTTGAAAAATCACAATTTTTGAAAATAACGTCATGTGTGCAGCTATGCAACTTAGACCTTAAACAAAAACATGCTAAAAATTTTAAATTTTGATATATTAAGCACATTTTAAGCATATTTTGAAAAGTTTAGGACAGGTAAATGTTAAGTGTTCTAATTCTCCAATCCCCCCACTTAAGTTAAACAACGCCCTCGTTGTTTGTATAAAATGTTAAAAACTGGAAAATAAAAGAATTAGAACAGAAAAACTCCCCTGAGATTTGCTCGGTATGATCCTCCATTAGTGTAAGAGCAAAAATCATCTTTCTTGTGGATTAGAACGTTTAATCTTCATATGTGATGTATCCACAGGAAATGCAGGAATCTATAATACCACCAATGCTTTAAAACACACCTAAGGTAAGAAAGGTTCAACTTTGCATAATACATTAGTAGTTAGGAAAAATAAAAATTAAAAATAAAAATGAAAATCATCAGGTCAGTCGATGCGCCGTATCTTATGGAAGAAGATACGCCGTATCGAGCCTGGAATAAATACGGATCAGAATAAAAGATGCGCCGCATCCTTAACCAGGGATGCGCCGCATTAAAATAAACTGATAAAAAGTTTTAAATTCGAAAATAAAAAATATGCAGAAAAATAAAATAAAATAAGATATGACCATTTGCAGGAGATGCGTCGCATCTCATGGTTGAGATGCGCCGTATCCTCGGCGGCCTGACTGACTCGACACAGAACAGTAAAATAAAATATAAATCCGGGTTGTCTCCCGGTAAGCACTTCTCTTTATTCCAGAGTCTTCAAGTTAGACTCACATTCAGCTCATTAATATTGATCATTGAAGGAGTCGGAAACATCGCGCTCCTTCATCGCCAATTCGGTAATATTGAATACTCCTTGCTCGTCCTTGATTTCCACGCCGTTCTTCATTAATATCTGTATAAACAAAGTTCTGTCCCTTTCGGGCAGAGATGACAAAATGATAGACGGGAAATTCTTATTATCATATAAGCATAAATAAGCAAGGTGGGGTGGTAGTTCAATAAACACATCATTATTCAAATTTATTTTCTCAACTATTCTCCTACGTTTGTTAATTACTACGCAATCATACCACTCATCATCAGAATCATTAACAACATCGCGTCTAAGTTCGGTAGGTACATTAAGGTCAATAAATTCCTCAAAGTTCTCATGATTAGGATTAGTTGAGTTGTTTTGAATTAATGTTTCTCCCATAAGTCTAGCTTCAAGATCGAGGTCCATACGCTCTCTTAATCCTAGCACATAGACTCCTCTAATTATGCTTTTAACAGGATCTTGGCACTTATAGACTAGTTTGTTATTCCCTACCCTTAATGAAAATTTTCTTTTAAACACATCAATCTTAGCATGGGCAGTAGACAAGAAAGGTCGACCAAGGATTAAAGGAATCTTAACATCCTCGGGCATATCTAAAATAACAAAGTCTACAGGGAAAACAAATTTCTCAATCTTAACTAGCACATTATTAGCAATCCCTTCAGGTCGTTTTACCGTTTTATCAGCCAATTCAATAAGTAACTTAGTTGGTGCTAATTTTCCTAGTCCTAGGGTAGTGAATGTCTTAAGGGGCATAACACTAACCCTAGCTCCTAAGTCAGCTAACACATTATTGAAATTTATATTATTAATTGAACAAGGCAAAGTAAAACTTCCTGGGTCTTTTTCTTTATTAGGCAAGGCATTTAAGTCGGTTGCAGAGCTCTCTTCTTTCATTGCAGCCTTGATCTCCTCTTCAATCTTTGTCTTTTCTTTTAGTAATCTCCTTAAGCTGATTGAAGAATTAAAGAAAAATTCGGGTCTTGCGCCATCATTACCATTCATCGGTCTTCGAGGAAAAGGAATGTTAGGAGTGACTTCTTCAGTGGTGCTTATGGCCTTGACATGATCTCTTGGATTGGTTTCAGTTGAGCTAGGTAAACTTCCATATCCCCTTTCTTGAAGAACTTTGCTCATTTGACCAATTTGTTGTTCCAATGCTTTGATCGAAGCTCCTTGATTTCTTGTAGTAGTGTCCGTTGAAGCTCGGATTTCTTTGATCATAGCAGTATTCTCTTCATGTCTTTTAGAAGCATCGGCCATAATTTGCTTTAGAGTGTCATCCAAAGTCTGCCTCCTCTCTTGATAAGCGGGATTGAAGTTGTTCTTTTGATAGAATCCCGGACTAGCTTCCCTAAATCTTCCTGAAGGTCGGAATGGTTGTCCAAATTGGGTGTAATATGCTTCTTCAAACGTCTCACTTTCATTCTTATTCGGGCAATCTTTAGTGTAGTGAGGTCCTTCGCACTTTTCACATCCAACTTGGGCAGCATACACTCTTTCATCACGCTTCTTCATCTCTCTACTAATTTTATCCAATTGAGCCTGAATAGCAGCAATCCCGTCAAAATTAGTACTGCTCTTAGATCTAGTAGAGGTCCCATCGTGCCATTTCTGAGAATGATCAGCAGCTTCTTGGATTGCTTTCCTCGCATTGGTTGCACTCATTTGAGGCACAGCTCCCTTAGCGTCCAAGATTTGTCTAGTGGGCACGTCCAATCCTTGATAAAACAATATTATCTCCTGCATAGCGGTTAGATAGTGTTGAGGACATTTTACCAATAAATCTTTAAATCGTTCCCAAGCTTGATAAAGAGTTTCATCAGGCTCTTGCTTGAAACTGTTGATAGGCGCCATCTTTTTAGCAGTCTTAGCAGGTGGACAATATCTCTTCAGGAATTTGCTCTTCAAATCTTCCCATGTAGTGATTGAACTAGCAGGTTCATTCCTTAGCCACTTGTTAGCAGCTCCTTTTAGCGAGATTGGAAAGATTCTTAGCATGAGTTGATCGTCAGTCACTCCTTCTGAAGTAAACAAATCCGCAATCTCGAGGACCTTCTCAACATGCTCATTAGCATCCTCATGTTCCGATCCACTGAAAGCGTTCTCTCTTAGTTCCTTGAGAAACTGACCCTTCAATTCAAATTTTGACTTATCATCAAACTTTGGTCTAGCAACTCCTGAAGTGTGATCAGCACGGGTTTTGTTCATGTATTCCTCCATAGTAGTGTTTTCGCCCATTGTTTCTATTTCTTCTTCCTCTTTCTCTTCAGAAAAATAATCAAGCTCGAATGAACTTGAAGTATCAAAGCTTTTTGTGTTGAAAAGCCTTTTAAGCAAATGAAAAGCTCGTTCAGGATCGTCGAAAGGTTGAATCAAGTTCTTCGTAGAACTCCTGGTCATGCACTTCCTGAAATCAACACAAAAATATCAGTAGGGCATGCTCGAGAAAGTAGTATATCAGAAAATCAACAACGAAAACGGAATACGAAAAATTAAAGTTACTGATATCTGCAGACGATGCGCCGTATCCAAAAAGTTGGATACGCCGTATCTTATAATCGTTAAAATTAAATCAGACTTTAATTCAGAAGATAGATACGCCGCTTATAAATTAGAATGCGCCGTATCAATTTTAATAATCAAAAATCGATATTTATTAAAAATTAAATGCGTCGTATTAACAAAAGTTAATGCGCCGTATTTTCGTTACGTTTCAAAATACGAGATTTTTGATTCAGAAAGATGCGCCGTATCGATAAAAATCGATACGCCGTATCTGTTTATTAATTCGAAAACTGTTTTTAATTAAAATAATAGATACGCCGTATCTGATAAATCAGATGCGTCGTATATCGTTAACGTTTAGAAATTTTTTTTTATCAAAAACAGATACGCCGTATCTGCAAAAGCAGATGCGTCGTATTACTTTATCGCTTCGAAAAAATTTTCTTATTAAAAACAGATACGCCGTATCTTGGGGAAAGATGCGTCGTATCGAATTAATTAAACGCGTTGTATTTTATAAAAAATTGAACGCAATACGCCGTATCTGAGGAATCAGATGCGCCGTATCGTTCGATTTAGCTCGGTACAACGATAGCAGTATGCAAAAAAAAAAAAAAAAACGAAAAATTAAAACAAATAAAAACACACGAAAATAAAAACAAATAAAAGCAAATAAATAGCACACAAAAACAGAAAATATGCAAAATAGTACAATGAATGCAAATTAATCTAATACACAACAAAATTAGCGGTTAGATAAAAATAAATTAAAACCTAATTAAAATACTAATCAAATTAACAGATAATAACAATTCACTCCCCGGCAGCGGCGCCAAAAACTTGATGTGCTGCGTGTGTCGTTGCGTTTTAGCAGTTTTAATGCCTACTCAAGTTTTAAATTTATATTTAGCCGACTTATCAATAACACACACACTTAACGAGCAGTGTACCCGGTCAGTATGAATATAATGGTAAGTAGAGTGTCGATCACTAAGAGTGGAACGTATTATCTCGTTATTCTAATCAGTATTTTAATATTCTAACGCAAGGGGGTTCAGCCTGAGAGACTGGCACGATTTTGTTGCAATTAAATAATAAACTAAACCAATAGGCACGAATCAGCAAGTAGCACACACGTACACAGATAAATACTCGAGACAATAAGAGGGCTGTCCTTATGATTAAGTAGTTTGTCACTTGTTTTATTGATAGCTTTATATGAAGTGTATGTAGTTAACCCTTTCTCGTTGGTCCTATTCTTATCGGCGAGTAAACCCTTAATGATTACTTATGTCTAAAAGTTATTCCTAAGTGATCAATTTAGTAACAACCGTGGGAGTGCAACCTTTCAATTGCCACATTACACAAGCCACTAATAAACACAGAGGTTATCAATGCACTAATAAGTAGTAACCAAAGACATCAACATATAAACTTTAATTGATGGGAAAGCAGTTTTAAGGGAGTGCAACCTTTCCGTTGTCACATTACACAAGCCATCAATCCTGATGAATTAAAGTTTACTAACACAATAAAACAAAACTACTTAATGAATTAAACACATGCAGCACCTTCTTACAGCTCTTGTATCTTTGTTCGGGTGTGTCTTGTGCTTGCTGCCTTGACTGAATTCGTCCTAGGTTTCTTCTGTTCGGTCTTCGGATATAATATTCGGCCCTCGAATTTCGTCTGGTCTTGGGGTATTTATAGTTTCTGTCTGAGGGTGAGATGCGGCGCATCTAAGGAGTAGATGCGGCGCATTTACTTAACTTCGCGTGGGGTCCAAGATTATAATATTCAGGAATATTCGTACACCGCCAGAAGATGCGGCGTATCGCCATTCTAGGATGCGTCGCATGTCCTCTTGTATCTTGGATCGTATCTGGTGAGATCTTGATAGTGATGCGGCGCATGTCATGAGTGAGATGCGGCGCATCTGGAGCAGATTTGACTTGATCTTGACCATTTCAGTAGACTCTTCACTTTATGCATGTTTTGCTCCATAATTAGTCCAAAATCGCCAAGTTTCACCAAATGCTTGTTTTCAACTGAGAATTACAAAAGTAAACGATTAAGTATCAATCCTCATACACAATATAATAAAACAAGTCAATTTAATAGGATAAATGATAGTAATAAAATGTACTTATTTGAGTTCATCATCATGCTAGACCAAAAGGTCCTGCTAGACCAAATGGTACTGCCAAAATCAGAAATGTCAGCCCAATAACCACAAAATGGGTGAAAAGGGAAAATGCTGTTAAGTCCTCAGCATGTTGGATATGGAGACCACTCCAATCAAAAGTTGCATCAACAGTCCTAAAGAGATTTGATTACATTGATGCAAGAGGCAAACCCAAGTCAGTCATGGCTTGGGTACCCCAAGGAAACTAATATGTTTATATATGTGCAGGAACATTCCACTGATATGGCTGATAAAGGATATGTAGATAGTGGATGTTCAAGGCACATGACAGGCAACATGTCTTACCTCACAGACTTCAAAACATTTGATGGAGGATATGTTACCTTTGGGGGAGGAATCAAAGGAAAGATTACTGGTAAAGGTACAATCAAAACCAGTAAATTAGATTTTGAAAATGTGTATTTTGTGAAAGAGCTTCAGTTTAATCTCCTTAGTGTTTCACAAATGTGTGACAAAAAGAATAATGTTCTTTTCTGTGAGACTGAATGTCTTGTTCTTTCTCCTGATTTTAAGATGCCTGATGAAAATCAAGTACTTCTTAGAATTCCTAGAGGGAACAATATGTATAGTGTTGATTTAAAGAACATTGTTCCTAAGGAGAGTTTAACTTGTCTAGTAGCAAAAGCCTCATTGGATGAATCTATGCTATGGCATAGAAGGCTTGGTCATATAAACTTTAAAACAATCAATACAATTGCAAAATATGATTTGGTTAGAGGTTTACCCAAAAAGATTTTTCAAAATGACCAAACCTGTGTTGATTGTCTTAAAGGCAAACAACATAGAGCTTCTTGTAAGCCCAAGACCCATAACTCAATTTCTCAAGCTTTATACATGCTTCATATGGATCTTTTTGGTCCTACTAATGTGAGTAGCTTGAATGGTAAAAAATATTGTCTTGTTGTTACTGATGATTACAGCAGATTTTCTTGGGTTTTCTTTTTAAGATCTAAGCATAAAACTAGTGAGATCCTTAAGTCTTATATAACTGAGGTAGAAAACCAAGCTGATAAGAAAGTGAAAGTAATCAGATGTGACAATGGGACAGAATTTAAGAATAGGGTTATGGATGACTTTTGCAAAGAAAAAGGAATAAAAAGAGAATTTAGTGTAGCTAGAACCCCACAGCAAAATGGAGTAGCAGAAAGGAAAAATAGAACACTAATAGAGGCTGCTAGAACAATGTTAGTAGACTCTAAGTTGCCTATTTCATTTTGGGCTGAAGCAGTAGGTACTGCTTGTTATGTGCAGAACAGGGTTCTTGTGATTAAACCACATAAAAAGACTCCTTATGAACTTTTCTTTGGTAGAACACCATCTTTAAGTTTTATGAGACCCTTTGGATGTCATGTCACTATTCTCAATACCAAAGATCATCTAGGAAAGTTTGAAGGAAAAGTTGATGAAGGCTACATGATAGGGTATTCTTTGCAAAGTAAGGCCTATAGAGTGTATAATAGTTGCACTAGGCTAGTGGAAGAAAATTTGCACATAGAGTTTCAAGAGAAACTAGCAAATGTTAAAGGCATTGGGCCAGATTGGATGTTTGACATTGATAGGCTTTCAGAATCTATGAATTATGTGCCTGTTACAGGTACAAATACTAATGATAATGCAGGTTTTGAAGACAATGTTGAAACACCTAAAGATCAAGATTACATCTGGATGCCAATTTGGAAAGGATTGGATTTATCTTCAAGTCATGAAGAACCTTCAAATACAACAAATGAAGGTGTTGAAGATGATCATGGAACTCAGGGTCAAGAGAATCAAGAAAGTAGTGCAAATGAAAATGGTACTGCCAGTTCACAAGTTGGTACTGCTGAACCATTAAATGTTCAATCAGATGATTCTTTACCAGAAGAAGTGGGGATTGGCAATCTTCCACTTACCTATGAAGTTCCTACAACACACAACACAAGAATTCTCAAAGATCACTCCATTGATAATGTGATTGGTAGCATTGATTCTGGTGTTAGAACAAGAACTCAAGTCTTGACTTCAGACCAAGAAGGGTTTATCTCATCTATTTATGAAGAAAAGAATCATGAAGTTGCCAACATATGCCTGTTTTCATGTTTTCTCTCACAGGCTGAACCCAAAAACATTAACAAAGCCTTAGATGATCCAAGTTGGGTTGAAGCAATGCAAGAAGAACTTATTCAATTCAAGCTTCAGAAGGTTTGGAAATTGGTTGATTTGCCCAAAGGTCACTGGGCAATTGGAACCAAATGGGTGTTCATGAATAAGAAAGATGAAAGGGGGATTGTGATCAGAAACAAAGCAAGATTGGTGGCCCAAGGGTATACTCAAGAAGAAGGGGTAGATTATGAAGAGGTTTTTGCTCCAGTTGCAAGACTAAAAGCAATTAGGCTATTCTTGGCCTATGCTTCTTTCATAGGCTTCACTGTTTATCAAATGGATGTCAAGAGTGCCTTCCTGTATGGGACTATTGGAGAAGAAGTGTATGTTTCTCAACCTCCAGGCTTCATTGATGCAGAGTATCCAGACAAGGTGTATAGGGTTACTAAGGCTCTTTATGGTCTACACCAAGCTCCTAGGGCATGGTATGAAACATTGGCTTGCTATTTATTGGATAATGGATTTCAAAGAGGCAAGATTGATCCAACTTTGTTCATCAAAAGAACCAAGAAAGACATCTTGCTAGTGCAGATTTATGTTGATGACATTATCTTTGGATCCACAAACCAAGAGTTGTGTGTAGAGTTTGAAAAACTTATGCATAGTAAGTTTGAAATGAGTTCCATGGGGGAACTTACTTTCTTTCTGGGTCTCCAAGTGAAACAATCAAATGAAGGCATATTTATCAGCCAAGATAAGTATGTAGCAGAGATCCTAAAGAAATTTCAGTTTGCTGATTCTAAGGTTGCAAGTACACCAATGGATTCAGAAAAGGGGCTACTCAAGGATGCTGAGGGTGAAGATGTGGATTTGCACAATTATAGATCAATGATTGGGTCTTTGATGTACCTTACATCATCAAGACCAGATATCATGTTCTCAGTATGTGTATGTGCAAGGTTTCAAGTACATCCCAAAGTTTCTCATCTCACAGCAGTCAAAAGGATCTTTAGATATCTCAAGGGTCAACCTAGGTTGGGTCTATGGTATCCAAGGGAATCATCTTTTGACTTGGTGGCTTATTCTGATAGTGACTATGCTGGTGCAACTCTAGATAGAAAATCCACAACTGGTGGATGTCAATTTCTTGGTTGCAGACTCATATCATGGCAATGCAAGAAGCAAACAATGGTGGCCAACTCTACAACTGAAGCAGAATATGTTGCTGGTGCAAGTTGTTTTGGGCAAGTTCTTTGGATCCAAAATCAAATGCTTGACTATAGGTACAATTTTCTTAACACCATTATTTATATTGACAATAGCAGTACTATATGTATCATTAAAAATCCAGTTCAACATTCAAAAACAAAACACATTGAAATCAGACACCATTTCATAAGAGATTGCAATGAGAAAAGGTTAATACAAGTTGTCAAAATTGATTCTGAAAAGAATTTTGCAGACCTTCTCACCAAAGCTTTTGATTTAGGTAGATTCAAATACCTAGTAGGAGGTATTGGAATGATTAATCTTTGAAAAACATGTGTTTTTGTATATAAAATAACTGGTATTGGCTTTTAAACATGGTACTGCTAGTTAGTCAAAAAGGTACTGTCAGTTCATAATTGGTCCTGCTAGTATAAAGTTTACTCTATTTTTGTTCATCTTAATGCTTAAATGTTAACAATGCTATACAACAAGTGCTTTGCACTCTGTTCTTTTGGTTTGCAACTAACAAATTTCAGGTTGATAACAAAACAAGAGATCTTCCAAACAATCTCAGGGGATGTAATAATCTCAGGGGAGGCAATAATAACCTTAAAAAAAAGGAAGATACATTCAATGTTATGGAAGGATAAGAATAGATCACATATTCAGAAGGGATGAAGCATTTCCAAAGGAGAAAGTTCTATCTAGATCAAATGAAGGAAAGTTTCAAAGGCATGCTGATAGATGATTTCACTTGTTGAAATCCTTGCCTCTTACAATTCCTCCATCCAAGGAAATTGCACCATCTTTAGGTCAATGTGGAATTGGTATTCAGTTCACCAAGTTTTACAAACTTAAGAGCTGGCTAGTCCATAAGCAAACGACTTTTGGTAAAGACAAATCAAATCCGTTGATGGTTGATAGTTTACCAAAAACTATATGGTATTTAACTAACCATACTTTACAGTAAATAGTTGACTAGTCCATAAGCAAACGGCTTTTGGTAAAGACAAATTAAATCCGTTGATAGCTGATAGTTTGCTAAAAACTATAAGGGATTTTTGCTAAAATTTCAAAGAGACTGCCAAGTAAAATTTTCTTTCAAAGGTACTGGTAGTTCAAATTTTGGTACTGGTAGAGTAAAATGGTACTGCTAGATAACCGTTGAGTCTGTCAGATAAAATTCTAGCCGTTGGGCCTGGTAGTTAAAATTAGCCGTTGGGGTAATTCTGTAAATTACTGATGTTATATTATATTATATTTGTCATATAAAATATCTTTTTAACCGCCTTTTCATTTCCTTATTATAAATTTTCTTATTGTCGGTTAAAAGTAAAATCTCACATAATATCTTTCATCAGTCCTTATCCCAATTAACACTCACCTTTCATCTTCTACCAGTACTACCATCAAATCCCACCATCCTAATCAAGTTTTTCATTAACTTTCACTATGGCTGATGATCTAGTTTTTGTTACACGTCACAATCAGTTAGCATTTTTGGAAAAGTCTGAGCATAATGAATCTTTTCATCAAATAGTGGACTTCTTAAATGATTCTTACATCAGGTTTGCTTTACTTGTAAATCCCACTATTTATGAATCTCAAATTTTACAATTTTGGAAAACGGCTAAAGTTAAAACTTTTGAAAATGGAGACCAAAGGATAAAAGCCAAAGTGGATGGCAAACCCTTGACTCTTACCGAGTCATCCATTAGAAGACATCTTCATTTGGATGATTCAGATGGTATTAGTCAATTGCCTGATACTGAAATTTTTGAAAATTTGGAAAGAATGGGGTATAATGTGGTTTCTACTAAACTCACATTTCTTAAAAAGCATTTTACCCCACAATGGAGATTTTTGATCCATACAATCCTTCATTGTTTAAGCCAAAAGAAAACCTCTTGGGAGCAGTTTAGTGGTAATATGGCTACAGCTCTCATTTGCTTGGCAACAAACAGAAAATTCAATTTTTCCAAACATATTTTTGAAGGATTGGTTAAAAATGTGGATAGCCAAACAAAGTTTTTGATGTATCCCAGATTCATTCAATGCATCATCACAAAATCAAAACATTTGTTACTTCCCCCACACTCACCTTATAAAACACCAAAACTTACACACAAGGTGTTTTCAAACATGAAAATTGGTTTCCTTGGGGAAGAAATACCACTTTTTGAGGAAATGTTACCACAACATGCTGAAGAACCAACACCATCATCTGAATCACCATCATCAAGTTCTTCACCTGGTTACATATCACCAACTCATCTTACATCACCAATCCCATCACCAATACCATCTGCAACACCACAAACACCATCACATCATGTATCACCATCCCAATCTCCTCCACAACAAAGTCTGGATTCACAGACAGTGAAAGAACTAAAAGAGAAGGTGGAGCTCTTAGAAAATGCTCTTAAAAGTCAGAACACAAAATTTTCTGAGATCAACATCAAGTTAGTTAAGAGGGTTAAGAAATTGGAGAATGAAGTGAAGATTCTGAAGGGTAAAACATCTTCAAAGTTAGTGTTATCTAGTTCTTCAAGATCAGATGCAGAAAGTTTGGGTCTCTCTTCCAAAAAAGGGAGGATAGGTAGTTCTGAAGGTGAGGAAGAGGTAGTTCTGAAGGTGAGGAAGAGGCTCAATTTCACTTTCATGAAGGAACTCTGCTATATGATGAAGAGCCTGCTGGTGCAGAGCAAGAGCCTGCTAGGATTGAGAAGCTGATGGCTATGGATTATAAAGGGTCTGCTGAACATGTCTACAAAAGAAAAAGGGAATCACAGCCTCAGGGGAGGTTGTTTGTTCAAGGAAAGGTATATGTTGATGATGAACAATCTGCTGCTCCATCTCAAGAACCTACACCAAAAGATAAGGGCAAGAAAGTTATGGTTGAAGATGAACCTAAGCCTAAAAGGTTGAAATCAGAGCAATTGCAGATGGCCTTAGATGAGGAAGTCTCCAAAAGGCTTCATGAAGAAGAAATGAAAAAGGCTTTAGAAGCTTCAAGACTGCTTGCAGAAATGCAAGAACAAAAAGATGCTGCTCAAACTCTTCTTGACTCTCAAGCTGCTCAGGAAACATTTGATGCACAACTACAATGGATTATCTCTATTGATCCAATTGTAAGAGGTCAAGCTTCTGTGTATCTGGATGATGAGACCCTCAGTACAGAAGAAAAGACAGCCAAACTTGAAGAATTCATCACCAAAAAGTATAGAGAAGAAGCCTTAAATGATGTATTTCAGCAGATCATGCAGTATAAGAAGAAAGGATTTAAACTGCCACATGATGAGAAAGAGCAGATGAAATTCTTCAAGTTATATCTGAAAAGGTCAGCAAATTGGAAGGATCATCAACTCAAAGGAAAATCATTTGATGAGTTGAAGTTTCTATACATTGAAGCCTACAAGAAGAACCACTGCACTCCCCCTAAACACACACAAGAAAGGCCTTCAATGAAAAAGAAAGATGCTCAAAAGAAACAAGAAGCAGAATTGGATCCAAAGCAAGTAAGTAAAATGTTAATTGCTTTACCAACAATTATACATGCTGATCCAATTAGGT
The DNA here is from genome assembly GCA_021014915.2 of Artemisia tridentata subsp. tridentata. Classification (NCBI taxonomy): domain Eukaryota; kingdom Viridiplantae; phylum Streptophyta; class Magnoliopsida; order Asterales; family Asteraceae; genus Artemisia; species Artemisia tridentata. Next base: position 64,701,308 of record CP139509.1, on the reverse strand, counting down.
CTAGACACCCTATTATTGATTGGGAAATTCACCATGATAGATCAGGAAAGTCATGGAAAATAACCAGGGTTGGGGGTCAAACTGCTATCTTCAAAAACTTTAAAAATCTGATTAGAGCATGTGATAGAGCTGACTTAGAAGAATTGTGGAATCTTGTTCAAATCAGGCTAGACACAAATTCTAACACTGATGTTAAGGAACAAGAACTTTGGGTAGAGTTCAATAGGATGTATGATCCTAATCCAAAAGATGTTCATTGGAAGTTTCCATATCATGATCCTACAACCACATGGGAATTCCTGAGTCATAGCAGTGTTCATCATCTTTTTACACAAAGTGGGATTGAGCTCTTTATGTTGGCTGAAAAAGAGTATCCTCTGAGCTATGAAGTTCTTGCAACCATGATTTCTAAGAGGTTAAGATGTGATAAAGATGAAGAAAAGTCAAAAGTTGTTCAAAGTTTGCTGATGAACATTTTTGAGCAATGTGAAAGAAAGAGAAAGGATAGAAAGTAAAGTTTTTGGAAGAGTTCCCTCAGATCCTCAAGGTATGTATTTTATTCATAAGAAACTTGTGTATTTTAAAGGAAATAACAAGTTTAGGGGAGGATTGTTGGGAATAAAATGTTCAAGTCAAAGAGTCTGCCAGAAGAAGTATTGAGCCTGCTAGTTGATTTTGAAGAAGTTGAAGATGTACTAACAGTACCTTCTGGGTGAGAAGGTACTGCTAGTTGAAGAAGGTCCTGCTCAGTTGAATGTCAAGTTGATAGATATTTATTTGTAGATATTTAGTTGTATTATTAGTCTTTGTACAATGTAATACGTTAAGTAGAAGTAGTTCAGTCTTCTATGTTGTGCAGAAGAATATACAGAGTAGTTTACATTGGAAGTTGTAATTAATAGTAGGCTAGAAAAGTCCAAGTATATTATTATATTGTGCAACTTGACAACATGTAAAAGGGTTCCTTATCCTATAAAAGGAACCCTTAGTCACCTTTTTACAAATCATCTCTTCAACTAATAACCTTTGTAATATCCAAAAACAGAACAACCTCTCTAGTAACTTAGTTACACTTTCACAAATCCATCAAAGATTCAAGGTTACTTTGTAATCCTGGTGATAGTTAGATCATCCGTATTATTTCATCAATAATATTGAATCGTTTTGTGTTACTAAAGTTGTGTCCTTTGTTCATTACAATTCACGATTGCATGTTTACCACCTTTTGTTTCTTTTAAGTGTGTTATAGTAAATTCCGCGTACTACATCACATTCATTCCTAAATATCTCAAACACATTATTAAGATTCACATCCTAAGTGTTTGCACAATCCTTCACATAAACTTTAGGGACTAATTCTGCCAAAAGCTGAAATTATCTTCAAGGATTGATTTTGTAATTTTGCAATGATCCAAGGGCTTTTCTTCAAATATCTTTTCCTTTTGTGATTTCTTCCCCGGCATCGGCTTTAAATATCTCTTCCAAACCTCGTGCTCGTGTTTTCCGGATTTTTCTTGATTTTTGTCCTTTTTCTTTTATCCATTGCCTGTAGAAACATAAATACAAAAACACAAATATCTCTTGGCATTTTGGTTAGTTTTTGGTCATTTTGGTCTGATTTTGGTCAAATAAAGGTATATGTTTAAGCATATACCACAAGTCGACAAATTTCTGTCTTATCATATGACCATCTTTTTGGAAAACAAGTCCACTATAACTAGTATTTCCACATATACAGAAAGTAAGGTATTAAAGTAAACAAATTTTGGAACAAAATGAAGAAAGTAGAAAGTAAACAATCGTCACTCATTTATAGTGTCGATTGTATTAGAGGATAAATTAGGCAATATGTTGTATTCTTCCCCACCTCGAACGTGTGACCATTAGCATAAACATAACCTTAATGGACCGTAAGCTCACAGTCGGACTTGGGTCTAATTTATCCTGTAATATGATTGGTATGTGCTTATTCACATACCTTTATTTGACCAAATTAAGACCAAAACGACCAAAAACTAACCAAAATGCCAAAGATATTTGTGTTTTTGTGTTTGTGATTGTGCAGGTAAAGGATATCATGAAAAAGGACAAAATCAAAGAAAAACCAGAAAACCCAAGCACGAGAAATGGAACGAATATTTAAAGTCAAAGTGAGGCAGCATTTTTAAGACTTGAGCTCTATATTTCAGAATAGCCCTTGGATCATTTCAAAATTACAAAAACAGTCCCTGGAATAACTATCCTTAAATTGACACATTTGGTCCTTCCATGTCTTAAATTCTTTCACATTAAATCCTAAAAATAAAATACAAACTAAATCTATCCCAAAAATACCCAATCCCAATCCTGTTAACCTAAATCAATACCTAAGCCCAAAACCACACAAGCTCACCAACCATTTTTATCCCAACCCGTACCCTTTACCCGGTCAATACCCTCTTCCCAATCAAACAACCATTAAACAATAAAACTAATTTACCCGCCTAAAATGTACTGTTCATCCCTAGTCTCCAAACTTACCCAGCCCCTATTTTTACCCGTACATTGACATGGCAGGAATTATGACAACATTCTCAGTCCACCCTAGCAATCCCAAGCTTTCCTATTGGTTGATTAGACGTGACTCTTGATCCAAGGGATGCCAAACGATTGGATGATGACATAATTGATCTAAAGGCTGACAAGAAAGGATCTAGGACCTTCTATTGGAAACCCTAGCTTCCCCTCAGCCTATAAATACCCTTCATTTCACCACAGAAGGAGGTGTTAGTTTTTTTAGGTTAAATTGGTAGTTGTTTCTATGTCAATCTAGTTTCTAGTTCTTATTAAGCTTTCAAGTCAGTTTGTAAACCTTTAATTTCTTATTCCCAGTTGTAATCAGTGTTTGGAATTAATGAAACAGTATTTCCTTTTAAATTCGAGTTCAAATTTCTTATTCTATGGTTCAAATAGGTTAATAAGCTCTTATATCTGTTTCAATAAGCTCATATAAGCTCTCACATAGCTTTTTGTGAGTTTATAATTCATTGTTTCTGTTTTAATCTTAAATTGCCAAAAAGTCAACAAAATTCAACTGTGTGGTCAAAATAAGCTAAGTGGATGATAAGCTAGAAAGGGATGGGCTTATTGCTGTCACCAGCTTGTCATTTGACAAGCTGGAGCTGTTGAGTAGCTCCTCGAGCATTTATTTGCCCTGTTTTGAGCAAGGGCTAGGTTAGAACTCATTGAAATTCAATTTTAGCTTGATTTTACTGTTCATTTGCTTATTCCTGTTAATCTAGTGCTTATTTTGATTGTTATATGCTAATTTGTTCTTAATATTGATATTTGATAAGTAATTTGTTAGGTGTTATTTACTTATTTCTGTTTTTACTTAAAAACCTCAAAAGAGCAAAAATAGCTTAAATCTAGTTTAGTTTATTAGAGTGCTTAATTCATGTTGAAAAGTGTTCATTAATGATTAATAAACTTGATTGATCATCTATTTTTAGATCTAAGTGCTTAATTTGGTCTAAACTAGTCATAATCTCAAAATCAGTAGCATAAGGGAGTGTTTGGATTAAGGTTGAAAATGGGTAAAACTGATAGCTACTGTTCTTGTGCACTTGGTTGAGGTTTTATTTTGCTTAAATTAATTCAGATTAGGTGTTAGTAGGGGTCTTTGATATGTTTTTGTGGATTTTAATGGTATGAGTTGAATAGTGTAGGTTTAAGAATGGGTCTTGATCTCATATGCTAGTTATAGAATTAAACTGATTTGGATCTTATTTTTAGTAGCTCTGTGTTCATTTTAGTTCATAAATAGAGTGTATACAAGTTGGTTCAAATCCATTTAGAATTTGTGAAGTTTTGGTCAAAATAGTGTGACTGTTGCATCAATAGCCTTTTTGTCCTGATCAGTCTTGCTCATTAATTTCCAAGTCAGTTCTAAGTGCTTTATTGGATTCATTAGAGCTTAATTCTTTAGTTGTAGATAGTATGGAGTATGAACTTAGTAAGCATTGAGTTTTAGTCATATTGCTTATTGGTATTTAGCTTTTTAGATAGCTTAAAATATCTTCAGAAGGCCATTTTTAGCCTGCATCAGTTTCCTTTTGTTCTGTCTTATGTGCCCATATTCTCAGCTTATCTTTAAGCTGTTAATAGATTCCTCTTAGCCTAAATTTTGGTTTACTAGTTCTTTGGTGGATATACTTTAGCTAATTTCAGTTTCATGATATTTGTTTATCATTACCTAGCCTTTTATTAAGTCCAAAAATGCCTCAGTAGGTTGTTCTTGGGCTGCACTCATAGCCTTATAGCTTTTTTTAATCTCATGCTTATCTGCTTATCTATTTAGCTTAATCTGTTTTCCTCTTGGTCCATTTAGATTAGTCTAGCTTAAGTTAGCTTAATCTGATTTTCTTTTAGCTCAGAGATAGCTTTTTAGCTTATTTGCTTATTTATAAGTACACCTTAGTTTCATTTCTTGTTATAAGGTCACTGATCTGAATTTCTAGAGCTTTTTCTGAGCTTATCTTTAGTTTTCAAAAATAGTTTTAGTTTTAAAAATTGCTTATTCTATTGTGCTTGTTATGTTTTAAAAAAGAAAAAAAATTCTCAAAAAGCCAAAACCGGGGTTCGAACTCTGGTCTTCTGCACACTACACCTCACAACACCAGACTCAATACCAGAATGCCCTTGGGTCTTTTGTGGTTAGGACTTGCTCAATTTAATAGTTAACCACTTCCCTTTTCTTTTAACTTATTTCCTTTTTCTGCTTATAACTGCTTATTAGAACTAGCTTTTTCTTCCATTTTATTTTTCTTTACTTTCTTATAGGATAAAGAAATTTCTGTTAAAAACTCAGATTTTTTAAAATTGTATTAATATTTTTAATCATTTAATTAGTTAAAATTAGTTTTTAATTCATAGAAAATTAAATAAAAAACAAAAAAATAAAATTCTTTTTTTTTTCTAGAATTTTCTTTTATCAATTAGGACTTAGGAAAATTAGTTTGGCGTTTCTAGGATTAGTGTTTCATCATTTTGACTTTTAAGGCTCGGGATTTCCCGGTTTAAGCGCGTTTTTAGTTTTCCCTTACGTTTTTGCTTGCACGTGTTTTAGATTATTGTTTTACTTTCCATTTAAGTTGTTTCTACTTTATATTTATCAATTTTAGTTTAAAATCCAAAATATCTCACATTTATCACTATCTACGACACGTTTCACGTCCCGAATTCACTAAAATTCCATTCATCCTTCTTTGGAGAAACGACTCGGGTTTACATATTTCTTGTTAGACCCGTTTCCCGGGTGTTGGGACCCCACCCTAGATGAAAATAGATTATGACCTTATGTGATTGGTCAGCCAACGAATGTTGTATTTTAGTCAAACCCGATGGTCAAGTGATAGTCAAGTATGACTAATATAGTTTTGGAAGTATGATGCATAAATAAAGGGACTAATGTTGCCTAGTATTAAAGAAGTTATATTATGTAGTGTGGCTAGAATAGAAGCAAAGAGACTTGAGGGGCTTAATTTGCCAAAGGACCAAAGACACCACCTAACTAGTTATATCTAGTTTTCTCCAGACACTTCTTCCATTATTATGGTAGAGTTGGAAGTCCGGTTTTAGAAGAGAAAGAAAGGAGGGAAATAAAATGAGGAGGATGGCTAATCCATGAAGAGATTAAGGTTCCATGGTAAGAGTTTAGTTCCTTGGTTATGTTTCCCTTCAAGTAAGTCTTTATGTTCTTGATTTATGAGGTTAAGAGTTATAGTTAGTGGGATTTCATCATATGATCAAGATATGATCATATGATGATATGATTTGGTAGATGAGTATGTTTAATAGGTTTTGTTAACCCTTGTTATGTTATTGATTGTTATGTTGTTAGGTTTTGGTTATTTATGAAAGATGGTGATGATGATAGAAGCTTGTGATGATGATGATGTTCTTGTTGTATAGCTTGGATTAAGGTAAGTAAAATGATGATAGCATAAGTTATATGGATTTCTATCATTATGTGTTATGTATGTTTATGTTGAGAAGATGAGATTGGGTTATGCTTATGTGATGCCATGGTTATGGCATATATGATGAGATGATGCTATGGATATGATGATGTTATGTGCTAGTTGAGATTTGAGTAGTGAGCCTTGATGTAAGTGTTTTATGTATATGATGCATTATGTGGATTGAAGTATGATTATATGTTATGATCGTTTTACTTACTAAGCCTTCGTGCTTACGGTTTAGTTGTCTAACCATTTTGTAGGTTGGTATGCTTATATGTGGAAGGCTTGGATATGTGGATTAAGGAATTGGATTAGCAAGATTAAAGGTAGTGTTTAGTTAAGAGCTTAGGTAGTATACCGAGCTCATGAGCAAAGTTGTACCCCGTGAGTCAAGTAATATTTTATAAAGTGTAGTCAAGTGACATATTGTATGCCAAGAGTTGTATAATGGGTTGGTAGTCATTTGGTATGTTAAAGTATGTTTTATGTGTTTATGAGTTAAGTTAAAGGGGTGTTTGGCTAATGTGTAAAAATACCCATTTTGGGTTGTTCATGGGTCAAGTGTGTATTGGAACATGTTATATATGTTAAAGTAATTAATATGGTCAAGTTTGAGGTGTTGTGGAAGTCGTATGTGGCATATGTCATGAAATGGGTCAAAACGGGTTTTTTTGTGTAAAACCCGTGATTGTGGAAGTACGTTTTCCGAGAGTCAAATGGTAAATGTTTTTGGATGAAAATGAGCCCATATATATAGTAATGAAATCTGGAAAGTTTGGTTAGGTTTCGAGTCCGGGAGGTTGGAGTATCGGCCGGGGATTTTGAAAGTCCAAAAACTAATGGAGGTCGCTGGCAGATTTTCGGTAAACTTCGAAAAATCATATCTTTTAATCCGTAAGTCGTCATGGGTCGTGCCACCTATCGTTTCGAAGGTAATTGAGTCTACTTTCATTTAAAAATAGTCTCAAGTCTTGAAAGTTTATAGATTTTTGTCAGTGGTTAAAAGAGTGACCAGATATCCATTTTAGTTCAAGTTTTTCCGCGTAAAAGTTTTAGTTTTTGGTCTAAGCGGGCACGGGGTGTTACAACTTGGTATCAGAGCTTCGGTTTAAGTGAATTAGGTTTCCACTATAGGTTGCCTAGTCTTAAACCACTCGTAGAAGCTTGGACGTAAGTATTAGTTGCGCGGGAATTGATTGCTAAGTGTTAGACAGATTATGTTTTGAGCTAGTTGAGTATATTGATGATAAGTGATGTATTTTGTAGTAGTGTTGTTGTGTATTAGATACAAGTCCACGGGGACTTGAGTTGCTTAAATGATTAGTTAGCCGTGCACCTCGGTTGGTGCCGGTGATTGTGTTGCTATTATGTGAAAATATGGTAGAGCCATAGTTATGGAATATAAGTAGCCATGCTAAGTGGTATTAGGGACGGGTTAGTAAGTGAACTAAGGTTTATGATGCCTTAGTTATAAGGTTGGCTATTGCTTGCGGCTAGTTAGAATGTTGAAGCTTAGACATAGATTGATTATGTGATATGACATATGATGCCATAGACTTCATGTTTTGATTGTGAATGTTTTAACACTTGTCGGATAAGTGTTAAGTGATATGATGAGATTGCTTATATGATGTTAAGTGTTATCGTTTATGCGATGTTAAGTCTATGGTAAGTTATTATATGTCTAAGTATTATGTGGTGTGCTTGAGAGCACGATGGTATAGAAGTATATGAGTTAAGATAGATGCATTGGAATGCATGTTATGTGTTGACCTAGTTGTGGTCGGTAAAGTTAAAAAGAACACATTGATATGTGAAATGAGTTAAGAAGCATGATAATTATTTGAAAAAGCATAAATGCTTAAAAGATTGAGATAAGTAAGAAATGAATAGCGAAGTATGTTTGTAGTTTGATGTCTTGAGAGGCATGGTTGATATAATAACGATTAGATGCTTGAAGCATAGTTTCTTATATGCTAAACTAAATGAGAAAGTTAAAGTGTGATAAGTAGAAGTGATGATGAGATATAGATTGCGCTAGAAGTCATAATTGATATGAAGTGTGCTAGAAAGAGTTGTAAAACATGAATGTGAACATGTTAACATATTTGAATATGTAAGATGAAATTAATGAAAGTATTATAGAATAAACCTACGTAAGGTTTATGTGTGTGAGTTGGATAGACAAATGAAGTGATAGTACAAGTTGAGGATATGGTCAACAAGGGTTGACGGGTAATAGTAAGAGTGTGTTGTAAGAACACGTAGAAATGTGTAAGTTGTAATGGATAAGCATTACATATAAATTGTCTAAATAAAGATGGCACATAGTTGGTGTATGAGTCAACTTGGGATTGACGGATGAATGATAAGTTGCATTGTGAAATTGCAAAGATAATAAATCGACAAGTGCTATATAGAAACTTGTCTAGATGATAGAAAGCGTGATAGTGAATGTTGAGATTGCGTAAGGCAATGAAAATTTAATAAATGATAGTGTGTGCCTAATAATATAAGTACATGAAAGATAAAGTGAGTAAAGATGATAAGACAACTATAGCTTGGATCCAATGCTCTAGTTTTGGCATCCTTTGGGATGGCCTAGCTTGCCTTTTATGGCATGATTGTTAGCTTGCCTTCACCGGCATGGTTTGCCTACATCCTTGGCATGTGTTATAGTATGGTATCCTTCGGGATGGCCATGTGTTACAGTATGGTATCCTTCGGGATAGCCTAGCTTGCCTTTATGGCATGGATGTTAGCTTGCCTTCATGGCATGGTTTGTTAGCTTGCCTTAGGGCATGGTTGTTAGCTTGCCTTTATGGCATGGTTATTAGCTTGCCTTCATGGCATGTGTTGGCATCCTTTGAGATGGCCTAGCTTGCCTTTATGGCATGGATAATAGCTTGCCAATTATGGCATGGATGTTTAGCTTGCCTTTATGGCATGGTGGATAGCTTGCCTTTATGGCATGGATGGAAATTTAGTGAGATTGGATCCAAGGCTAGTAAAGATGGAAAGTAAAATAAGTACGAATGTTATGTCGAAAGCGTATAAGTAGGACGGTTTATGGTTTCTTGATTTAAATGGATTGAGACGCCTTTCCATTTGAATGAAGAATTGTAAATCGCCGAACCATAAGTTTATAATTCCTTGTTTACATAGATTGGGACGCCTCTTTATGTAAATAAAGAGTTATAAATGAGTGGACTTATGTGTAACCGATATGATGTGAGTACGAATAGAGATATGAGAGGTGAAACCTAAAACCGGTTAGACGTCATAAGAAAAGATAAATATGAATATAACTTATAGCAGCTTTAAGGTCATGTGTGAAACCTTAAGATAGACGCTTAAAATGAGTTTGTGTGTCGAGTTGATAAGAAAATGGGTAAGTATTCCCAAGATTTGATAAGATGGATTGTTTAAGTGATGCGTAAGAAAGATTTTTGAAGGTGCCATTTGTATGGTACTTTGTATATTTTGAGATAAGTTGCCGGTTTTTGGTATAGTTATGTGTTAGTATTATGTGAATGTGAAATTAACCGGTATAAGATGTTATGTCTTGTTAGTGCATGGGCGTATGCCGTGTTAATAGTGTTGAAGTTTGACTTATATAAAGTCAAAATAGTAAAATTTTCCATATGACAAGTAGTCATTATTGGAAATTTTAGACAAGTTTGTGGTGAGAAGCGTGTTTTAGTGGATTATGATGTTGTGATTTTGTTATAGTGACTCTAGAATTTGCAAGATCACTTAGATCTTTGCAAAGTGATGGCTTAGAAAGCATGAGAATAAGGACATGGATGTCGTGAATTTAGTTTTGGATAGTTTTAGACGAGAGATTTCGGGGACGAAATCTAAATAAGGGGGTAGAATTGTTAGACCCGTTTCCCGGGTGTTGGGACCCCACCCTAAATGAAAATAGATTATGACCTTATGTGATTGGCCAGCCAACGAATGTTGTATTTTAGTCAAACCCGATGGTCAAGTAATAGTCAAGTATGACTAATATAGTTTTGGAAGTATGATGAATAAATAAAGGGACTAATGTTGCCTAGTATTAAAGAAGTTATATTATGTAGTGTGGCTAGAATAGAAGCAAAGAGACTTGAGGGGCTTAATTTGCCAAAGGACCAAAGACACCACCTAACTAGTTATATCTAGTTTTCTCTAGACACTTCTTCCATTATTATGGTAGAGTTGGAAGTCCGGTTTTAGAAGAGAAAGAAAGGAGGGAAAGAAAATGAGGAGGATGGCTAATCCATGAAGAGATTAAGGTTCCATGGTAAGAGTTTAGTTCCTTAGTTATGTTTCCCTTCAAGTAAGTCTTTATGTTCTTGATTTATGAGGTTAAGAGTTATAGTTAGTGGGATTTCATCATATGATCAAGATATGATCATATGATGATATGATTTGGTAGATGAGTATGTTTAATGGGTTTTGTTAACCCTTGTTATGTTATTGATTATTATGTTGTTAGGTTTTGGTTATTTATGAAAGATGGTGATGATGATAGAAGCTTGTGATGATGATGATGTTCTTGTTGTATAGCTTGGATTAAGGTAAGTAAAATGATGATAGCATAAGTTATATGGATTTCTATCATTATGTGTTATGTATGTTTATGTTGAGAAGATGAGATTGGGTTATGCTTATGTGATGCCATGGTTATGGCATATATGATGAGATGATGCTATGGATATGATGATGTTATGTGCTAGTTGAGATTTGAGTAGTGAGTCTTGATGTAAGTGTTTTATGTATATGATGCATTATGTGGATTGAAGTATGATTATATGTTATGATCGTTTTACTTACTAAGCCTTTGTGCTTACGGTTTAGTTGTCTAACCATTTTGTCGGTTGGTATGCTTGTATGTGGAAGGCTTGGATATGTGGATTAAGGAATTGGATTAGCAAGATTAAAGGTAGTGTTTAGTTAGGAGCTTAGGTAGTATACCAAGCTCATGAGCAAAGTTGTACCCCCGCGAGTCAAGTAATATTTTATAAGGGCTAAATATAGGCCTAGCCCGGTCGCTCGAGCTGCATGCCTTTTTTGGCCCCAAATTTGGCGATTACCCAAACTAGCCCAACCCAGAATCGACTAAAGGTGAGGGTGACATGTGTCCTTGTACCTCTGCAATCGACCTTCTAAAGCGACTTCTAGTAAAGTAAGCGACTTTCAAATTTGTCCTGTTTCAAACAAAAAGTCAAACATCGAAAAATGTGATTTTATGCTTTTTGCTCCTTCCACACCTTGAGCGACTTTGTCTAACATTAAGCGACTGACAAGATTACTTTAAGCGCCAATTTCACCTGACAATATTTTTTACTATTGCCAGTTCACTTTGTGCTATCCAATTTTCTTCACTTCTTTGAATACCTTTTGTATACTTTCATACTTTTATTTTCAAAAAGTGTATGAAACACTCTTCGTGTAAGGGGTATTCTAGCAAATTAGAGAGGCACAAAATAACTCTGAAACAAAATTTGTATTCAACATTTTTAGCGACTTGAAAGTCTCTTAAGCGACTTGGGTTTTATTTAATCCAGAATGTTTTTTAAAACACCTTTCCATTCCCCCCCTCCTCCTACACACACACACACATATTCAAATTCCCCAAAAACACCTACTGTATATCCAACATAAAAATAAAATCAAAATCAAGGTAGAAACCGTAACGCCATTATCAAGGTAAAATCAATAGAGGTATCAACTTCAATATCCCCTAAACCTGCTCATTATTAATTATTGAAGACCCAAATGGCAGATGGATACCTTGATGCAAAGATCACCATTCGGTCGCAGGTATCTGTTCTAGTAACGATTAAAAGTAAGTTGGAAAAGAATCAATATAGAATCAGCCTGTTTCGAGAAAGTGTTTTCGGTCCATGGTTAGATTTGCATGTACCCTCTTCTCATGCTTATGATAATCATTTGCTAAACCGCGTTTTACACCACCAGGTATATATTCCAAAATTGCTTGATCATTGCCCCCCCTATTTCCTTCATAATGGGGGATAATGTTTTGCAATTTGGTCGTTGGAAGTTTCTATTGATTACTGGTTTACTTTTTGGTCCTTTGCCTGAGCTTGCTGTAGTTGAAGAAACCCCCTTAGGTTTGCGACTTTTTCCTGATAAAAAATTAGAAAAAAAGTTCACTGTGTACGCTTATGAGCTTTTAGAACTTTTGGAAAACGATACACAATTTGATGCATTATCTAATGAGGATGCGGTGAGAGTTTGCCTGTTGATAGTGGCCGACGTGATATTCAATGGTCGTGGATCTTGGTATGTTGTTCCTAATCATTTGTTCCAACTGGTTGAGAATTTTACTGATTGGAATGCCTATCCATGGGGGGGAGTTCTTGTGGAGAAGTTTATAAGTCGGTTTAGCTAATGCTGTTCCCAAGTGTCGTGAGGCTTACTACAGGAAGAAGGAGAAGTCAAAAACATCTGATTCTGTAATTCCCACATATACACTCTCTGGTTTTGTTTGGGCTTTTAAGGTTAGATTTTGGCAAAAAACCTTTAATAATTAATTTTGTGTTTTCGTGTAGTAAGAGTAACATTAGTTGTATTGTTTTCTTGTTAGATTTGGATTCTTGAGAGTTATCCCAACAGCAGCTCATGGTGGAAGAAAGACTCGAGTAAGATCCCACGTGGTATTTCTTGGTCACACGGTAAAAGGTTCCAAAAATGTCATCATGATCTACTTTGTGGTTCGGTAAGCATTTCCATTATTATTTTTTTATTAGTAGATAATTTACGAAATATGTGTATTTGTTTTTGACATTAGTATAATTTGTTATCTAGGGTTCGAATCCAATATTGAAACTTGTTGCAACTGATGAAGAAAGGTTGCAACCATGGTTTGTACGTAGTAATGAGTATTTAGTTGAGCTCACTTGTATTCAAAGCCAAGCAGACGTTGCAGATGCTGTTGTAGATGGTGGAGAAAGACGTAACATATCTGCTGTTGAGGTAAATTGACACTACTAGAAAGTTTTGCACCAGTTGGGTCCTATAACTGTACTTCAAAATTATTTTGATACCAATTTTCATTATCTTGTAGGCAAATGCTGTTGTAGATGGTGGAGAAAGACGTAACATATTTGCTGAGCTTGCGGCCGTGAAGTCACTAGTTAAATGGCTCAATTTTAACGTGATTAATGAAGTTATACAAAGAATCACGAATATTGAGGAATATCTGAACATACGACCTCAAGGGGTGAGCTGTCTAAATTTATTTCTTTTCCAAGATAAGTACTTTGAGGATACCATATTTATTTATTTTTTTCCCCAAAAATATGAAGAAAGTATATATATTTATTGAAGCAGGCTTCAACATCTATTCATGAAACGTCTGAAGTAGGGGCATCTGTTAGTGATCACTTTGCTTCCAAAGTTGCAAATGTAAGAAGATATTTCCAAAGTTGCACATACTCTTAGTAATAGTAGACTCATCTTATTTTTTCAATTTCAGAATCCATCTCCTGTTCATGACAGTTCAGAGGTTCAAGTACAGCGGGTTAGATGTCTAAATTTATATTTTAACGACAAAATTACTTTGAGGATACCATATTTATTTTATTTTGTCAAAAAAAAGAATGAACAAAATACATATATATTTATTGAAACAGTGTTCAACATCTATCCCTGAAACATCTGAAGTAAGGGCGAATGTTTGCGATCACTTTGTCTCGAAAGATGCAAATGTAAGAAGAGTTTATAAATTTGTCACGTACCTCCATATTTCATTTTTTTTATAGAAAATTCATATTCTTTTTGAATTTCAGAATCCAACTCCTGTTCACGACAATTTCCATGTACACACCCGAGTGGATGATGAATGGAAAGATGTACACCCCCACGTGGATGAGGATTTAGCTTCCAAACATGCCAAGGTAACATCCTTTAAGTAAACTTTTTAATCCGATAGGTATCCTTGTTTTGTTATAATAACTTTTTATTTAATTTTATATTTTATATTTATTTTTTCCTTTTATTTTATATTTCCAAATTCAGGAATCAATCCCATTTGAGAATGAATTTCAGAACCAGTCCAAAAACTGTTGATCAAAAGAATGAGGAACACGGGAAGCTTCATTATTTAGACGCTTCCGCGTATCCATCCTCTATGTCACAACTAGAGTACAGTTATATTGGAGTTGATTATTACCCGGCGGTTGCTCACATGCAAGTTGACAATGCTAGTGATATCCGTTTACCAAAATTACCTGATCATTTTTCTCAATCGTCTATTGATGTAAGTACGCAGTTTATAGAAAATCCACATGTTATAGTTGTTTGTTACATTCACCTTCTTATTATACTTGTTTTTTTATGTAAACTTACAGCCCAAAAACTTTTCTGATGATTTCCTTCATACGGTTTTCCCAAAATTAAAGAAGCCGCAAGTCGAATTTGATTCTGTGCCTGCCATTCAACCGAGCAAGGCTGATGGACCTGCTCTTGACAAGTATGATAATAATTTTGACCAATTAGAAGATGAGGTGTTTCGTATTCCAGACAACACTGCGCACGGTCATGTTTATGGTAATCGTGAACTTGAAGGTGTGTATACTGATACATATGATAACGGTCTTGAGAAATTAAATGAGGCTATCCTAGTCATGGAAGATCACAATGGTGGTGAGTACAAGGATGTTGGTGACATAATTGGTAATGATTCTGATAAAATTACCGTTGCCAAAATCGACCGGGAAGCTGAGGAGGCAAGAAACGCCTATTTCCTTAAATCTCTAAATAACCCTGGGCAGGAGGTTGTCGACCGGGATCCTGAGGTACCTTTTTAAATATATGAGTTAGTGTATTCAGTTCACCTTCCCATCACCTCCAGCAGTAGTATGAAATACAGTAACAGTGCTATAATTCATAGCAGCAGTGGTAGCATCTAATTGGCAGTAGTATCCACCTGGTGTATTAACTTCACCTCCTCACCTTCTCCAGTAGTAGTATTAAATACACTAACAGTAGTATCCTCGTTGCTTGCTGTGGCATGTACTTAGCAGTAGTATCCAGTTGGTGTATTTACTTCACCTGCTAACCTTCTCCAGCAGTAGTATGAAATCTACTAACAGCTATATCACTGTTGCATGGAGTAGCATCTAATTATCAGTAGTATCCACTTGGTTTATTAACTTTACATTCTCACTGTCTGCAGTAGCATCCACTTAGTATTAAATACACTAATAGTAGTATCATTGATGAAGCAAAAAGTGTACCGCTTTTAGGGGGTCATTTAAGCCCTAAATCGTATTTATTTGATCAAATATTGCCCTAAATCGTTCCTTTTGTCATTTTAGGTACTTTGGAGAAGAAATCTGGAAAAGGAAGCATTTTGGACGTTTTTGGAGCATAAAAGTGAAGAAAACGACAAAGTCTCCTAAGCTGCTGGAAAAGTACACTTGACGGCGTCAAGGATTGCTCCTGACGGCGTCATGGCTTGGCAAAAGAGGTGGATATGAAAATTACACATGATAAGCCAGGGAGTTTTACAAAGGAAGTCTGACGGCGTCACCCTTTAAGGTGATCAAGGCCATCACGGTTTATGTTAAAGAGAGACGGCGTCAAGCACATTTCGGACGGCGTCAACCCTTGATAGGCCAGAGCGGATTTTGGAGGACTAAAGAGGCACGGCGTCAGGAAGGCCATCCGGGAACCCTAGCCGCGGCGAGGTGATGGCGTCAAGATCTAAAACGTGACGCCGTCAGGCACTAAGTTCTATATATAGTTTTGCAATTTTTTATCATTAGTGTGCAACTTTGTGAGGAGAAACCCTAAGACGAATTTCTGCCATTTTTAAGGGTTTTCATACCCTTAGATCTCCCATGTTTAATTGAAGATAAGTAATCATTTAATCAATCAATATGTCTATGTGTTGTTTGATTATATCTTGTTCTTGTCTTTTAATTAACATGCTAGGCTAGATTTATCTTGTGTTTGCTTAGATCTAATGAAACCTAACTATTGATTATTGGTTATTAGTGTGTTATTAATTGTATTGGATGATTGTTTATCAATGTTAGGCTTAAGAAAACTGGCTAACCTGCTATACGGTAACTTGCTTGAACGTCTTAAGAAACATGAACCAATGCGTACTAAGGTTATTATGGTTGTATTTAATGCATGAGCGAATTCTAGTGATCCCATGTTAGGAGCTTCTTAGCCGGCTCGACATAGGAGTGAAGTAGGAGCTTGTAGAGTTGGGGAAGTACGTACGCCACCCCACGATTGGTATTAAGGAATACACCCGTCATCCACGCAATTAATACACACTAATCAATCGGTAAAAGATAGTTAGGGAGTAAGGAAATCTAAGTAAACACATTTCTCTCCACATAAGTTTCACAACCTTTTCATTTTCAGTTATTTTATTTTATTTGCATTTGTAGTTATTTGGGTTAGTTGACTAGCAACTAATTCCGCCCACTCCTTCAAACCCGAGATTTTACTTGCTTTCATAAAAATATAAAAATACAAAAAAGAATCTTCCCTCACCCTTAGACCTATTAGAGTAGTTTTTCAATCCTAACGACACTATTCCCCTAGTGAACGATCAATCCCCCGGTACTTGCCACTTCACTATACTACATCGGTCAGGTACACTGCCTGGTGGGGATTGCAAGCCTCTTGAGATCCCTCGAGAGGTAAAACCTGTTGTAAGGTCGCAAAACCACGCATCAAGTTTTTGGCGCCGCTTCCGGGGAATAGTTATTGTTTAGGTTGAATTTTTATTTTATTAGGTCTACTCACTAGATTCCTTTCTAGTGAGATTTTTATTTTATTTTTCTAGGTTTTCTTTAGTCTATCTTATTTCTTTGTACTTTTGTTTGTGATACCTTCCACTTACCTCATGAGTAATAGTGATCGCTTGATCCCTGTTATTCGTATTTTCCGCCATGCAAACTTCCAACTACCCGTTCCCGCCACTATCATAGAAAACAACAACCTTTCACCCGACCACCACTTTGGTAACAATTCTGAGATGGAGGAGTCTGACCATGAGAATGACTATGTTAGTCCATTTTACGACTCAGACTCCGATGAGGATGCTGGTAATGGAGAAGTAGTTAACAAGGAATGGGGAAAAGAGGAAATTGATCCCTTTAAGTATGTTGACCCTAGGACTAAGATCGAAAAGGATAGCCTCTTTAACATGCAATTTCCATGTAAGATTGGTTATCATAGTTTTCATGCTTATCTTAACTCATCTTTGCCTATGAACATTATCTCTCGCGCTAATTATAATAAAATCATGGTAAATGAGCTAGAATATCAAGGAGATAACATTGTTGCTAGGAATAAGCCACTACACGTATTCGTGGGAAGTTTTGCGTATTTGGTGGATTTTATGGTTATGGAGAACTTAGGAGAATTTATTGATAACAAATTAACCCAAGTCATTTTTGGAGAACCCTTCAAAAGGTTGACCAACCTTGACGAGAAACTTGTGGACGGGTTAATTACATTCTCGGATGGGGATGAAGATTTTGTTTACCAAATGCCCCGATCACATCCTAGGTTTAAGAACTTCTCCATTGAATCTTGCAATAGACTTGTGCCTATTGACTTGTTAAGTGAGAATGATGAGAGAAAGGGGCTCAAATATCCACATGAGAAAAATAAGAGATATTATCATGGATGTCTGGAGCTGAATGATGAATACAAGAAAGATGAGGCAACAATTAGATGGCTCACACTCGGATACGTGAGCATAAGCGACACTAGATGAGCCTGACTTTGAGTCTAGCTACAAGACTCGTTAATAAAGAAAAGCGCTTCTTGGGAGGCAACCCAAGCTTTATTTGCTTTGTGTGTTTATTTATTTGTTTGTTTGATTTTATTTGCTTCCGTATGTATGTTTAATTTTTATTTTTATTGGTTCATGTTCAAAACTAAATTGTGAAAATGCTTTATCTTGTTTTTAACTTCGTCTTAACTACATATAAAGGTATTTTGCAAAAGTTAAGTGTAAGGGAAATCCAAATCGGTTTATTAGAACACAAATGAACATGAATCGTAATAATATTAAATTAACATACATATTAGTATTTGTTTGAGTCAAATGCTTGTATCGAGTCATAATGATGTTTTGCAGGATTTCCAGGAAGTAAGGTATAGGTTTTTCCAGAAATTTTCCGGAAACTTAACATGAGAATTCTGTCAGATCATTTCTGACGGCGTCAGGCTTTACAACCTGACGGCGTCAGGTTTTAATTTTCTGAAATTTTTGAAAGTTTTGTTTTCATAAAAAGTTTTTATTAAATCTCTAACTTATAAACTCCAGGAATCTGCAAAATAATCATTCCACAAGCATTATATCCTTATATAGAATTTATCCCGCCGATGTTATGCAGGTTTTCGTGTTTGTTTTCTCAGGTTTAACAGGTTATTTTGGACAAGGAAATGTATGTGGAATCAAGCTTATGGCGATGCATTAGTCGTGAAGCTTCAACATTACCTTGGAAGAAGATCTAACCATGTTACCCCTTTATCCACCAAACGAATCAGGGAAGTATTTGATTTCATTCTTTTACCTTATTTACTTTTACATCTTGTTATTTGAACATTGGGGACAATGTTCATCTTAAGTGTAAGGGGGGGGTAAAGTACGATACTTTAGAGAATGCTATTACGCTTGATTTTTGTTTGTTTAAGGGTAGATGTGTAATAAAACTGAGATAAATACTTGTTAGGGCAATTTTAGTGCCAAATTTAAAATTTTTTACAACATTTAGGAGTGAAACTTTGATCTTAATGAGCGTCTCATGGATAGGAAGTTATATGACTAGCACAAAAACCGTACCACTAAAAAATTTTTCCACCCCAAATATGTGAGGTTCGCCCCTAGAATTGGTAGGAAAAGCATTTATGCTATGATGTGTGTACCGGTAGCACTTAGATTCTAGAACTTGCGTTAGGACCATTCCGAGGCCACAAGCGAGACTACATTCGTGTAGTTAGATTTACTACATGATAAGAGGCATTAGGATTAACCCATTGTTTTACACCTGTGTTTTTGTTATAATTATGTTGGCTACATTGGTCAAGTAATTCTCCCACACCCTTTGCGTTGTACTCATTTTTTAGTACATGATACCCCTAGTACACCCCTCAGAGCCTATCTTTTCGTTTCGACCTTTAAGCATTTTACTTAAAGGAAGAATTTGTTACACCCCACTTAAAATGTACACCCAAATCGCCTTAGCCTACCTTGTATGCACTCATTTTTAGTGCATTATTGTGACAACATTTGTTTAAACCCCAAGTTAATTATCTAATTGATTACATGGTTGCTAAGTCGAGTCATATCCTTGTACATATTGTTTTGGGACGATTGGGACTCATGGGTAAAGTACTAGTGTAATGGAGTAATGGGGAAGAACAACATTATTACCCCCATATGTGCTAAATATTTTAAAAGTACTCCAAGTGTTTCGATTATCTTAATTCGAGTCATTAGAATAGTTATTTGTAAAGTTATGTAAAAGTTCAAGTGTAAGGGGAATGCAACGCCCCTATGATGTATTATTTTGGATGGTAGGGCAAGAGTGTATGAAAAAAAAATACAAAAAAATGAGAAAAAGAAAAGTAGAAAAAACATACGGACTACCATCCCGTTTCATTTTATGTTTATTTTATGTTTTTGTTATTTTGTTTTTAGCTTAAGTCGAGTCTAGTCTTGGCTTAGCAACGCCATATTGTACATGTAATTAATCAGATCTTTAACTCGCCACCAGTAAAATATCCCTTATCCAACAAAACCGTGTTTATCATATCCCTACACCTAACGTTATAACCCGTTTAAAAGCCCTCTTTGATAGTTTATCTTAGGTGCTTACGCCTAGTGGAGGAGGTTTTTGATCCTTTCCCAAGCCTATGGTAATCTATTTGCTATGACAGGTAGTGAGAGATATTATCCGTTTTCATTTATGAGATTTATTTTGATGACACCTGAGAGATGTGAGTATCTAAACACTACTTGTGAGGTGCTAGTTTGTAATCTCCGTGCTTATTATGATTAAAGTGGAACGACTATTTGTTGTAATTACTTTTATATTAGCGTTAAATGACCCCTAACTTGTATTTTGATTAGAATAAAAGCGCATTTGCTTGAGGACAAGCAAATCTCAAGTGTAAGGGTATTTGATGAAGCAAAAAGTGTACCGCTTTTAGGGGGTCATTTAAGCCCTAAATCGTATTTATTTGATCAAATATTGCCCTAAATCGTTCCTTTTGTCATTTTAGGTACTTTGGAGAAGAAATCTGGAAAAGGAAGCATTTAGGACGTTTTTGGAGCATAAAAGTGAAGAAAACGACAAAGTCTCCTAAGCTGCTGAAAAAGTACACTTGACGGCGTCAAGGATTGCTCCTGACGGCGTCATGGCTTGGCAAAAGAGGTGGATATGAAAATTACACATGATAAGCCAGGGAGTTTTACAAAGGAAGTCTGACGGCGTCACCCTTTAAGGTGATCAAGGCCATCACGGTTTATGTTAAAGAGAGACGGCGTCAAGCTCTATTCTGACGGCGTCAACCCTTGATAGGCCAGAGCGGATTTTGGAGGACTAAAGAGGGACGGCGTCAGGAAGGCCATCCGGGAACCCTAGCCACGGCGAGGTGACGGCGTCAAGATCTACAACGTGACGCCGTCAGCCACTAAGTTCTATATATAGTTTTGCAATTTTTTGTCATTAGTGTGCAACTTTGTGAGGAGAAACCCTAAGATGAATTTCTACCATTTTTAAGGGTTTTCATACCCTTGGATCTCCCATGTTTAATTGAAGATAAGTAATCATTTAATCATTTAATATGTCTATGTGTTGTTTGATTATATCTTGTTCTTGTCTTTTAATTAACATGCTAGGCTAGATTTATCTTGTGTTTGCTTAGATCTAATGAAACCTAACTATTGATTATTGGTTATTAGTGTGTTATTAATTGTATTGGATGATTGTTTATCGATGTTAGGCTTAAGAAAACTGGCTAACCTCCTATACGGTAACTTGCTTGAACGTCTTAAGAAACATGAACCAATGCGTACTAAGGTTTTTATGGTTGTATTTAATACATGAGCGAATTCTAGTGATCCCATGTTAGGAGCTTCCTAGCCGGCTCGACATAGGAGTGAAGTAGGAGCTTGTAGAGTTGGGGAAGTACGTACGCTACCCCACGATTGGTATTAAGGAATACACCCGTCATCCACACAACTAATACACACTAATCAATCGGTAAAAGATAGTTAGGGAGTAAGGAAATCTAAGTAAACACATTTCTCTCCACATAAGTTTCACAACCTTTTCATTTTCAGTTATTTTATTTTATTTGCATTTGTAGTTATTTGGGTTAGTTGACTAGCAACTAATTCCGCCCACTCCTTCAAACCCGAGATTTTACTTGCTTTCAGAAAAACATAAAAAATACAAAAAGAATCTTCCCTCACCCTTAGACCTATTAGAGTAGTTTTTCAATCCTAACGACACTATTCCCCTAGAGAACGATCAATCCCCCGGTACTTGCCACTTCACTATACTACATCGGTCAGGTACAATGCCTGGTGGGGATTGCAAGCCTCTTGAGATCCCTCGAGAGGTAAAACCTGTTGTAAGGTCGCAAAACCACACATCAATCATCATTTCTGGCAGTAGCATCTACGTAGCAGTAGTATCCAGTTGGTTTATTTACTTCACCTGCTTACCTTCTCTAGCAGTAGTATGAACTACACTAACAGTAGTATCACTGTTACTTGCAGTAGCATCTACTTAGCAGTAGTATACAATTGGTGTATTAACTTCACCAACAATAGTATCATTGTTACTTGCAGTCGCATCTACTTAGCAGTAGTATCCACTTGGTGTATTTACCTCACCTTCTTACCTTTTTCCCCGTAGTTGTATGAAACAGAGCAACAGTAGTATCATTGTTATTACATATATCAAAGGTCAAAAAACGAGATGAACATGAATGTCTAACTTTGCTTACAGGAAACGTTCACGAGTCTAAAAGGAAGAGGAAGTCTGTTAAGGATGTAATGGCACCCTTACCCGGACAACCAAAAAAGAAACGCGGTAGGCGAAAGTTTACCAAAAAGAAGACAATTGAGTTCCAACCAGACGTGCAACAAAAGAGGACGAAAGATGTTGGTAAGTCTTTGAAGGACCCCTACGTGAAGCTACTACCTACAACTCCACCAGTGGCCAAAAGGCGTTCAAAAAGACTGAATAAAGTAATTAGCTTCCCCCATTTCAATGAGGTGGAGCCTTGGGTAGAGGTATACTACAAATTAACTCAATTGGTCATATAGGATCCTGGTAATCAAAGTTACCATACGATTCATTGATATGTTTTATTTGAAATTTGTTTTTTTTTTCAGAATTTGTCACGTCCTGCTGGTTTCCTTAGTAACAAGAAGGGAGTGAAGAACGCAGTTAAGCCAGAATGTATGGGCGATTTTCTGGAAAAAGGAAAAAATGCAGCTTATACGTTTCCTTGGGGAAAATCAGACACTGTTGTTTGTCGCAAATTCTGGAGAGCTTTGTTGGCATATGGAAGAGGTCACAAAGGAGGATGGCTTGGGGATGAGGTAATAAATGAATCAGTTGGTGTCTGTGTTTTATTTAATATTTATTAGTTTAGATAATACAATGGCTTTATATTTGAATAGTTTAACAGTGTGATTTTTATACAAACCTCACAGCATTTGGATGTTTGGGTTGATCTAATGTGGCACTACAGACCAGACAATGCTGATTGGGCTATGGCGGGTCCGTTCTTCTCGGCTACTCTTCTCAAGGGAAGAGTGCATGCCGGTTATGCAAATGGAAAACTGTATCCTATGCCATGGACCAGTGTTAACAAGGTGGGTGTATAAAATGCATTTGTTCTCACAAACCTTTATTCAATTTATTTTTTTTTAATTCTAATCGTAGTATTTATTTTCTTCAAATGCAGGTCTACTTTCCGGTCAACGTTCCATCTGACCACTGGTTTCTGGCACAACTAGAAATTAGCACCGGAGTCGTAACGATTTACGACTCACTTGGTACGCCAGATCCAGAGACCAGAAAGGACAATCTCAAGATGAGGGCCACTTTCGAGAAAATGCTCCCGAAGTATCTTAAGTCGTGTAAAGTTTTCGATGCCAAATCCATATCCAGTTCAAATTATAAGGTGACTTTTCGAGTGGCAGATAATATCCCTAGACAAGGTGACGTATATGGTGACTGTGGAGTTTGGGTGTGTATTTTTTTGCATCGGTTAGCTAACAACTTGAGTATGAGTGTTGATGATCCTCTCCAGGTAGCGTTAGCCTATCGAGAACACATGGTAAGGTACTTTTGGAAGTATAAGGTGCCTGTCAATTCAGATGTTGAATAGATCATGGTGATGTTAACGTATGTAGGGACAGTGGGTGATGGTTGGATGGAGTTTTGGGGATGTAGAGTGTCTTTTAGGAATGTTAGGAAACGTTGCGACCTGTGATTTTTGTATGGATCTTTGGATGTGGAGGAACGAAGTTTGTTTTAGCGCAGCGAAAGCCGAGTCACGATTTGGATCAATCTCGTGTGGAGGTTTACAAAAGGGTGTTAGTATAGTGGAGGGGATCAATCTTGTTAGTTGGTCTGAGATGGTAGTCTAGTCTGAACTCATGTACGTTTAACTATTGTAGGTTTCTGTATCTTTTTATATATTAATTGTATGTTTCTGTATATTGATCGACTGTTCAACTATGTAGAACACCATGCCGTTCAAAAAAAAAAAAAAAAAAAAAAAAACTATGTAGAGCACCACAACTGTGAGTTCATGTGATGCGCATTAAAACGAGACGCTAACTTGTATTCCAACCATAACAAATACTACTTTGTCATGAACTATCATATTTGACTTGTTAAACGTCAAGTCTCATACATTTCCATCATCAGCTCATTTTGTTAAAGTGCAACACCCTAATTTGGAACTGAGATCTTTCCCACGTTCTGGTATATCAGGTAATTTTCCGCATGTTCATGGTAAAACAAATCTTTGTAGTATTCATTTTGGTAGATCCGTGTTTATGCACCCATAAACTATACATTTCATGTCATTGTCCTATACAAATTATGTTTCTGATTCACATTTTCAACACAACAATTTAAACAAGTTGTATACTGCTTTCGAGGAAAACAATCTTACATAAATGGGACAGGCCTTGCAGCTTCTAACAGGGTTTGTCGGGGACCAAGCAGTTTCTACCTTGTTGTGCGACTTGTAATGGTTTTGGACATTCGCAATGTGTTGCATTTAGAAGATGAAGCCATGATTTATGTCATTTTGGCAAATTATTTTTCAACCATATGTACATACGAAATGAGCGCGAGAATAAATCTTGGAGGGAAACTGATCCATGCTGAACACACCTATAAATAAATGCAGACAGCGGATACTCGTGTGTAGTGTGAAACCAGGCAAGTGATCACCTGGGTCGTTTCCCAACGAGGTGTGAATGGGCAACTGTGAAAAGCTAGGATTAGAGTGACTGATGTGATTTAGATATTTTTGATTTTGCTTTTTTTAACAATTCTAAATAACAAATTAAAAACAAATATGCACAAGAAATTTAAACGCGATTAAAAATAAACTAAAACGCGTAACGGGAAAGCTAAAATGGGACTAAAACTGAAATTTACGAAATTTAAAACCTAAAAATGTAAAATTACTTAAAACTTATTTAAAAACTTAAATTATATTTTTTTACACTTTTTATTTAATTATTATTAATTATTTATTATTTAATTACTTATTAAACTATTTAAATTTATAAAAAATACTAAATGAACAAAGAAAATTCTAAAACTTTTTCTAAAAATATTATTAAGTAAATAGAAGCTAAGAAAATTATAAAAATGAAACTTGCTTAATTAAAATTTAAAAAGATAAATTCTATTAAATAGAAGCTATCACTATTTTTCTATTTTTAGTTTTCTTAAGGTCTAAAAATATAATTATATTTTTCCTAGATTAAAAATGACAAAAGAAAATTATGAAAATTAAAATTATATTTTTTGGATTATTATTTTATTTATTATGATTTAATTACTATTAGAAACTAATTAAAAAGATTAAAAATATTAAATGACTTAGGAAAATTATGAAAAATTATGAGTAAATCTAAAATATTATTAGAAGGCTAAGAAAAATAAAAGTGGAGCTTATCTAAGCCTGATAAGCAGTTTTGGGCAGATAAGCAGTTTACCAATAAGCCAAAAATAAGCTACAAAGCACTAAAGAGTACCAAAAGCTCATAAATAGATTAATATGCTAAAAGAAGCACAAAACAACTTAAAATTACAAATAAGCACAAGAATTTAAGCTGATAAGCACTATGGCAGTTGCAAAGCTTTATACAGAAAATTCAGGAAATGGACCAACTTGCAGAGCAGATTTAAGCTAATAAATAAGCAGAAAAATAGAACTTAAGGGGGGCAAAACCTACCCTATACTACTGACTATATAGAAATATGAAAAGCCCTATCACAAACTAATCAATTGAAGTCCAATTGGACCCAAGATCAGATGCCAAAAACACTGAGTCTGCTGTGGTCTGTGTTGTGCAGAGTTTGTGCAGAAAATGCACAAGCCAAAGACAACCTTAACCAACTTTTGATTACTTCTAAATGGACTCAAATAGACTCAGGAAAGCCAAGAACAAGGGCAATATGAGCTTATGGCTGCATATGGCTTATTTGACCAATTTGAGGACTGAAATTCACACAGACAAAACAAATGGGCCAAATCTATCTAAAAGGCTAATTTGAACTTGAAATCTGCTTATAATGACAATAATAAGCTTGTACAAAGTTGGGATTATGACCAATGTACAGTAACTACTAGCTTGGACCTAGTGACAGTTAAAACCAAACACCCCTTTATGGGTTGTCTGTGATGATTTTCCAAATGAAACTCAAAATTTTAAACTAAAAGTCTATATTTTACTGATTTACTAACTTATATAAACACTGATAAGCAACTTTTAACACAGAATTAAGCAAAATATTAAGCTATACTACTTAAAGGTATTTTTGGTCTTTTTTAGTGTTTTTAAGAGAAATAAAGAACAAGCTTATATAAGACTGATAAAACAGAAGCAATACACTTAGAAACTAACAAATAGCATAAAACAATAATAATAAGCTACTAACAAGCACTTCTACAGTACTATGGAAATTTATGCAAAAATGAGAAAAAGCTCACAACTGAAATTGGATGTGAAACAAAGAACCAAGGACTAGAACCACTCCTAGCTTGTTCACACAAGCTAGAAAACCAACACAAGCCTTCCTGAATAGCTTTTAACCCCAGAATAGCTTATTTGGTTGCTTCTTTGACTTTGGTTGACTTTCTTCAAATCTTGAATTGGAACAAGTTTACACTATAATAAACTTACAATAAGCTATATAAAGCTTATGTAAGCTATTAAAAACAACTGAGAAGCTGTTCTAATTACTACTTATCAATGTTCTAATTCTCAGTACAAATGAAAATCAGAAAATTGGAATTATTATTAACTACTGACAATTTAACAAAGAACAACAATAAACACACTAAGATTACTTTGTATTGATTGTTGAAATTCGATATTACAAACTATTGCTACTGGAAATGAAAATACGAATTATGCTACTTTAACTACTTGCTCTATTTGAGCTACATTGCATTCTATATATACAAAATTAAAGTGGGATAACCCTTTGTCGACATCCTGATCATATCCCCACCATTGAATTGCTTCCATTTGATCTCAGTCGTCCATTTCCACTTTTGGCGGGAAAACAGGACAAGTGGTGTTTTCATCTGTTTTAGCTAGTGGGAGTGGGGAAGAAACATTTATTGCGTTTGGCATGTTAGGTAACGTGTATTGGAGGGGGGATGAGGTGGTGAAACAGCTGTGGAAAATGGTGAGGTGGTGGTGATGACTGGTTTTGTTTAGGCGGCAAGTGGAAGGGATAAGAGTTTGACCGAAGTCAAACTCTTATATTTAGCAAAGGTGAGTGGGTCGGGTTGGTTTTAAAGGGAATTGGGCTTGTGTAATTATTTTGGGCTAGGGTTATGTAACTGGGTTGGGGTTGGGTAAATGATAAGGGTTGGGTTTAGTTTAGATAGGATCCGGATTTTGTTATAGTTAAACATAAGGACCAATGTTGTAATTTGCTGAAAATCCAAGGACTAAACCTGTAATTTTTCCAAAGTTATCACAAGGGTATTTCTTGCCAAGTGTGAATAGTACAAGGGTATAAAACATAATTTTCCATTTTTAAAACACCCGGGGACTAATTTTGACAACTTTTGAAATTCGAGGGACTAGACTTGCCATTTTGTGAAACTTCAGGGACTGAAAATGACAATTATGCAAACTTTGTTCGTTTTTCACTTGTTTTCAATCTTTTTGTTTCTGAATCAAATAAAAACACATTTTATGATATTTTCTGTATTATTTGACTTTTCAAAGCGTTTTTGGCTGTTTATGTGGGTTTAAACAAGGTAAATATATGTGTATTTAGACACATATCAAATCCCCCACACTAAACTATTGCTAGTCCCTAGCAATCTTTTATGAAGTTTTAATGGATTTTATCTCTTTACCAAAAGCCATTACTTCTGGAGTAGCCAATGTTTTAGTATGTGATACTTTGGTACAATGATAACCAAATGATTTTGAGCAAACCATCAGCTGTCAACGGGTTTGATTTGTCTTTACCAGAAGCCGTTTGCTTCTGGACTAGCCAACTCTTAGATAAATTACAACTATTATCTTTGGTGAGCTGATTACCAATCATGGTTTTTCACTGCCTTTACCACAAGCCATAACCTTGCGGGCTAGCCAACTCTTCACTTATAAAGATATGGTGAGTCGAAAACCATACAATTTTTTTGGCAAATTGCAAGCCATAAACGGATTTGATATATCTTTACCAAGAGCCGTTTGCTCTCGGATTAGCCAATCCTTAAGTGGGTTAGACATGGCGGACTGATAACCATTTATTGCGTTCTAAGTGAGAAAAAATTTTAAAATTTTGGCTAAAATGGGGGTACTAGATGGTACATTTGATCAAATTCGCTAGAATTCCCCCCCACACTTAGAACTGAATATTGCCCTCAATATTCAAAGTACCGGTTGTAAAACCAACACTTAGAACGTGAAAGGGAAATACTAATAGCCATTATTTTTATATACTTTTTTTTTTTAGCTTATATACAACATGTGGGGCATCTCCCCCACACTAGGGTGTTAGAAAAGAGAAAGAAGTCAGAAATATGGGTGAAAACCCATATGGTGGGCTAATATTTTTGTTCACCGAGTCACTTAGCTCGACTCGACCCCGCATTCATTGGTTCATGGGGAAGTAACATGTGGAAGAAACCATCTCCATCGGACTTTCATTTAAAATGCTTGGATAACCAATTGAGCATAAGAAAGTTCCACACCGATGAGATAAATCCGGCATTTAAACCAATGTTAGATGGACAATGCCGGGGTCAAAGGTATTATCCTCACTCCCGAATGAGTGAAAGATAGGGGAAATCACCGGGTAGGTGAAGGGAAGAAGAGAGATCAGAATAGCACTTAAGATAAGAACTTCCTCCTCAAGAATTGCAAGTGGAGGAGGCAAGTCCTTAAACTGGATCTCAGGAAATTTATCAGTTTTTTCAACTGACTTGATTTCTTTCTTATGAAGTTCAACGGGAGGGAGAGGAGAAGAATTGTCCTGATTTAACAATTTCTCAAGAAGAAGAATATCTCCCTCCAGATCAATCTCAGCGTTATCAATTCCTTCCAGAAATGAATCACACTTGAGAAAAGCCTCGATCTCTTCCAAATTGGAATCACTTCCCTCAAACGGAGGGAGAGAAGGGGAAGAGTCGGAAATGATAGGTTGAGAAGATGGAGTGGGATCACCACTCACAGAATTATGAAAATAACCAAAACTCTCTTGAGAGTACTCCTCTGAAGCAATGTCAATGACATCTATTCGGTTAACCGATTTAGAATCATAATTTGAGGAGTACTTCGAAGTTTGATCATGGTTAAAAGTAACAGCTTCATTATCCACACGCAAGGTGATCTCATGCTTAAATACATCAATAAGAGCATGGCCCGTTTTTAGGAATCCTCGTCCAAGAATGAGAGGAACCTTTTGATCTGCGTCGAAGTCAACAACCACAAAGTCAGCTGGAAAATGAAACTTTCCTATTTTCACAAATACATCTTCGGCAATGCCGCAGGGATGAGTTATGGTTCGATCTGCAAGCTCAAGAGTCATGCAGGTAGGAGTAAGAGCCGGAAGAGAAAGTTTCTTCCATACTGAATGAGGCATAAGGTTGATGCTTGCACCTAGATCTGCTAAGGCATAACATTCAACCATTCCCGGAAATACACAAGGTAGTAGAAACTTTCCAGGATCTCCAAGCTTCTCCGGAAGCTTTTTCAAGATAACCGCTGAGCAGTTCTCATTTAATGGAGTTTTAGCCATTTCAATCAGTTTTTCCTTGTTGCTTAACAAGTGTTTGATTGTTGATGCAAACTTGGGCATCAGAATGATAGCATCCGCAAAACTGATGTCAAAATGTAATTCTTTAAAGATTTGAAAGAATTTGTCCATTTGTTGACTAGCTTTTTCACGGAGCTTTTGCTCATTTAGGCGCGATGGGTAAGGAATGTAAGGTTTGGATTTAGGGGCAATGACTTCAGGAGTCTCAACAGATTCAAAGACAACTCCTGGTTTGGATTTCTTTTTAGGGCCAACCGGAGGATGGACATGTGCTGTACTTTGTGGGCTTGGAATTGGCACTTTGTCCGTTGTATCCTCCGTCTCTTTTTCCATTTCAAACAACGGAGGAGGAATAGGGCCAGCTGGCCCCTCATAGGCAGCACCACTCCGAGTGGTGATAGCTTTGACGAAAGTGGTATCTTCTTCATCATCACTGTCATCAAGTACACTGACACGAACAGCATTGAGCATTTCGGAATAATATCTGGCTGATCTTTGCTCACTAAGTTTGGTTGACAAACTTTTAACCGTAAATCGTGAAAGAGTAGGATCGATTCTTGACGGTTGAGGAGCAATTGTGGGTGTAGATTTTTGGATGACCGAAGGTTGGACGTATTTAGCACTTCCATTGTTAGTGGGAAGTACCGGGTCCTTTATCACCTTGAATTCAACATGAGATTTACCACTACGTGTACTAACAGCTTTGAGTTCACCCCTAGGGTTGACAACAGTGTTACTTGGGAGACCTCCCGAGGTAGAAGGTATATCAGTTAAAGACTTTTTGATCTGGTTTAATTGGGCAACCAATAACTGGTTTGTCTCATGTTGTGTCTTATTTGTTTCCTCTTGGGTTTTCATGAATTGCTTAAGCAACTCATCTGAAGACGTCTGATTTCGGTTTGAACCTTGGTTTTGATTAAAATTTGGACCACGGTTTTGGTTAAAATTACCCTGATTCTGACCTCGGTTTTGATTGAAATTTTGAGAATTGTTAAAATTTTGTCCCTGATTTTGAACAAAGCGATTTTGATTATTCTGATTTGGCACGGGTGGAAAACCAGGCGGGACCATAGCATTCGGTGCTCGGTACTGAGTCTCAGCATGCGGACGGTATTGATTTTGGTTTACTGCAGCTACTGGAGCTGGGTAAAGAGAAGCATCGATTGCTTGACAATCATAATACGCATGTGGGCCACCACAAGTTTCACACACTTTGTTTATTGCTTTGATTTGTTCCGGTTTATGCATTTCACTCTTCATTTCTTTTATTTCCCTCATCATGCAACGCATTGTGTCCGTTAGAGCGGCTAACTCAGGTGAGTTACCGGATGAAGAAGCAGCAGGAGTGACAGGAACATTCACTTTGTTTCGCGAAAAAGGAACTTTTGATTTATTTTCACAAATTGCAACCACCTCTTTAGGTTTACGATTCAAGATATTGCCACCGGCGGCTGCATTAAGTGCATCTTGATCGTTTTGGGTCAACCCATTATAGAACGTATTTATCTGTTGTAACTCCGTGAATTCGTGATGTGGGCATTTTCTTAGGAGATCTTTAAATCTGTCCCATGCCTCTCCGAAATTTTCATCAAAACCTTGACGAAATCCAGCTATTTCATTTTTTAGATTAGTCGTCTTTGATGGAGGGAAGAAATAATTTACAAATTTCTTAACAAGATCTTCCCAGGTTTCAATGGATCGAGGGGGTTCTTTATCCAGCCAAATCCGGGCTGCCCCCTCAAGTGAGAATGGAAATAGCATCAATTTGATCACTGTTTGCGGCACATTTTTGTAATTGATTGTAGAGGTCAGTTTGTTGAACCAACGAATGTGTGCATAAGGATCCTCTCGTTCAAACCCGTGGAATTGGTTTGTGGACACGAGCTGAATCAGATGTGTTTTCAGTTCAAAGTGATCAGAATCGATGACTGGTAAAACGATGGCATCTCCGTAACCCTCGGTGGGTGCCTGGAGCATTTCAGCCATTGTGCGTTCGTCTGCCATATTATCAGTGAGAACAGTACGAATCTCGGGTTCGACTATTTGGGCAGCACGTCTACGATTACGTCTTCTCGGAATATCTACGAGTTCACGTAAAGGGCTTGATGACGTGGAAGAACGAGTGCGCATGCACT
The DNA here is from genome assembly GCA_021014915.2 of Artemisia tridentata subsp. tridentata. Taxonomy (NCBI): domain Eukaryota; kingdom Viridiplantae; phylum Streptophyta; class Magnoliopsida; order Asterales; family Asteraceae; genus Artemisia; species Artemisia tridentata. Next base: position 64,669,616 of record CP139509.1, on the reverse strand, counting down.
AAATAAAATATTGTAATTAAATCAAGAACGAATCAAAACACAAGTGAACTTAAACCAATAATCAACAAGCGTACGGTAGCTCTCTAAAAGATAAACGCACAGAGTGGCGGAGAAGCAAAGGTGGGCAATGAATGCTCCTTAAAAACCCGCTTCTTTCAGTCCGACAATTTAATGTCAAACTTCCTTAAACCTCCGTTAGAGTTTGTTTATCAATCAAAGGTGAGCCGATATTCGCAAGTGATACAAAGGCAAGTTTTAAATCTGATGTTTGGGAACTTATTATGGTCGTACCCCCAGTTAGGTAGTACTCTGTCTTGGTTCTCGATGGTAAATTTTATTTATGTTTGTTATTTATTAAAGAAAACGGAAAATATTTTTTGTGTTTTTATTTTTTATATGATAATAATAATAATAATATATATAGAAAAGAAAAGAAAAATATTTTTGTATTTTATATGGTTTTTGGGAAATAGGAACTTCTGGAAGAAGGATCTCGAATCACTAATCGCTTGAACTCTACACAATAGTCGCAACACACCTCCCCGGCAGCGGCGCCAAAATTTGATCCATGCTGAACACACCTATAAATAAATGCAGACAGCGGATACTCGTGTGTAGTGTGAAACCAGGCAAGTGATCACCTGGGTCGTTTCCCAACGAGGTGTGAATGGGCAACTGTGAAAAGCTAGGATTAGAGTGACTGATGTGATTTAGATATTTTTGATTTTGCTTTTTTTAACAATTCTAAATAACAAATTAAAAACAAATATGCACAAGAAATTTAAACGCGATTAAAAATAAACTAAAACGCGTAACGGGAAAGCTAAAATGGGACTAAAACTGAAATTTATGAAATTTAAAACCTAAAAATGTAAAATTACTTAAAACTTATTTAAAAACTTAAATTATATTTTTTTACACTTTTTATTTAATTATTATTAATTATTTATTATTTAATTACTTATTAAACTATTTAAATTTATAAAAAATACTAAATGAACAAAGAAAATTCTAAAACTTTTTCTAAAAATATTATTAAGTAAATAGAAGCTAAGAAAATTATAAAAATGAAACTTGCTTAATTAAAATTTAAAAAGATAAATTCTATTAAATAGAAGCTATCACTATTTTTCTATTTTTGGTTTTCTTAAGGTCTAAAAATATAATTATATTTTTCCTAGATTAAAAATGACAAAATAAAATTATGAAAATTAAAATTATATTTTTTGGATTATTATTTTATTTATTATGATTTAATTACTATTAGAAACTAATTAAAAAGATTAAAAATATTAAATGACTTAGGAAAATTATGAAAAATTATGAGTAAATCTAAAATATTATTAGAAGCCTAAGAAAAATAAAAGTGGAGCTTATCTAAGCCTGATAAGCAGTTTTGGGCAGATAAGCAGTTAACCAATAAGCTAAAAATAAGCTACAAAGCACTAAAGAGTACCAAAAGCTCAGAAATAGATTAATATGCTAAAAGAAGCACAAAACAACTTAAAATTACAAATAAGCACAAGAATTTAAGCTGATAAGCACTATGGCAGTTGCAAAGCTTTATACAGAAAATTCAGGAAATGGACCAACTTGCAGAGCAGATTTAAGCTAATAAATAAGCAGAAAAATAGAACTTAAGGGGGGCAAAACCTACCCTATACTACTGACTATATAGAAATATGAAAAGCCCTATCACAAACTAATCAATTGAAGTCCAATTGGACCCAAGATCAGATGCCAAAAACACTGAGTCTGCTGTGGTCTGTGTTGTGCAGAGTTTGTGCAGAAAATGCACAAGCCAAAGACAACCTTAACCAACTTTTGATTACTTCTAAATGGACTCAAATAGACTCAGGAAAGCCAAGAACAAGGGCAATATGAGCTTATGGCTGCATATGGCTTATTTGACCAATTTGAGGACTGAAATTCACACAGACAAAACAAATGGGCCAAATCTATCTAAAAGGCTAATTTGAACTTGAAATCTGCTTATAATGACAATAATAAGCTTGTACAAAGTTGGGATTATGACCAATGTACAGTAACTACTAGCTTGGACCTAGTGACAGTTAAAACCAAACACCCCTTTATGGGTTGTCTGTGATGATTTTCCAAATGAAACTCAAAATTTTAAACTAAAAGTCTATATTTTACTGATTTACTAACTTATATAAACACTGATAAGCAACTTTTAACACAGAATTAAGCAAAATATTAAGCTATACTACTTAAAGGTATTTTTGGTCTTTTTTAGTGTTTTTAAGAGAAATAAAGAACAAGCTTATATAAGACTGATAAAACAGAAGCAATACACTTAGAAACTAACAAATAGCATAAAACAATAATAATAAGCTACTAACAAGCACTTCTACAGTACTATGGAAATTTATGCAAAAAATGAGAAAAAGCTCACAACTGAAATTGGATGTGAAACAAAGAACCAAGGACTAGAACCACTCCTAGCTTGTTCACACAAGCTAGAAAACCAACACAAGCCTTCCTGAATAGCTTTTAACCCCAGAATAGCTTATTTGGTTGCTTCTTTGACTTTGGTTGACTTTCTTCAAATCTTGAATTGGAACAAGTTTACACTATAATAAACTTACAATAAGCTATATAAAGCTTATGTAAGCTATTAAAAACAACTGAGAAGCTGTTCTAATTACTACTTATCAATGTTCTAATTCTCAGTACAAATGAAAATCAGAAAATTGGAATTATTATTAACTACTGACAATTTAACAAAGAACAACAATAAACACACTAAGATTACTTTGTATTGATTGTTGAAATTCGAAATTACAAACTATTGCTACTGGAAATGAAAATACGAATTATGCTACTTTAACTACTTGCTCTATTTGAGCTACATTGCATTATATATATACAAAATTAAAGTGGGATAACCCTTTGTCGACATCCTGATCATATCCCCACCATTGAATTGCTTCCATTTGATCTCAGTCGTCCATTTCCACTTTTGGCGGGAAAACAGGACAAGTGGTGTTTTCATCTGTTTTAGCTAGTGGGAGTGGGGAAGAAACATTTATTGCGTTTGGCATGTTAGGTAACGTGTATTGGAGGGGGGATGAGGTGGTGAAACAGCTGTGGAAAATGGTGAGGTGGTGGTGATGTCTGGTTTTGTTTAGGCGGCAAGTGGAAGGGATAAGAGTTTGACCGAAGTCAAACTCTTATATTTAGCAAAGGTGAGTGGGTCGGGTTGGTTTTAAAGGGAATTGGGCTTGGGTAATTATTTTGGGCTAGGGTTATGTAACTGGGTTGGGGTTGGGTAAATGATAAGGGTTGGGTTTAGTTTAGATAGGATCCGGATTTTGTTATAGTTAAACATAAGGACTAATGTTGTAATTTGCTGAAAATCCAAGGACTAAACCTGTAATTTTTCCAAAGTTATCACAAGGGTAATTCTTGCCAAGTGTGAATAGTACAAGGGTATAAAACATAATTTTCCATTTTTAAAACACCCGGGGACTAATTTTGACAACTTTTGAAATTCGAGGGACTAGACTTGCCATTTTGTGAAACTTCAGGGACTGAAAATGACAATTATGCAAACTTTATTCGTTTTTCACTTGTTTTCAATCTTTTTGTTTCTGAATCAAATAAAAACACATTTTATGATATTTTCTGTATTATTTGACTTTTCAAAGCGTTTTTGGCTGTTTATGTGGGTTTAAACAAGGTAAATATATGTGTATTTAGACACATATCAGAAACATACAGTGCAATTAAGAGGGAAACGAATGTTTGGAGGGAAAATTTTAATCGACTTTTTTATTTGAGCGACCAGATCCAGAACTATTAAGCGACTTTGAACTTGTGGTTCACAAATAAAGAAAAACTTGTGATATTTTCACACGCCAAACAAGATGAACTCAACTAATCCCTCAAAATTAAAAGTTTTATTCGAGTATAAAAATTTAGCTCACGGAGTTTTAGTTCCAGTATACGTTAATTACATCATGTTGGTAACGTATATCAAGGCAAAATTCGAAATCACAGATAAGCACATCAGCTTACACTACATATCCGGATCCAAGAAAATTGAAGTCTGTGACGATGATGACGTTGCCTTATTGGTTAATGAAATATGTCGTAGTGGTACGATTGATCAGACAATATACATCGAACGTATCGATCAAACTTTGGAGGTAAAACCATCTTCTTCTTCTAGGCCTCTTGATATCGATCTTAATGTTTCTTTGTTCCCTGAAGAATGTGATTATGAAATACCGAAAGTTGAAAATCATGATAATGATTTTAAAAGTGATCAGGTGTTTGATGATGTTCAGCTCCGTTGGCAGAAATGCACATTTGAAAACATGCCTGACCCACCCAATGCACCTGATCCTATAATTAAAATGATTAATACCCTTAGACACGATGTGGTATCAAAAGTTCAGTCTGGTATTTGGTTTGATGATAAGGCTGAGTGCTTTTATGCAATAGGAATAAAAGCTTTAGTTGAACGTTTTGAGTTTAAAGTAATTAGGTCTAGCAAGTGTAGGTTGAGTGTCAACTATGTGGAAAAGGGTTGCAACTGGTACGTTCACGCACGAAAAAGTATTATAATAAGTAGATTCTATGTGTCAAGCATTAATGATGTGCATACATGTTCGCGAACTAGAATTAACCCTAATCATCAAAATGCTACCCAACAATTGCTGGGTCGATTGCTGGTAGACAAACTGAAGGATAGCAGAAGGATCTATACATGTAAGGACATACAAAAGGATCTGAATATCGAATGGAAAATTGACGTTTCTTATAAACGAGCTTGGGGTGGGAAAACATTGCATTACAGTTGGTAAACGGTAGCCCCACGGATTCTTTTGAGCAGTTACCCTATTATTGCTACAACTTAAAGTTGGAAAATGAAGGGACGATAACACACATCGAGACAGATGATGAAGATCGATTTAAGATGGTATTCATAGGGTTCGGTGTTGCGGTAAGCTTGTCTTAAATATTTTTTAATTTTTACCTTGATTACTGTCTATCTAGTATTCACTAACCAACATGTGGTTTGATAAAATAGATTCGGAGCTTCTTGGGTTTTATGTGGCCATTGATAATAATTGGCGCCGCACATCTTAAAGGGAGATATCGTGGAACAAACATGGTCGCTGTTGGAATGGACGGTAACAACCAGATCATACCTATTGCCACTGGTGTTTCTCAAGGTGAGACAAACGAATCATGGTCTTTGTTTATGAGTAAACTTAAAGAATGCATTGGTGATGTTGGCGGTCTGACCATCATCTCTGACAGGCATCCGGCAATTGCACATGCGTGCCGTACCGTTTTTCCCGGTGCCTTTCATGGGTACTGCTGTCGTCATTTAATGATGAATTGCAAATTGAAGAGTAGAAAGTGGAAGGCTATATATTGGAGGACATGCAAAGCATACACAGAGAAGAACTTTGACGATTCAATATCTGAAATTCAACGCGGAAAACCAGATGTGTACAGAAAACTACAAGACGCTGGATTTGGCAACTGGTCACGGGCTTACTGCCCTGCACACAGGTACAATTATTTGACCTCAAATAGTGCAGAATCAGTAAACTCTTTGACCGCATCCGTTCGGAAAGTTCCAATAACCATGCTTATGGAGTACTACAGAAAGCTTCTACAAAAATGGTATTGTGAGCGTCGCGCAAAATACAAAGGTAATTTTTTTTTTGTATTATGTTTTTTTTAACATTTAATTTTTGTAAGACTATTTTATTTTATAATTTTAGATGCATCAAAGGATGAACTTACTGAATGGGCAGCAGCAAAAGTAAACGATAGAATGGTAAAGAGTGCTAATTGGGTTGTTAGCGGGATTGAGACGTTCAAAATGTATGAAGTTGCTGATTCACGAGAGGTTCATATTGTTGACTTTAACAAAAAAGAATGCAGTTGCCGTAAATGGCAAATATCAGGTTTACCGTGTGGGCATGTTTGTGCTGTTTCTAGAGCAGAATGTTTGGATAACAATAGTAGTTGGGCGTCGAAATGGTTTAAGAAAACAGCGCTAAAAAATACGTACCAAGCTAAGGTGTATCCTCTAAAAGACATGAAACAGTGGCGTACTCCTGATGACCTTCCAGTGGTAAAACCACCGCTTATTGTTAAGCGGCAACCTGGAAGGCCAAAAGAGAAAGACCGTATCCGATCACAGGGGGAAGAACCGAAAAGCACAAGATGTTCGAGGTGTGACAAGAAAGGACACACACGACGGTCATGTAATGTACCATTGGGCCAAAAAAAGGTACTTGTTTCTGTTTTGTATAATGTAAACACTTTTGTTACTTACTTTCTAGTGTAGTATAATTATTATTTTTTTTATTTTTTTATTTTTTTTTAAATGTGACATTACATATTAGAAACGTAAAAGAAAGAGAGAATCCTGCACCCCTGCTCCCGAGGAGGCAGTTGAACAACAACAACAGGAAGTACAGAGCAGTCGTGAAACTGTCCAACGGACAAACCCAACTGGTGAGTCAAACGGTCCTTTCGTATGGAATTGTGAATCATCTACTCCTCGAAGCAACATTCGCAGAAACCGCAGCCAGTCACAACCGGGGTTGTCAGTTAATAACAGAGCTCCTGACAACCACACTCAGACACAACCGGGGCCCTCAGGTCACCCGCACTTGGTTCATTTGGATGATTTCTAGCGAAGTTTTTGGAAGTTGTAACATATGGTGTTAATTATGATACCATGGATTGTTCATTTTAATTTTTTAGTTGCACCAACGGATGAACTTAACTATGATTTATGTTGAATAAATTTTGAATACTTACCTCTTTGCATGTTTTGATCGGTTGGATAAGAGTAGATTACCCTTGTATCAGGTTCTTTATTTATTTTAATTTTTTTTAAATGTATGTGATAGCCATTACCCTGTCTATTTTTTTTCAGTTTTGTTGATCCCAGTTGAGCTAACGATCTTATTAATTATCTTAGATACAAATCCAAGACAACAGGTATAGAAACTGTTGTGGAGCAAAAGTATTGAATCCTATGCGGAATCAAGTATTTAATCTTAATACGAATTATTAATGGACACAAACGAACTCTTAGTAAACACTTCAATATATTAATACGGTTACTCAAAAGTAACAGGGTTACAAAAACTTTGAAGTGAATCGAGTTACAAAACAGTACGTACACTATGTCTAACCACATATCCTCCTTTTATATACCAAGGTCTGTTACAGAGACTTCCGTATACAAGCTGATTATATAACAAACATAACAGCTTACCTGACAAGAAGCAGAATAAAGTGACCAGCAGCAGAATCTTGTATCTGTAGCAGTAGAACCATACTTGGCACATTTCCTTAACCAGTTCAGTAACCCAGCAGTAGAATAACACTTGGACATTTTTCCACTAACAATCAAGAGCAGTATGATGAACCATGAGCAGCAGACTCCCCTAAACTTGATATTTTATCATAAAATCATAGCATAGAGCAACACCAGGAGGATGCTTCCAAAAATTATTTCTTTTTTTTCTTAATGTCTTGTCATATTCCATTACCCTCTTTATATCTTCTACAGTTACTCCTTCAGATTCATGCTCATCAGAACTTGGTTCTTATGTGGGTTAATTGATGATGTTCACCGCCAATCGGTTTTTTATATTTGTACTGTTAGGGTTTGAGAATTCTGGGTTACTTGTAAAAATATATTTGGAAATAAAATAAGAAAATATTTGGTAAGAAAACATTATTTTTTTCTAGAAGATTCCTATAGATATGGTAACCGACGGTTTTACCCAACGGCTAGGAAAATACTTTCGTACACATTAGTTACAATGGCTGGTAAATATTTTGGGTTAAGCCCAGCAGTAGAATGATAGGAGCAGTATTATGAGAATATTTGTTGTTTTGGTAAATGAATAAATAAAATGTTTTTATATTTTAATTGTCATGTCAACGAACGGTTTGTTTTATATTTTCAAGGGCATGATTGTCCAACCACATTTATAATTACCATCAACACACATTGAAGCAACACGTAAAGCAACAATTGCACAAAACGATAAAGGGGATTAGTTTCTTTGGCTTCTTTTTACATAATGCTTATTACATCTAAGAAGTACAATATTTATTTTAGGGCTAATGGGAACAAAATGCATTATGGTTGTCACTTATTCCTTTTATATGTGTGAAACAATTTGCTTTGCTATTCTGTGTGGTAAACTTGATTTTTTTTCATTTTGTTGTAGTTTATGACCATTTTACCTCTCATTTTTTTAGAATGGGAGGGGCAAAATGGTCATAAAGTACAAAAAAATGCCAAAAAAATCAATTTTAGTGCACAATATAGCAAAGAAAATTGTTAGATACATATAGAAGGAAACGATGAAAACTAGGATACGTTTAGAGGCTATTAGCCCTTTGTTACACATAATTCTATTGATGCTAATGAAGTACAAATATAGACCGGAGCTTGAATATGTGATCTTCAATTCTGCAACCTCTTCATTTTTGACATCTTTAGTACAAATATAGACTGGAGCTCGAATACATCACGGATCGATGTAATGCCTGATCTTCAACAAACATCGACTTACAGTGTCAGGCAAAAATTGAGGAAATCAAGTGATCAACCTATTTCAGGAATGATTCGCATGACACGTTAGGTGATGTTCCATGAAGATCAACGCCTGACAACGATCTATTGATCCACCAATGACGTATCCTCTTCCCATTCATTTCCCCTTTAATAGCCCCTGATGATCCACCATTTTTCCCTTCAAATACGGTTGTTACTCAGAGCAACCATATTACACCCTTGGATCTTCAAGCTCTAGTATCTTGCATGGGCGTAAGTCCCCAACAAGATTCCACCAGTATTTAAGAACTGATGGTGCTGAGGAGGACTGAAGGGAAAGATTGTGGATAGGCATTCCAAGCACATTCACGCACCAGAAAGGTTCAACGTGAGGATGTACTCGACAACAACATGAAGGGGATTTTGATGTTAGGGATTTTGTAGAGGATGGTGGTTGTATGTTATTAGCCGTCATTTAAGAACGGACAAAAGTTATTAGCAGTCATTTAAGAACGGATCCAGATCGTAAGAATGACCCACCCGGTCTGAAACAACAGATTGGTCTTGTTTAAGCTTGAGCAACTCATGAATTAACAACATAAACATAAACACGTGCCTTTTGGACATTGAAAGTATAACGACTTTAGGATTCATGATGCGCACAGTTTAGGATTAAGAGAGATAAAATAAAGAAGATATGCTTGTGTTGTAAGTTTGTTGAGGATTCTACCACTCTAACTAGGTTATGCTATTCTCACTGCTAACTCTCGTTGAACGCGCACGTTATGCTTTGGTTGGAACTGGTTTATATAGATGAGATATTACTATTGATTACGTCCAACTTTTAATGTTGCCAACACCTATGATAGGGAGGCAAAAAAGTCTATTATGCGTCTTTTCAATGCCTCGGTAAGCGAGTTTCTAAAATCCACTATTAGGTGCAAGTGGTAAGTGTAAAAGATCTAAGTGGCAGGTGTAAAAGATCTCTTTCCGATTCTCAACATTTGCCTACCCAATATTTGCCTTCTCAAGATTTGCCTTTTCAGTTTTCAAGTGCATTATTTCAACTTTCAAATATATTGCTTTTTTACTCTTTTTAGTATTTTCTTTTTACTCAAGATTTGCCTTTTCAGTTTTCACGTGCATCATCTAACTACGAATGTCTGTTTATTCTTTTTAGTATTTTCTATAACATTTTAAACGGATTATCTTGTCTGCCCGATTTAATCATACTTGACAGCAAAAAATTACCCGAAACTTATTTAGCCTCAACCCTGAGTTGGTAATTTTCGTGTCGGTCTCTAGGGTGTAATAGCCTCGTCCTTAATAATCGTGAGGTCAACGAAAAGTTGTGTGTTATATTCCCAAGGGTATAATAGTCCAACCACATTCATAACCATTACTGTATAATCTATTTAAATCTAACCCAAACATTGTACCCTAGTAATGTTTCCCTTTTACTTCAATTCACCCTAAATAAACTGCAACACACATTCAACCAAAATCCGAAATACACTAACTATGTCACAAAACGATAAAGGGAAGGCTTTGTACGGTGGGTTCAGGAAAGAGGATCGCTGCAACGAAGATCGTTTGGGTGTTATGAAGGACAAGGAAGAGGCCGCCGACATCGGGTTGTCAAAGGTTTCTGATTTGGAAACAAGGATTAAGAATCTTGAAGCTGTGTTTAAATATCTAAAGGAAGTGAAGGAAATGAATGAAAAGGGTGATACGGAAAGTTGTGGGTCTAGCTAATTGTGTGTTTAGATGATAGGGAAGTTTGTAATGGTTGTAAACATGAAACCGATCAATAAAAGTTTGGTTGTTGTTGGTAATTTTTTTAGTTTGACTTTTACAAATCTGATCGATTTGCCTTTCAGAATATAGTGGGTGTTTGTATCACCATTTTCATTTTGCATAAATGTAACCTTTCACAATTTTTGGGTTTGGTTTGAACATATGTTCCATACATCAGATGCTAATTGGCCACTTATGGCGTAGTAACAAAAAGTTTAAGAAAACTAGGATTACTAGACTTATGGCGTAGTAACAAAAAGTTTAAGAAAAAACTGGTTTAAGTCGGCCGTCACGTTAAGACACCGGAGTGCTCTTATTTTTGCTTTTAACATACACCTAAAGCTTTGTATATTATACTAGTATTACAGATAAAGTTGGTCTCCCTGTTAGTGATACTGAATGAACAGTTGAGCAGACTGCTGCTAAGGTGCAACACACTGCTGCTAGCGAAAAAAAAAAGCTACGGTAGATTCTACTGCTGCATTGATTCATCCTATTGCTGGTGAAAATGTAGATGCTGCTGATCCTACGCATCAATACTCTTTTATTCTTTTTTTATTTATGTATTTATTTATTTATTTTATAATCATCTAGGAAGTAGTAAAATTGCGTGTAACCTTATTTATAACCTTGATTGACAAGATTATAGAAGTAAATTGCATGTAATTTTTATATTTTGTATTAAAATACTTTCCCCAAGAATATATATATTTTATATTTCTTTTAAACAGAACGGGTAATTGTCACTATGTTAGACTCAAAAAATAATGTAGTGTTAATCAGACTGCTGCTACGATGCAACATACTGCTGCTGGTGAAATAAAAAGCAAAGGTTGATTTTACTGCTGTATTGTTATTTTTTTAGCGAAATGTTTATTTATTATTATTATTATTATTATTATTATTATTATTATTATTATTATTATTATTATTTTTATTATTTTACTGTTCTTTTATTTATTTATTTATTTATTTATTTATTTTATTTTTTAACACGACGTTTTTTGTAGTGTAAATATTTTGTAAAAGATTGTTTTGATATATATGCTATACGCCTATACCTCAATGATTTACTAATTTATCGTGAGGAATTAACATGTTACAAAATTGATAGTGTAACTTAAGAAATCCATAAATACCATAGGATATCGTGGTAGATTTTATTCGGTCCCGCCACATTTTTTCACTGACAAGGTTCGCCTGACACAAATGAAGTCATCATACCACTTGCACCTTAGAGTTTTAGTTTATTGGGATAAGATGTGAATAAGTTAAAAAGAATCCATCAAGATAGATGGGTTAATTACAAAGTCGCTTATCTAACCCCTAAAGTCGCTTAACAGAGTATTCATGATGCCGCTTCCCTAGACATTGAAATGACGGGGCAGACTACTTTATGTCAAGCCGGGGCTGCCCACATCAAGCCGGGGCAGCATATACCCTGATGGAACGCGCATGAAGCGCACCGCCGCTAAGCGGGTTCATGGTGAAGCAATAAAGCAGTTTAGTGAGAGAACTGACTCCCTACAACGTCAACCAACAAAGCAGTTTAGTGAGAGAAAATAATGTATGTTATTTGGAAAATTAAGTTATGTCAGTTGTACAAAAAATGTGGTTGAATAATTATATTAAATTGAGTTTATTAAGATTCTCTTTTTATTTATTTTTGTTTGTAAGTATTATCATTTCTTTTTAAGTTTTCCAATGATTCAATTGCTTCGGTTAGACCAGTGGCATATTAGATTGTAGTAAAAATTAAGTTTTTTCCCAAAAGAGTGTAGTTGGAAAACTTATTTACCAAAATGGTGTGTTTTTAAAAGTATTTACCAAAATGGGTACTTTGTTGAAAAAGCTTACATCACACTTCTAAATCTATTGGATATTTTTCAAGGCCCCACCCACATGATTTATTTTAGAATATTTTCCTAGTCAAAAAATTATGAATATACGATTATTGGTGAAAAAGCAAACTATATTGTTATTAAAAATACTGTCATCTAAAAATATAGAGTTACTTTATATCATTAAGTTTACGGCAACATCCTTTAAAATGAGTTAGATTTTCATGAAATAAAATGATATGAAAAAGTTAAAAAGATGATGATACGATAGATATATTGAGGTAAACATGTCAATATTATGAAAAATGGTGATGCATTAAGAACTTATATATTATGCATTAGGAACTAATACATGCATGCTTAGAGCACTTATACAATGTGCATTGAATGAACACTAAGTTACTAATTATTATATTATAATATTTTTTAAATCATATTTATCACCTGTCAATAAAAAATAAAAAAAACAAATAAATGATTTTATATATATTATCACCTGTCAACTACACCTTTTTATGAAAAAATTCGAAAAAAGTCAAATATTTTTTCCCAAAAGATCAGAAGCAAAAAGTATGGATATCTCTTTTTAGCCCCAAAAAAATTCGCTTTCCCAAAATAGCAAAAAATTAAGCGAAAGTCGCTTAAAGCGACCATTTTGTCCATTAAACGACCTACTATTTGTGTCTTTTAGTAGCCAAAAAGTTTGACTTTTTAACCTTTTTAAGCGACGTTTGCTAAATTTTAAGCGACTTTTTGACTTTTTAAACGACTTTTCGCTAGGGACAACACTTTAATAGATCGGGCTATTTGAATAAGCTTGTGTTACAAGGGGTTGATAAGCGACAGTATAAAATACACTTCAATATTACGAGTGGCAAAACAGTCTCATTATCGACTTTAAAGAGGTTCATATGCGAATTAATCCACATGTAAAGTACTAGACGCAACATATTCTCGCAAGCGTCTCTAAAGGCGTTGATAAGCGACTTTTGAAAATTCCAATTCAATGGTAAAAGTTGCAAAAGCGTATTACAATAGTAATAGTAAAACTGGCCGTCAAGTTAAGACTGCTGTTAAGGTGCAAAATACTGCTGCTGGTGGTAGAAAAACTAAGACTGATTCTACTGCCGGATTGATTCATCCTACTGCTGGTGAAAATGAAGATGGTTCCATGAGAACTCTTTCAAAATAATATATATATATATATTTTATTTTTTTTACTTACTTCAATTCACCCTAAATAAAATATAATGCAAATAAACATAAGTCATAAATACGGTTTTCCAGGCATTTTCACAAAAGTGGAATTTCAGGATAAAAGTTTAATAAAAGAATGAAAGTAGCAGATTGAGTAAACCAAAGTATTTAATTAAAAGTAGATACATGAATCGAAATAAATAAAACAAGTATTAATTACGTGATTGACCTAAGAAATGAAAGGTCTGAAGAAGATTACGTGTCCATAAATAATGATTAACCAAAACAAAAACACATAATTGTAAACATCATTCTTTTTATTTAATTAGTCCCTAGATAAGATTATTATGAATTAGTCCCTAGATAAGATTAACCCAAAAAAGTCTATTAAGAGACTATGTTCACGCCTTACAAAAAAAAAAAAAAAAAAAAAAAAAAAATCGTTCTAAACATCATTATTTTTATTTAATGGGTATTTTAATCTAATATTGTGTCACGTGTTGTTTGTATCTCGTAATATTTTGTAAAAGGTGTTTAAAAGCGACTTAAGAAAATCCACTCGAAAAGTTCTAGTCGCCAAATGTTATCTCAAGCTACTTTCAAGGAGTTGGTAAGCGGCTTTATAGAAGCGAATGTATAAAAATATAAAATACACTTAAGTAGTGCAAGTGGCAAATTAGTCTCGTAATCGACTTTAAAGAGGTTCATATGCGGAATTAATCCACATGTATATTACTAGTCAAAGCATAGTCTCGCAAGCGACTCTCAAGGGGTTCATAAGCGACTTTATAAAATCCACTTCAATGGTACACGTTGCAAATTTGTATCGTAAACGACTTGAAACAGATTGATATGCGACTTTATAAAAACCATCAAAATATACTCATGGCATGATAGTCGCTTAATCGGCTTGTTAGGTGTATTTAAGCGATTTAGTCAAAAGTGGGATGTAATGATGACGTTAGTCTAGTAGATAAGTGCCATGATGAATTATTGAGTTGTGCAGGAAAAAAGTGGGAAAATAGTCGCTTAAGCTACTTATTACTGGTAAGGCTACTATGCTAGTGGGCTAGTAGTGTAATTATTTACTAAAAGATTGTTGTGTACTATATTTTTGATTGTTGTGTAAAAGATTGTGTACTATATTTTTGATTGTGAACATTTTATTTTGATACCAAAAATTGAAAATTACTAGAAGTTTTTAAGTCAATTCTAAGAAAATAAATAAATAAATAAATAAACAAAAAGATTAAAAAAAAGGAGTAAATAAAAAAAATTGAAAATACAACGTTTATGTACGTTTCTTAAGACACTGTAAAAACGCTAAATGGACATAAACGATCGAACTTAAATTAATATAGACAAAGGAACGTAATTTTTATAAGTGTTGTTTTGTTTAAACTAACTAATTTTAAAATCATACAACTAAACAACGTGACTAAATGTTCAGTTCGTTTACAACACTACTTGTTAGTCGATACTGTGTCTCGATGTTATCATTAATTATAGGGCCCTTAATTATATATACAAACATCCACCCATTCCACTCGTCATCCACCAAAGTTTCTTACACCTAAAATCACAATATCTCTATTAAAAAAATGTCCACCTCCGAACCAATTATAGATCAGTTAGCGAAAGTTGCAAAAACCAGGCTAGTTAAAGACCTAATGCTTGTATATTACTGGGAGGAAGTGAAAGAAACTGTTCGGGATGAATCAGACCTTAGGTCCAAGGCTACAAAAATAAGTGATCGCCTTGATCGTAGGATCAAAACTGCAGAGGAACTTCTCCAACTTGGTGGGTCAGACTCGACAATCAAAATTATTGATGACATGCTGCGTATGAATGCTGAAGATATTCGTGACATTGAAAGGCTACTTGTTGTTGCTTCACAAATGCTTGTGCGCATTCGTGATTTGGTTAACTTCATCGACATGCTTTGATGCGTTGCATGATGGTTTTTGGGGCTTCTTTTGATGGGCACTAGTTATTTTGGGGTTTTAGGTTATGTTATGGTTTGTCTAGGTTGGTGCAAAACTTTTTGGGCTAGTTATGTAATTTAATGGTTAACTTGTGGCCAACCGATGATAAGTTATGTTATATTTTGTACAAGCGTCGTGCTTTGAAGTATGTAATTATGGTATTAAATCAAAACTCGCATGTTAGTGTATTAGATGTTTACAACATACCCGAATGTATCTTTTAGGTTTAGGTTCATCATTCTCTTTGTCCAGCTTTTGTTCGTAATATGATATTTAGGTAGGTAGGTACTAAAGTGTTGAAAAAAGCATACAAGACCAACCACAAATTTGGATCTCAACTCTCAGGTGGGGTAACAAAGTGTAGAATAAAGTATATTCCCTCATCTCACATTACACCCCATTTTTCATCACTTTATTCACCATATTTGCATCACTTCGTCCAGAATATGTCAACTGGTAGAAGAATTAGGTTAGATCATAATGTCAGGTTCGAGCGTAATGTCGATGATATGGACTGGTCAAACAAGGTATTAAGAGAGGTCATATTTCCAGAGATATATGATAGATATGGCCCAAACGCTGAACTGAAGAAGCAATTGCCCCCTGAAATTCTCGAAGACCAATGACGACAAGTATACGGTGAGGTACAAGTAGAAGCTGTACTTAAAAATTTTGTTGGCCTTTGTTTCAAGAAACTTAATATTTTTTTTTTGTGTTTTGCCACTTTTAATTCAATATAGGACTTGTGTGACGTTTAAGGACCCGTGGTGTAAATTGCTTATTTCTTACATATTCATATGATAGGTTGAAATACGTACTCAGTTATCTACCCAGTTACTCCGTATAACATAAGCAGTAGAAACTATGTCCAGCAGTACTATATTCTACGGCTAGCAGTAGTATCCAATTGTATCTAATTACGTTTTCATCACGTCGAGCAGTAATATGAAATACAGTAACAGGAGTATCATTGTTACCAGAAGTAGTATCACACGGTGAATTTCCCCCTTTTAGCCTAATCACAGCTTAGAGAGCATCCAAAATCAAAAGAGATGTGGGCGATGAAGACAGACTACTGATACCTAAGTTAACATGCCTCCTTTATTAAAAAAAATAAGTCTTTCTTTATATATATATATATATATATATATATATATATATATATATATATATATATATATAAAATAAAAATAAAACTACTCAAATCTTAAAAAATAATTTTTAAAAACTTAAAAAAATAATAATAATAAATAAATAATAAAAACAATTATGTTACGTAGTCATCATTACATGCCACTTGTACCCTTGGGGGTGGATTTTAGAAGTCGCTTATATTCCCCTTATAAGTCGCTTAAAAAACGTTGTTCCCGCCAGATTAGTTTATTAACCCGCCCTTTTATCGCTGACAAATAAGTAAAGTCATCATTACATGTTACTGTTGGGTAAACCGTTGGAAATTAGAATGTCGCATGACAACCCAGTTGAAAGTCGCATAATAGATTTTTTTGTTCCTTGGCTAATATGCCCTACTTTTTTAATATGCCCTACTTTTTTCGTTCCTTGGATAGGCTGTGGATTTGTTTGTTATTTTTCATAACGTACTAATACCTTAAATTAGTTTTGCATAAATTTTTCATATTTTTTACCTTTATATTTTTAACTTACTATTACTAACATTATGTTTTGGGTATAATTGTTTTTTATTAATAAAAAATAAAATTATAAGACATGAAAAAATATATTTTTTTTTTAATTTAATTATTTACCACTTTTAGCAACTGAATTTGAATTTAAACATGTATGGTTAAATTTTTTTATACGTTTTATTGTGCGTATTTGTGCTTCACTTTCTCATTTCATATGATTATTACTTGCGATAAACCCAAGTGAACGAAACTGTGGTCTTGATATAAAGACAAAACCAATCACCCGCGTTATAAAGCGACATGTACGTTTACATAACAATTTAAGTTTTCAAACGTGATAAATCCTTTCTTTTATTATATTTTTAAAGAATACATGCTTACTAGATGCGCACAAAAAAATTAAAGACATACTACATTCGCAAAAATATAGTATTATTTAGTACAAGAGCCTAGTAAAGGAAAAGAACAAAAAAACACACTAAAATTTGCTGGTTGGATAACAGGTCGGTATAAAAAATAAATCATAAAATGTCATTAAAAAAAAAGGCTTCGGTTGAAACACGCAATGCAGGCATCATTACAGTGCACTTGCACCCTAGAGATGGATTTTACAAAAACGCTTAGCTATACACCTAAAAGTCGATTAAGGAGACTTTTCATAGGTTGTTTAACTAAGCTAAAAATACAAAAGTTGCTTTCATTAAGGCACTTGTAAGCGTACATCAACAACCAAAACGCTCTGAAAAATCATACTGTTAGCGTATGCAACTTACCCTATGACAACAATTATCCCTAAAGCGCGATAAAGTTTCCCTAACCTAACTATTTCAATATATTGTTACTATAGGAAAGTTAAAGAAACAAAGTTCAAACACAATTGCATTCATTTGTACCACCAACAACAAAGTTTCCATCACACACATGCTGAATATCATCACCAACGGATTCAAAATCATTCAAAAGTTTCCTGCCTTTTGAACTGATATCTTGAAAACGACTTTCCTTTGGCGCTTTTTGTATAACTGTAGATCGTGCAGCTGTGCCATCATCATCAAGGTCCTTTAAATCCCTCTTACCTTTAACAGGAGTAGACACTACAGATGCAAAATCATCGGCAAAGTAAACAAGGGAGTTTAGAAAACTCGGACACCTACAGCCACAGTCACAATCCTTTGGGATGTATGGGCCATTAACAGACGTGAACCCTTTCGGAGAATACAAGCTGTCATCATTGTATTCCATATCTCCCCTCCCTCTAAAGAGACTTGCCTCGACAAAAGGCTTGGGATAAGGTGTCTTAAGAATACCTGGCGAGTTTTGTTCTGCTTGTTCCCAGGCAATTATTTCTTCCAAAGACATTTTTTCATATTCTTTCTTTCTTTTTTCATGCACTCTGACTTTAGATGTAACCGCATCGTCAGAGTCATCAAAGGCCAAGTTCTTATGATAGTGGGTAACTAAATGTGCTTGCGGAATTGCACAAACAAATACCTGAATGACCCCATTAATCTCAGCAAATTCATACAATCTCTTGACATCATTATCAGTTTCGACAATGGTCAAACCTTCTTCCACGCTACACATAGGTTTACAATAAAACCACGCCCATATATCCTCTTTGATGTTTTTCAACAAAATATCACACATCTCAGAATAACATAACCTACTTGACCTAGACAACTTCAAGTCTATAACTTCGCCACCAGCGTACCTTAATGGAAGATACATAAAAACACTACCATAATATACCTCAAACACAAGCTCGTTAGGTTTATTAGAGTTCCTGTGTAACAATGGAAAAAAATAAAAACAAGCATATGTCATTACACAAACAGTAAACCTTTAAAAAGGATAGAAAAATTAATAGAGAAACATACACGCATTGGTCACACCCAATATCATTACAGGTTGTTGATCCTGAACCAGTAGATGGCATCCCTTTGATGTACAAATTAAAATATAGAGAAAACAAAGTGGTTATTTTAATTTTATTTTTATTTTTGTTTTATGATACTAGTTGATAGGTCCAACAATAAAATGCATGTGAAGCTCTTATATACTACAGATACTTACATGTTGTACAATATATCTACTGTTTAGAAGGATATATCTAAATAAAACAGCATTAAAAAAAGTTACTAATAGTGATTTTCAATTTAAAATAAGGGCCCGTAAAATAAATACATAACCTTAATTTGTCCGAGAATATGACAAAAGACATATAATATACTACAACATACTCGATAAACACATTAAAAATTTACTCATAAAGATTTGCATTTGAAAGAAATAAAATACATAATGGATGGGTTTTGTTGGATGAAGTTTATAGGTTTATGTTCGTGGTAACACAAATTTCCTAATTGCGAAGTCTTCATTAAACCTTGTTGTTGCTTCTAATTCATAATTTTTATATTTATTTATTTATTTTATTTTATTTATTTATTATTATTATCATTTCTTTTTTGCATCTTCCTCGTCCCAAACATTCAATGTTGCTTGTGATTCAGCCTCTTCATTAAACTTTTCTTGAATCTCCCTTGGCCGGTACTCAAAGGGAACTTCATGATTAGATTCATGCAGAATCACTATAATTGTAACTCCTTTGACAGGAGCTCTTGGAGGTGGTGGTGTTACTTGCTATTGTTTTCATTGTGGTTGTGGTTATCATTGAGGAGTAAGTGGTTGGTGTTTAGGTGCTGGTGTTGTTTTAAGTTGTGTTTTTTGCCTCGGCTAAACTCACATCATCATGGACAATTCTCTCGACAGTAGAATCTCCCTGATTCTCAGCAGCAGGAATTTTAGCACAAGCAGTAGGAACTTTATCTGTCACAGCAGCAACGTCTTTAACGCCAGCAGCAGAATGTTCTGAACTACTAGCCGAAGCATCCTTGGCTACTTTAATTGGTGTGGGCCTAATTGCTTATCCTTTTTAGTAGGTGTATATAAGGATATTAACCCATACAACTTGACATAGTTTATGCTGTTTATTTTATTGCGAGGCTCTTGTTTATTTTGCGTATGCAAATTAAGACAGCAATAAAAATTTACGGATAATGATTTGAAATTTAATAAAAAGTGCTTTTGTCCGGATATATCACTAAAGACATTGAACAAGAGTTGACATACAAAAGGCATCATATGATCAGCAATTTTTTTTTACATACTACAACACACTTGATACATGACTAAATACGAACGCGATGTTTGAAAAAAAACTTAGCCATTTGTTCGCGGTATGCAAGTGCGGCCTGAATAGGATCCTTAACGTCCAACGACTTACCGTAAGCTAAGCGGTATAAAAAAATACAAACCCAAATACCACAATCACCATATATCCCGGCCTGCTTAGGTACTTTGTCAGCATGAGAAAACGTAATGCTGTAAGTTGAAGGATTTATGCCTTTCTTCTCGAATACTAGCGCTTGACTTAGGACCTCTGGTAGTTGAGACTGCAGGAAAAATGCTAGAAGTGTTAAAACAATATAAAGTTTGAAGCTTAATTATATGGATATAGCGGCTAGCCTAACCCGTAAACAATCCATCACTGCAATATAAAATTGTGGCAATTCCTCGACATAAATTTCACCGCTATTAAAAAATGTAACTACTCCTGTCTCTATCTCAAAACGTGCAAGGAACCAATGACTAGCCGCTTCATTAATAGGCATATAAACCTACAAAGCAGGCGTGCAGAAATAAAAAAAGTATTGGGTTACTTGAACAAAATAGTGGAGCCAATGAAGCGAGTAAGCGGATTATGCCAGCAAGATGGAAGTGAAAGGACTTACGTGCTTAACATCGGACCATGGAACAGAGTACCTTTCCCCATTAGCATACCACAAAGGCAGCGAGTTTTGAAGTAGAAGCTGAACAAAGTAGCCACTAACCATCGCCCAATCAGCCGTATCAGGTCTCACATGCCACATGTAATTTACCCACAGCTCTATGTGCTGTAAATTGTGAATCATAAACGAAGTCACAAATTTAAAATAAATTGATTCAATAGTATAGGGTGAATTACAGTTATTTAAGTACTTGCCTCATCCATTAGCCAACCTTGCCTTGTCGGGTCTAAGCAAACCAACGTTTCCCAGAACCTTCTATCCACATTCACATCTTCGCACCATGGGAATTTACAATTAAGCGGACCAATTTGACCAAGATATCGGTCAAATTCATCTGTAAAATGAACCTTGTTCGCCGTGTTGCTCAATCGCTTCATATCCTAGTATACGACACAGTTACCCTTACGAGCATAAATGATAAATTTGATCTATTTTAAACAATCAGTTTAGTAGTTTTCATACCTCAACCCATGGCTTGATATTCAAAAGGTGTTCCGTCATATCGGGATTACGTAGGCCAAAGCATTGTGCTTTCTTTTCTGCATATGCCTTACTCCAATAATATGCATTAGCTTCACCACAACTTTCACTCCTCTTTGTATGGGCTATGCGCGCCATGGCATTTTTCCAGTGATTAGTATTCATAAGCGCCTATTTCCTTTTTTTTTATCCCTTTCATCGTTGAATTTCTTTGCCTCTTCCATCCTTATCCTGTTATCCTCTTCCATCCTCAACCTATTCTCCTCTTGGCTTAGCTCATGCTCTTTTAACCGCACCTTTTCTAATTCTTCATGTCGCAATCTTAATTCTTCTTGAATAATAAATTCCTGTCAAAGTTAACTTTGTTTAAAGTTGATGTATCATTTTACGACACGGTGTGAGTTTACATGTAGAGTAAATATGTAATTTACCTTTGCAACGTCGTCATCGTCATCGTCATTCACATCTACACGTTGAGAGCCAATGGTATACACACTTGAATGGAACAATTCAAGGAAATCATGATTTAGCTCGTCGCAATACTCTGCACTAAGATTCCGAAGCTCATCATCAAAAACCAATTTCTCCTGCGAATGAACAATAGTGGTTAAAAAAACAAAATCAAGAAGAAAAAAGACATGTCAAGGTAAGTGAACAAGTCAACTAGATGTATTACCCCATTTCTCTCTCGAGCAAGAACTTGAATAATTCCCTCGAGTTTGAACACACGGGCATTCAACTCTGTGATGACAGCATCCTGAATTATGCTGGTCTCTATTATACTGCTCTCATTTTTGCGTATAATAGGTAAATCTTTACGTTCAATCTTTCCACATTTGCGTGCTGCGACCAACTTCTTGAAATACGCATCAGCGAGATGTGTGGTCTTCACTGGGGGAGTTCTAGGTATGGAATGATGGAAAAAATCCATAAACTGTAAATACCAATCAGATTTCCTCTCAGCTAATGTCGGTCTAAGATCGTGAACAACATTGGCATCCTTACAAAATCACAATAAAATAATATTATTAAGAAAAAAATTTAAAATAAAAATAAAAATTAATAAATAAATTAATTAAAATAATAAAACAAAAAAGAAAAAAACAAAAAAAGATATAATCTGATCTTTTAAATGTTGCGTTATTTGACAGCGAATAAAAACATAAAATTTACAATAACAGCAAGCATTAATACGACAAATTTGATGAAGAGTTTTACCTTTCCAAACAGATACTTATAATCTGATCTTTTAAATGTAGCGTTCTTTGACCACGATACTCCTCTTGGTATCATTTCTGGCGCTTTATTCCACCAAAGAATGCTTCTTTCAAAAGATTCCATTATCCATATCTATAAAATGTGAACGACTTCTTAGAATTCAGTGCAAGAAACATAACCTCAATAGCATACTCTGTCTATAATAAAATAAAATAAAATAAAAAATATACTAACTTTGAAAGCCAAACAAATCCTGAAAGCGTATATGTTGGAACAAACTTGCGGTCTTTGTTAATGCCTTCAAGAAATTTATATCTATGTTTATCCGCCACGTCCAAAATTTGATCATACAAGTGCCTCCAAATATGCTCCCCCCATGGAAAAGCATCCCAGTCATCAAGGTTTTCAATCAATCGGAAGAGTGTATCATCAACTTATTCGATTAGTAATCTGCCCATAAAGATGACCTCCAATGCTAACAATAGACAAAGACGTACTGCATCTTCGTCGAATATAATACCAAATGCCTGCTCATCTTCAATTAGACCAAGAATATCTAGATTGGTTACTTTCTTACCTACACGGAGTGGAAAAACCCGCTTCCTAAAATTTAAGTGTCCCGAGTTATATGAGGTAAAACTTACCTTGCCAAAATGAAAACCAGTGATAAGACAAAATTCCGGTCGGCCGAAATGTATAGGCCGTTCTTCAACATAATATATAATCGGCATATCATAATGAGCATTACTCGGCAAACATTGTTTCTGTAAGATATAATCTATCATATGTGGTTCGTGGTCAAAATAAGAAAGGTCCAGCCATTTACCAAAACAAGTTGCACGAAACAACTTCCTTCGTTTCGAATCCAATTTGGATTTAATTAAAGAAAAATAATTTGGTTTACTTCTGATGATGGCTTTGGCTTCATATTCCTACAAGAAAAGAAAAAAATAAGCAGCTCTAAAAGGTGTTATAGTGAAACATGATGTGCTATAAATGCTCATATTCTGGAAAAAAAAAAAAAAAAAAAAAAAAAAAAAAAAAAAAAAACCACTTCAATACTCTTAATGCTAATATGGAAACAAGGTGTGGTGTAAATGAATAACAACAAACGGGTTGTGTTATAAATGCTCATATTTTTTATATTTTTTTGGACAGTTTAAGGTAACATTCATATCATTAAGCAGATCTATGTTGCATAGTACTCCAATAGACATAAATGATTATATTTTTGGGGTCAGACAAAGAGACATCAAATAACCAAATATAGTTGGTGTAAAATACAGTAATAAAGAAAAATAAAAACACATTCATCAATTAACTAGGCTGCAAAAGGCATGATGATTGGAATAAAAATAAAACTATAAGAGTTAAAAAATAAGAGTATAAATACCCGTATGCGAAACATTATTAAAGTTAGGAGCTCGAGTATAGAAGATACATGTAATGTTTGCAATACTATAATTTTGATTTTATTTATGTGTTTGATTCATAGCAGGTGTAAAGGTAAATGAAGAGGTTGTTCCACAGTTCCACTGAGTATATGTGTCTTGGTGGAATTTGAGTGTATCTCTTACTGGGAGGGTGTTTTTAAAAAAAAATCCCGCTTAAAGAAAATATAGTCGATTTAAATTGTATACTAAGTCGCAAAAGTGGTTGAATAAAAAAACAAGAAACAATCTTTACCTGACGATACATACATATCAGTCTAAAACAAAAACCTCTCATAATTAGGCTTCATTTTTCCTCAAAAACAATTTTTTTAATTGTTCCTGCAGATTGATAACCAAAAAATTATTAAAATCAGGTGTTTTCATTCGTCTAAGTCAATAAAATAAAGGGGCCATAAAATAAAAGTTCCCTCATAGAAAAATCATTTTGTTTAGTCTTGTATAGGTTTCAATAATGCCAGATAAATATGACATTTATCATCATCTAACCTATGTCTATCTTCTGAACATTTCAACGGAATCTTACACAACCCTACAAGTCATTTATATCTTTGAAAATGTTCAGTCACGATCATTTAACGAAGGAAGGTTTGTGAACCCCAATTTAACCCTTTATGAAAAAAATTAGGAGATCCTTTCGAGCCGTAGGATTTGAATAAAATCTCACCATATTAATATGTGAACAAGTTTTAGTTTGACAAATCTTTTTATTTGGTTATTTTATTTTTGGTACAAGTCGAGACAATCTAAAGCCGAAAAAAATGAGTTAATATTTCCTTTCGAGTTAATAAGGGGCAAACATTTATCCACAAAGCATAAGATACAACTCGTTGTTGCATCAAGTCATTGTACAAGAATAGTAAAAAATTGGTAAAAGGTACGACTAGTTGGAAACTATTTCGTACAACTACAATTGACAGTTTACTTTTGGCGGGCGACTTTGGTCCATTTTCCCGCCTAAAGTCTTGGGGACCATTCATCTACATATCCGACCTATTTATACCTACGGATTAGCGATCTTGAAATTGTGTTTAAACGACTCAAGGATAGTAAGAATATGAGGGAAAGCAAGGAAGAGAGCTCCGGTTCTAACAAGTTTGGGTGAAATGCATTAAAGCAGTTTAGGATGACGTTGTTTTTATGTATCTAGTATGTTTAGTATTTAGATTGGATAATGAGATGTATATATGGTTACACTTAAATCAGTAGTATCAATTACTTTAACCGCAGTATCTTTTAATCGAGCAGTAGTGTTCTCCAACATGAGCAGTAGTATAGAATACACTAGCAGAATATCAAACTCGAGCAGTAGTATTCTACAACAAGAGCAGTATCTTTTAATCGAGCAGTAGAACTCTACAACAGCAGAATCTCCAACACGATAAGTAACTATACAATACACTAGCAGTAGTATGACGCATGGAGTATTTTTGTTGGTACGCCATGAGCAGTTGTATATATTTTGAGCAGCAGCATCTCCAGACAAAACAAAACCTTACGCTGGACACAATATGGAGTATTTTCCTCTGTTTGAGCTGTGTTCCAATTCACCTTGGGTTATGTAACCACTCGTATCTCTGTGAAAATATGAGAAGGAACGAAGTTAATGATCCTCCCTATTAATTATCTTGTTAATTTTGGCTGTCAAACGTTTGTGTAAAAATCTAAAGTCTTTACAAATGATTCAACCTTTTTTGATGAAATTTATTCGCCATGCTCTACCTATTTTCCTTATTGGTATTCAAGGTAAACTAAAGTTTCCAACATTATCTGTAACACTAAAACACAGTATAGAAGCCATCTAAGTATCTAACAACCACAATATACACAAAAGGTTGTTGTCGTGTGCTTCAGGCCAGTGTGTGTCTAATTGCTAGACTTGGGCGTTCGATTTGTTGTTCACCGACGTCGGCTGAATTTATTCGTGTGGCTCTGATTGCCAGATCAAGATAAAAAAGTTTTAAACGAAGAGTGTTTGATACACTTCTTTGTATTATTGTTTGTATTTCTTTTTGAAAATAAAAGTATAAAAGTATAAAAGATATAAATAATATAAAAAGTATAAAACTTGGATAGCACAAAGTTAACTGGCAAAAGTAAAAAAACTTGTCAGGTGAAAAATTCGCTCAAAGTGCATGCGTCAGGCGCTTAAAATAAAACAAAGTCGTTGAAGGTGTGGAAGAAGCAAAAAGAATAAAATAACAATTTTTGAGGTTTGACCTTTTGGCTAGAAAAGGACAAAATAGAAAGTCACTTATTAATCAAAAAGTCGCTTTCGGAAAGTCGATTAAAAAATAAGGTGACACGTGTCGCACCCACATTTACTCGCTTTTTTGCCTGGGCTATTTTGAGAAAGCGCCTTATTTGGGGCTATAAAAGGCCAACCCTTCAATAGACCGGGCTACTTATAGAATTAGCCCATTTTATAAAGTGTAGTCAAGTGGCATATTGTATGCCAAGAGTTGTATAATGGTTTGGTAGTCATTTGGTATGTTAAAGTATGTTTTATGTGTTTATGAGTTAAGTTAAAGGGGTGTTTGGCTAATGTGTAAAAATACCCATTTTGGGTTGTTCATGGGTCAAGTGTGTATTGGAACATGTTATATATGTTAAAGTAATGAATATGGTCAAGTTTGAGGTGTTGTGGAAGTCGTATGTGGCATATGTCATGAAATGGGTCAAAACGGGTTTTTTGTGTAAAACCCGTGATTGTGGAAGTACGTCTTCCAAGAGTCTAATGGTAAATGTTTTTGGATGAAAATGAGCCCATATATATAGTAATGAAATCTGGAAAGTTTGGTTAGGTTTCGAGTCCGGGAGGTTGGAGTATCGGCCGGGGATTTTGAAAGTCCAAAAACTGGACAGAACCTCCCATCCGATCGGATGGCTGGCGATCCGATCGGATGGAGGTCGCTGGCAGATTTTCGGTAAACTTTGAAAAATCATGTCTTTTAATCCGTAAGTCGTCATGGGTCGTGCCATCTATCGTTTCGAAGATAATTGAGTCTACTTTCATTTAAAAATAGTCTCAAGTCTTGAAAGTTTATAGATTTTTGTCAGTGGTCAAAAGAGTGACCAGATATCCGTTTTAGTTCAAGTTTTTCCGCGTAAAAGTTTTAGTTTTTGGTCTAAGCGGGCACGGGGTGTAACATTTCTTGTGTAATCCTTGGAAAATCTATGCTATAATTGACAAACCAATCAATTTTTGGCGCCGCTGCCGAGGAAGGTTGAAGTGAATTTTTGATTCCCGTTTCGTCGATTCGTGTTTTGAAGACCATTATGCCGGGAAGTTATCGTTTTCTTTGTTAATATTTTTCTAAAAAACAAAACAATCATAAAAATTAAAAAACCACAAACAATTTTCCTAAAGTGTTTACAATACCAAAAAAATTAAAAAAACAACAAAACAAATCGTGAAATCAATTATCTTCGGATTATTTTTGGACTACAACCTATAGAAGGGGTTTAAGGAGGTTTTGACATTAAATTGCAAACCGAAAAGAGATCCATTCTTCTCTTCCGCCACTCTGCGAGTAGTCTTAGAAGAAACGAATATCGGTTGAGGGATCGATACCAAAAATATTTTCATTTTCAAATTTTGTTTTTTAGTGTTAATGAATCTTTTAGCCCATCTAGGAACAATAATAATGATTACATATGCAGCGGATCAAAACAAAAGAATCATCATTATCGAACAAGGTTGTGATATAATAAACACGAACGGCCGTTTTTATTGAACAATAATAAACCTAACAACAAACTAACAATTAAAGTGTACAAGCACACGTTAATACTCAACTCTATTTGTTGTTCTACATTTTTTTGGATACCTAACAACTGCCGCCCTAACCCTTTATAAATAGGGTTTTACAAATGACCTAACTTTCTCAAGAAGATAACTAAATATTACATTAAGTCCCTATTGTTTCATATTTTTATATTTTGGTACATATAGTTTTGTGGACATCAAATTACAATTCCCAACATTTAGTTTTTGTTTCTTTTTGGTTTATGAACACCCGTTCTTCTTCTCACGATCTTCTTTCACCTCTCTCAAATCCGAGAGAATTATTCATCATAATCACTGTGTTGATTTTCCGAACGTTGAAGAAATGAACAACAACGATCAACCCCCGTCTATGGGAGGTCATAATGAAAATCCGATGCCAGCTCCCGATCTCTGAACGATGGAGGAGTTGTGCCAACCGACTATGCATGGATGAGGTGGCCCGATTGCCCCCGTTAACATCGAAGCCACGAATTTTAGACTTAAACACCACATGATCCAACAAGTCCAAAATTCTTGCCAATTTCACGGTTTACCGGGTGACGATGCAAACAAGCATCTTGACAAATTCCTTACCGTCACCCAAAGCATGAAGCAAAATGGAGTCTCCGATGACGCCCTTAGCTTATATCTCTTCCCTTATTCTTTGACGCATCATGCCACCGCAGGGTTTGATCGTCTTCCCAAGAATTCAATTCACAATTTTCATGAAATGGTTTCAAAGTTCTTGGCAAAATATTTTCCACCGTCAATGGTGACGAAATTGAGAAATGATATAAGTAACTTTCGCCAGCTTCCCGACGAATCTTTATTCGAAGCATGGGAACGCTATAAGCTTTCGATTGATCGGTGTCCAAACCACAACATGTTATTAGTCGCCATAATAGACACGTTCTATAATGGTTTAACATTAAGACACTGTGACACAATCAATGCTGCAGTCGGTGGTACTTTTATGAAAAGACGACCCGAAGAGTGCTATGATCTAATCGAGAATATGACTGCCCACCATAATTATTGGGATTCCTCTACCGAGAGGAACGAGTCAACTAGATCTAGCACTAATTCTTCTTCCCCTGAAATAGCAACACTCACTAAAAAGACGGATGATTTGTCCACTGCTATCTTGAGAATACATCAAAATCAGAATCAAAATAACAATAATCATCAAGTCAATGTGGTTAATCAAAGTTGTGAAATGTGTGGTGTTCCACATCCGTATTTCGAGTGCCCAGCCGCCGGTGGCTACACTCAAGAGAACGTTTATGCTACTGTGGGAACGTGATGCGTGGTTTTGCAACCTTACAACAGGTTTTACCTCTCGAGGGATCTCAAGAGGCTTACAACCCCACCAGGCAGTGTACCTGACCGATGTAGTATAGTGTAGTGGTAAGTACGGGGGATTGATCGTTCTCCACAGGGAATAGTGTTCGTTAGGTATGAAAGACTACTCTAATAGGTCTAAGGGTTGAGGAAGATTCTTTTTTTATGTTTTTATATTTTTATGAAAGCAAGTAAAATCTCGGGTTTGAAAGAGTGGGCGGAATTAGTTGCTAGTCAACTAACCCAAATTACTACGAATGCAAATAAAATAAATAACTGAAAATAAAAAGTTGGCGAAAACTTAAGTGTAGAGAAATGTGTTTACTTAGATTTCCTTACTCCCTAACTATCTTTTACCGGTTGATTAGTGTGTATTAGTCGCGTGGATGACGGGTGTATTCCTTAATACCAATCGTGGGGTGGCGTACGTACTTCCCCAACTCTACAAGCTCCTACTTCACTCCTATGTCGAGCCGGCTAGGAAGCTCCTAACATGGGATCACTAGAATTCGCTTGTGCATTAAATACAACCATAAAAACCTTTAGTACGCATTTGGTTCATGTTTCTTAAGACGTTCAAGCAAGTTACCGAATAGGAAGTTAGCCAGTTTTCTTAAGCCTAACATAGATAAACAATCATCCAATACAACTAATAACACACTAATAACCAATAATCAATAGCTAGGTTTCATTAGATCTAAGCAAACACAAGATAAATCTAGCCTAACATGTTAATCAAAAGACAAGAACAAGATAGAATCAAACAACACATAGACATATTGAATGATTAATTGATAACTTATCTTCAATGTAACATGGAAGATCTCAAGGCAAAAAGCCTTGAAAAAGATGCTAAAATCGTCTTAGGGTTTTCTCCCAAAAATTCCACACTAAGTTCCACACTAATGACAAAGAATTGCAAAACTATATATAGATTTTTACATCTGACGGCGTCACGTTATGGAGTGTGACGCCGTCACCTCGCCGCTTCTAGGGTTCCCGGATGACCTTCTTGACGCCGTCCCTCTTTAGCTCTCCAAAATCCGTTCTGGCTTATCAAGGTTTGACGCCGTCAGACCTTGAACGTGACGCCGTCCCTCTTTGAATTAAGCCGTGACGCCCTTGATCAGGTTAAAGCGTGACGCCGTCAGAATTCACATGCAATTTTCACTGGCTTATCATGAGTAAATTTCACATCCACCTTTTCTTGCCAAGCCATGACGCCGTCTGGAGTAAATCCTGACGCCGTCAAAGGTAACTTTCAGCCGATTTTTGAGACTTTGCCGTTTTCTTCACTTTTATGCTCCAAAAACGTCCAAAATGCCTCCTTTTCCAGATTTCTCCTCAAAAGTACCTAAAATGACAAAAGGAACGATTTAGGGCAATATTTGATCAAATAAATACGATTTAGGGCTTAAATGACCCCTTAAAAGCGGTACACTTTTCGCTTCATCAGAACGTTTAACACTGGAGGTAACGGTTACCAACCGCAAGGAGACCGTAATCTTCTCAGCTACCATTCTAACAATTTTCTCGGACCACCCGGTTTTAATCAAAATCAAAATCCGAATGTGCAAAACCGAAATGCTCAATTTAATCAAAATCAAAATCGGATGAACCAGGGTTTTCAAAACCAAGGAAATTATAATCGAGGTCAAAATCAAGGAAATTTTAATCAGGGAAATTTTAATCAAGGGAATTTTAACCAAAATCAAGGAAATTTTCAACATCAAAATCAAGGTTTTGCTCAAAACAACCAAGGGCCAAATCTTAATCAAGGAATCAACAATCAAAATCAAGGATTTATTCAAAATCAAAAGACCTCGGATGAGTTGTTGAAACAATTCATGAAAGCCCAAGAAGAAACTAATCGGTTGTTGGTTAGTCAAATCACAAAAATTAAGAAGTCTTTAAATGATCGACCCTCGGGCTCAGGTACTCTTCCTAGCAATATGATCGCTAACCCGAGGGGCGATGTGAAAGTGATCACTACAAGGAGTGGTGTATCATATGATGGACCCACGGCTCCGACTACCTCTTCTTCTCTTCCTCCCAAGGTAGTGGACCGTGAGACCGAGGCGACAAAGGACACGAAACTTCCTACTAATAACGGAAGAACCAAGACGTCCAACCTCCGGTTGTCCAACCGTCTAAACCATAGATTTTTTTTGAGCCCGAAGAAGTTCCCGTCAAAACCAAACTTCCTTATCTGTCAAGATTAAACGATCAAAAGCTCCGTGAAAAAACTTCAAATCAAATGGAGAAATTCTTTCAAATCTTCTAAGATTTGCATTTCGACATAAGCTTTGCGGATGCTTTACTTCTTATGCCCAAGTTTGCTTCCACCATTAAGGGTTTATTGAGCAACAAAGAAAAATTGTTTGAATTAGCAAAAACTCCTTTGAATGAGAATTTCTCAGCGGTTCTCCTCAAGAAGCTTCCCGAAAAGCTTGGAGATCCCGGAAAATTCCTTATCCCATGTGATTTTTTGGGGATGGTTGATTGCTATGCCTTGGCCGATCTCGGTGCAAGCATCAACCTAATGTCGCTTTCCATCTGGAAAAAGCTTTCTCTCCCGGAACTCACTTCGACTTGCATGACCCTTGAGCTAGCGGATCGTTCTATAACTCGTCTACTTGGAATAGCCAAGGATGTCTTTGTCAAAGTGGGGAAGTTCCATTTCCCCGCCAATTTTGTGGTTGTAGATTTTGATGCTGACCCCCGAGTTCCTCTAATACTTGGAAGATCGTTCTTAAGAATCAGCCGTGCTTTGATTGACGTATATGGTGAAGAAATAACGCTGCGGGTGGATAACGAGGCCATCACATTTAACCTTGATCGAACTTTCAAATACTCCTCCAATCATGATTCCATCTCGATTAATCGAATTGATGTGATTGATGTTGCTTCGGAGGAGTATTCTCAAGAAGTTCTTGGATTTTCTGACAAATCTTTGAGTGGCAATCCCACTCCTTCTTCTCAACCAATTCTTTCCGACTCTTCCCCTTCCCTCACTCCGTTTGAGGGAAGTGACTTCATTTTGGAAGAGATCGATGCTTGTCTCAAAAATGAATCGATTTCACCGGAAATTGATGATACTGACTTTGATCCGGAGGGAGACATTTCTCCTCGAGAAGTTACTTAATAATGATCCGTCATCTTGTCTCCCTCCGAATGTAATTCAAAATGAAGAAATCAAATAAGTAAAGCCGTCTACTGAGAATCCTCTGGAGCTCGAGCTCAAGGATTTACCTCCTCATCTCGAATATGCTTTCTTAGAAGATACCGACAAGTTTCCCGTCATCATTTCTAAAGACCTTAAAGATGAGGAGAAAACCCAACTTCTAGACGCGCTTAAGAAGCATAAGAGTGCCATCGCTTGGCAAATCTCCGACATAAAGGGCATAGACCCTCGTTTTTGTACCCACAAGATCTTACTCGAAGATAATTTTAAGCCCGTCGTCCAACAACAAAGACGAGTTAACCCAAAAATCCATGATGTCATATTATGTTTTAACTTTATGTTTAGCATTTTATTTCTGTCTTCTTAAGCATTCAATTTCAGTTTTTTTTTTTTTTTAGCTTATTATGTCTTATTATCTCTTCTTTACTTTACCCTCTAGCTCAATTCAAACACAAAAAGAGATGCATGAGCTTATTAAGCTCGGCTTATTTTCCAAATAAACATTGACATCTCTTAAGTTTGAGAGCACTTTTCTTTATTATTTTTGCTTTTTAGATAGCTTATTAATTAGATCTATTAGTTTTATTAATTTTTTTTATATATAAAGTTTGCAATTTTTTTTCTTGAACAATAAGCTATTTAATAGCTTGTTCATTTAAATCTAGTCCTTAAACATACCCGATTCGCGTCTATTCTTCGGAGTGGGCAACTTAGCTTCGGGTGGACTTAGATCTAATAGTTTTAGTTATAAAGTTTTAATCTTTTTACTTTTTAGACTACTTTTAGCTTATTTCATATAATAGTATTGCTTATTATTGCCAACCTTTAATAAAGTTCGTGTTTTTCTTTGATCTCTTATCTTTCGTGGCCTAAGGCGTGGAGCTTAAGGGTCTTATAAGCTTAAAAATCATTAAAGTTTACAAGTTTAATAAATTTTATTAAGCTATTTAGTTAACAAAGCTTTCAACTTTATTAACAAATTAGTAAAATTAAAGTTAATAGAGAAATAAACTTTAATAATTTATTTAGTTTATAAGATCGGGTGGTAATTCTCCCGTATAAATCACCGGGTCTTAATCTCATTCCTTTTTATCATTTTTTAGTTCAAATATCTAGTTTAAGATTATGTTTATTATGTAAAATTAATTGTTATTAGTTTAATTATTGCTTCATAAGTCGCTTTTAATTTATGTTCACATATTTTAGCGTAAAAATCCAAGATATCCCTTTTCACTATTCATCACACAATCACGACCTGAATTCACAAAATTCCATTCAATCCTTCGTTGGGGATAACGACCCGGGTTACACATACTTCACTGTTGTTTCCTTGGAAATAATTACACATTGATTTTCGCGAATCAATTTTTGGCGCCATTGCTGGGGAAGGCTTGAAGTGAATTTTCTCGATTCTCGGTTGTCGATGCGTGTTTTGAAGACCCTTCTCCCGAGAAGTTATCGTTTTCTTCGTAAATATTTTCTTATAAAAAACCCAAAAAGATTTTCTTTTCAAAATTTAATTTCCTTTTTCCCTTTGTGTTTTTTAAAATGATTTTAAATTATAAAAACCCAAAATAATCTTCTCATCCCTTTTATCCGTTTAATTCTTATGTCGTCACTCGATTATCGTTGTTTTCATTGTAAAAGTATAGTGGGTGATGATCATCGTTGTTACAAGTGTTTGTGTGAGCGGTGTGGAGGTAATTGTAGCAATGGATTTTGTAATTGGTGTGAATTACCCATTAATACAAATCCAACTTCCCTCAATGATTCCCAAAAATCTTCCGACTACCCTCCACAATCCCAGCCATCCCCAATCAATAAGCAAAATTGCTTTAATTGTGGAGATCTGTTGGGAAATAATACACTTTGTGAACAATGTTTTTGCAAAGGATGTGGGTTTACTCATGGACTTTGTACATGTTGCACTTCTGAAATCGGAAATACATTTACTTATCCAAATTTTCAAAACGATTTCAACTACCCTCCTCAGAATTCATTTGGGCAAGAACCGTACTATCAAAATATCAATGAAACATCATTTCAAAATGCACCAAATGATCTTTGTGCAAATTGTGGAGGTCCTCACCAAAGTTTTGATTGTCAAGCAAGTAATATGCTTGTCTATGAGCAGGTTTCATGTAACAATCAAAATTTTGGTTATGACCAATATCCATATACTTATCTGAATCAACCATAACAGTCATATTGTTGTGAATACTGTGGAGGTCCGCATTATAGCTCTGATTGTCAAATGAGGAACCCGCTTGTCAATGAGCACGGTCCTTGTAACAATTATGACTATTCTTATCATGACCAACCTCCACAGTATGAAACGATTCAGACTCAGCCTCAGCTATCTCTTCAAGAATCTTTCAAAGATGTATTCCAAAAATTTCAAGATGTGAGGAATGCACTGAATAATTTGGCTGTTAAACATACCCAAGAAGATCGTCATGGTAAATCTATGAAAGATTTACTCGCCGTAGAACGAGCAGCACAAATGCGTTCCTTATTTAATAAGGCTGCCATGCTCGATGACGAAGATGAGGACGACGAGGAGAGTGCTATTCTTACGAAAAATACCATTTTTCAACTCCCTCAGTCCATTGCAACCACATCCATCTTACCTACCTTGGACTCCGAGGACTCTCTCATTATGGGGGATGAGCCTCTTAGCACTATTCCTGAAAAAAAATCGAACGAAGTAATAAAGTCTAGTGTTGAGGACCTTGTCCCAATCCAAAGTAAGTCCGAGGGTATTTCTGACAAAATGTGTGATTTGCCTCCTCTTGACATTTCAAATGATCATGTTGAGATGTTTTCTGATTCTAACGATGATTGTACTTCGAGTGATGATGATTCTTTATCTTGTAGAGACATCGATTATGTTAAGGAATTACCTTCTGAGCTCGTCAGCCTAGAGGAAGAAAAGGATTTTGATCCAAATGATGAAGAGATTGACACTGATATTCTTCAAATCAAAGACGATGCACTTCGTGATAAATTATTGAATATCAATCTTCTCATTTCTAAGATCGAGGCATTAAATGATAAACCAACTTCATCTCCTATCCCCGTTGAGGATAGTGACTTTATCTTGGAAAAGCCCAAAACATTTCCTGAGCTTGAGGCTTTTTCCGATTATTCTCTTCCAGAATATGAAGCATTCCGTCTTGGTAACGATCATACTGAAGAGACGAGTAGTGGCAGTACCACTTCTCATTCTCATATCTCTCTTCCCGAGTATGATTCGTTTATCTTTGAGGAGTTCTCCGGTGAACTCACTCACATCATATCTCCACCGGAGTATGATCATTTCTATTTTGATCTTAAGGAAGATCTTAGTCTGGGGGAGGTGTTCTCTATCATAAGAGATTGCTTATTGATGACAAAATCCCGAGCCTCCCTCCCGAGATGACTTTTGAACCAAAGATCTTTAATGTTGAAATTCAAAATAAGGAAAATGAAAAATTTGCCTTTGCGGATGAAGAATGGATCTTAATTGTAATTAAAATCTTTCTTCCTTTTCTCACATATGATGTGATTTCTCCTCTCCTTCACTCCGACGGGAGTGAAGATACCATCTTTGACCCCGGTATAGTTGTCTATAACTTCTATTTTGAGCCGTAGGTATCTCATCGGAGTGGAACTTTCAAGTACTTTAATGTTTATCCAAACATTTTGAATGAAAGTCCGATGGAGATTTTCTCTTCCACATGCTTCCCCAAGAACAAATGAATTCGGGGCGAGTCGAGCTAAAGACTTGATCATAAACAAGCGCTTCGTGGGTGGCAACCCATGCTTATCCGTGTGATTTCTATTTGTGTGCTAATAAGTGTAATGTGAAGATTTCTATCTCTTCCATTCTTGTGTTTTGTCTCTGTTGTTGTGTGCATGAATGGGCCGATGTGTGAAGAATCTCGTGTTCATGGTTTTGTATATGAGAAGTCCGGTATCCTTTATCTTATCGATTAACGTTGTCTATTTGGCATAATTCATAAACGGCCTTAGATTTGCGTAGGATGACCCTTACCCTTTAAAACATTGAGGACAATGTTTCGTTTTAGTCTGGGGGGGGGGGGGCCGATCGTTCGATTTGATTATACCTTGCATTGTGTCGTGTATCTTAGCAACCCTGTTTTTTTCCCCCAAAAATCAAAAAAAAAAAAAAAAAAAAAAAAAAAAAAAAAAAAAAAGAGAAAATTTAAAAAATTTTGCCAAAATATCATAAGTGTTTTGACACATTGTTGATTTTCCGTTGGTTAGAGTAGGAATAAAATTTTGACTTGACCGGGCGTGTTGAGCCCTAGCTTGTCCCCTTAACCATTTGGACTAAGCATTCGCGGATCTTTTTATTAAATATTTTAAATTTGCGAAGAACGAGAAATGATAGAGTTAATTATAATTTGTGATGCTAAGCAAGGATTAGTTGGTTATCCTAAAGGCTCATCAGTGTAATTTGTAGTTTTTCTCCCATAAGCTAAATTAGTGCTATTTTCAAAAAATTTAAACTTAGAAATCGTTTTATTACAAATTTTTATACAACTTTGATAAAGAGTATGAGTTCAACTTGTTATTTAATTTTTTGAACAATCATACTTTCTTAAAATCAGAATAATATTGCAAAAGAAAGTGAGTAAAATCACAAGTATAATTCAAGTATGTATATGTAAAAAAAAAAAAAAAGATGATGAAAAAAAAATTGATGAAAAAAAAGTGAAAAATGAAAAAATGAAAAATGTGTTGCCTGAATAAAAATGTTGCATATGAATAACTGTACGAAAGCTTGCTTTTTCTTAATTTTAAATCGGAAGTTGAACTAGCATTCGTTAATTTTGTGTTAAAAGTTTAATGGGAATTTGGTAGATTATTGATTTCGAAAGACCCCGAAAGCTCCGATACTATTCTCAAGGGTGTAAAAACCTAGCCTCCTAACTTTGCTAAAAGGACAAGCTGAGAAGAAAGTCGCTACATGGAGTGATCTCATCTTTGCGCCTTTAATGTCCAAGTGATTGTTGGTTATTGTCTATTTAAGTATTTAATATTAACTTAGCGGGAATTTTAGAAATCTTTGAAATCGAAATCCCGCTGATTTCGGTACTATTCTCTATGGGGTGTCAAAAGCCTAGTCACCTAATACCAACTGGTTTGGGATGTGCCGAGAAGAAAGCCGCTACGTGGAAAAGGCCCTTTTTGATCCTTAGATTTCAAGATTCCTGGTGAATTAATATTTGATTTAACCAATTAACAACCATAATAAGTCGATTTCTTTGATAAAACTTTTGTAAAAGAGCAAACTTACCAAATTTGTAGAATAATTAGGGAGTGAAAAATTTACAAGTTACATTCATGAGTAGCGTAAGCATCTTAACTTGTATATAACAATGATTTCGTTTTTAAAGCTTGGTTTGGGGACTCGTGAAAAATCAGAGACGATGAATTTTATCCGTATGGTAACTTCTTTATGAGTTGTGTTTCCTACTCAGTGATCCTAAAAGTTATTGTGAAATAATGAAAGTCAACATCCCGTCACAAGA
Source organism: Artemisia tridentata subsp. tridentata (assembly GCA_021014915.2). Classification (NCBI taxonomy): domain Eukaryota; kingdom Viridiplantae; phylum Streptophyta; class Magnoliopsida; order Asterales; family Asteraceae; genus Artemisia; species Artemisia tridentata. Next base: position 64,631,744 of record CP139509.1, on the reverse strand, counting down.
AAAAGACAAAAATCCAAAAATAGAATAAGTGTGAATAAAATAGAAAAACGGATTTTTAGAACTTTTGATTTCTTAATCTCTTTTGAATATTTTGCTACTTTTCAAAGTTAGTAAAAAGAGGTTTGAAATTTTTTGTTTCAAAAGCGTGAGTTGATAACATTGCGTGAGGACACTGCAATACCTTAGTCTGGGGGATTTTGATATGTGTTAAATTACACATATCTTTTACCAGATAAAACGGACCAAAAAGACCAAAAACATATAAAAAAAAAGCCATATATATGCTTATTTTGGTGTTTGTACATGTGCAGGTACGGATATGAGAAAAGGACAAAAAGAAAGACAAAATAGACAAAAAAAACGAGCACGAGATTGGAAAGAGCACCGAAGTACGAGTCTATCGATAATTTTATTTGGAGCATCAAGGCAAAAGAAGAGAAATTTAAAGATTATTTATTTCAAGGACCATTGAATTAAACATAAAATACGATGAGGGATCAAAGGTGTTTAATTCATATGAAGTTTAAAGAAGACAAGGACTAGAAGTGAAGCCATGGGCGTAAAGTGACAATTCATTCAAAACTTAAAATAAATCCATGTTCTAGAACATGTGGGTCCCGCATGCACATGTAACTTATTCTATTTTTTTTTTGTGCACATTAACGAGTGAAAGAAAAAGAAAAAAAAAAGAAGAATGAAGAAGACCTGCACATGCGACAAGAAAAGAAGAAGAAAAAAGAAGAAGAAAAGATAGCAGCTGATGCTCGTGATCCTCACTGCCTTAAATTAAATCAATGGGGCGCGTGACCTTTAGCTGCCTTCCCACTCTTGTCCCACTATCCTCTAGCTCCAGCAAATCAACAAGTGACAAGTGGCATGGATTGGGGAAATATGACCAACTCCAATTGCTATAAATAGAGGATGATCCGTGAAGAAAAGTAGTAGTTAGTTTTAGTAGTAGTGTTTTTTTTTTTTTTTTTTTTTTTTTTTTTTTTTTTTTTTTTTTCTCTTTGCATTATTTACTCTTCAATTTAAGTTTACACACTTCTTAATGTTATTCGAGTACCAAAAATTTTAGTCTTCCTTTATTTTCGTTTTACACACAGTTAATTTTAATTAGTAGCACATTTAATTTTCTGCAACGGTTATTTCTTTCAATTCATATTATGTTTTAACTTTATGTTTAGCATTTTATTTCTGTCTTCTTAAGCATTCAATTTCTGTTATTTTAAATTTTTTTTTTTTTTTTTTTTTTATGTTTATTAGTTTTAGCTTATATGTCTTATTATCTCTTCTTTACTTTACCCTCTAGCTCAATTCAAACACAAAAAGAGATGCATGAGCTTATTAAGCTCGGCTTATTTTCCAAATAAACATTGACATCTCTTAAGTTTGAGAGCACTTTTCTTTATTATTTTAGCTTTTTAGATAGCTTATTAATTAGATCTATTAATTTTTTTTATATATAAAGTTTGCAATTTTTTTTTTAGTTTTTCTTGAACAATAAGCTATTTAATAGCTTGTTCATTTAAATCTAGTCCTTAAACATACCCGATTCGTGTCTATTCTTCGGAGTGGGCAACTTAGCTTCGGGTGGACTTAGATATAATAGTTTTAGTTATAAAGTTTTAATCCTTTTACTTTTTAGATTACTTTTAGCTTATTTCATATAATAGTATTGCTTATTATTGCTAACCTTTAATAAAGTTCTTGTTTTTCTTTGATCTCTTATCTTTCGCGGCCTAAGGCGTGGAGCTTAAGGGTCTTATAAGCATAAAAATCATTAAAGTTTACAACTTTAATAACTTTTATTAAGCTATTTAGTTAACAAAGCTTTCAATTTTATTAACAAATTATTAAAATTAAAGTTAATAGAGAAATAAACTTTAATAATTTATTTAGTTTATAAGATCGGGTGGTAATTCTCTCGTATAAATCACCGGGTCTTAATCTCATTCCTTTCTATCATTTTTTAGTTTAAATATCTAGTTTAAGATTATGTTTATTATGTAAAATTAATTGTTATTAGTTTAATTATTGCTTCATAAGTCGCTTTTAATTTATGTTCACATATTTTAGCGTAAAAATCCAAAATATCCCTTTTCACTATTCATCACACAATCACGACTTGAATTCACAAAATTTCATTTAATCCTTCGTTGGGGATAACGACCCGGGTTACACATACTTCACTGTTGTTTCCTTGGAAATAATTACACATTGATTTTCGCGAATCAGTTATCAATATACTTACTCATAAAAGTAATGATATATATTTGAGCATGTATCTCCCCCAAAAGTATAAAACGAGTATTAAAAGAGTAGGGGCTACGACTCACCTTGAGCGTATCTGACAAGATGGAATTACGATATCAAGTAAGATTATGGGAATGATTACGGAAACGTCTTCAATACATGACCTAAATATAAGAAAGGTCAGAGATTCTGACTTAATACGAATGATGAAAATGATAATGAGAACGAATAACGATCTGATCGTTAGAGTGAGAATATGATATGCTTAAAATGCCTTAAGTTCAAAAATAATATTATTTATAATATTATCTTGCTTTTATGTTCTATATTCCAAAATATCACTTCCTCTAATCGTATAGTTAAATTGTTTTAAAAATCTCGTTATATCTATAACTAACGTAAAGTTTATAAATAAATAAATGAAATACATAAAAATGCAAATGACGTGAAGGGATAACGTAAAATGGAAAAATAAAATAAGAATGTCAAGTATAATATATTGGTCCTTGTCCTTTTCTAGTTTTTATACTTTTTACCCTAACGGCGTTAGCGTTGCACCGTTAGTCCTTTATTTTATATAATTTACATTTATAGTCCACTACTTGTCCAATATAGCGTTCTGAGCTTGGAAATTAATAATATGTCATTTTATACCCTAATGATTCTGTTTTTACAGTTTCAGTCCATGTTTTACTCAATTGACAGTTTTAGTCCCTCTAGGTGTTGTCGCGTTACATTTTTAGTCCTTTTCTTACAAAAATCATGGGAAAAAGTTGGCGAGTACTTCTGGGATATATTCGAGCTTATTACAGCTTATTTTAACAGCTTATAGGGTTAGTAGCTTATTTATTTATCATTAGGCTTTTAACGAATCAAAACAAAGGCCCGTTAAGAAATCTAGAGGCGAGGGCATGGAAAATTTTTTTGGGCTTGGACTTGGGCTATTTTTTTTATTCTAAAAATGTTTCATATGGGCCCAGTGGGCTTATGGATCGTTAATCAAATCCGTTAAAGGAAGCCTAATCAAAGCTGGCAAACAAGAAGATCTGACTGAGTTGATGATGGACAGGATCTCGAAAGGCGAGAGGCTTTCATAACTCTTGTTGGGCTTGAAATAAGCCCAACCGAATAACTTAATTAAATTTTCTGAAAATTTATAATTTTAAAACTAGCGAGAGGCAGTTTGGTTTGAGCTTATTCGAATGTCTAAACGAGCTTATCTTTACGAATTGTAAACATGAAACATGTAGCTTGCTAGGTCGTTAATCATGTCGAGTAAAAATATTAGGTTGTTATATGTACAAATCGAAACATATTAATACGTGAGTTGGCTCGGTCGCAGATTTTAAAACTGAAAAACTCCAATATATTTCTAAGTGTTAAATACTCGGTTGAGGAGGGATTGGAATAGGTCATTTTGAATGTCAAGATAAGCTTATTATTAAAAAGTATATATACGATTTAGTTTGCGACATGGTATATTAGATTGCATAAAAATATTGGGAGGTCGTTAAATGAATTTAAGTTTTACATGGCCATTATTAGGGCGACTTGAGACAATTTTTTACTAGTAAACATTCTAAGTTTTCACTATACATACGTTTTATGTATAGTACGAATTGAGTTCTATGGATGCATGTAACGTAATTTAAATGTGATATGGGTGTGATTTGTGACTCCTAGGCCTTCCGCAAGGGAGGCTAGGCACTTGTTCTGTTCTATACAATATTGTATATGTAAATAAATATGTGAGAAATTATATACGTTCGAGCATGAACTAGAAAATGATGCATGGACATGAAATATGTAACGAGATGAATTGAAGGGTTCTAAAATACTTACAACGCCTTCAAAGGTGATAGAAGATCGAATGGAATGAAGGGAATACAAGCAAAACCCACGTATAGCTTTATAAGCAAAGTATACGTTTTATATTTTTCACCTTATGCCCTCGTTAAACTTCAAAACACACGAATGAATATTTTTGGCTTTGCAAAGGTGATTTTAAGGAAGAATAAGAGTTATCTTGAGAGTATTTGAGGTAAGAAGAAAGGTGGTGAGTAAGGAGTAGTTATAGAGTACGTTTTTCTAACACGTAACGGTTTAATAATTCACATAGACACTACTTACTCTATATTGTCAGTAATGTAAGAATTCACAGCCATCCTAGAATTATAAAATGAGTTTGTGAGAGCACAAAACAAGGTGGGTTGTCTTGTGAGTCATTATAGATGTCGATCACTACATTTTCTATGTATACGATTTATAAAAATCGTGTAACACATGATTCTTGATGATAAAACTCGACTATTATCATGGTAACATGATAGAAATAATATTAGAGTCACGTAGGAACAAAACGTAGTCAAAACGGTTTAGTTTTGAATATTTAACTTACGTCGTGTGGGTTGTTTTCGAACAAATGCTTTGCCCTTCAAAACCACCTTAATACTCGGCATTATATTCTGAAACTTGGTATGTTTAGAGTTAGCTAGGTGAGAAATGAGACGGCATAAAAATATAAGGATGTCGCATTTAAGATTTGAGAGAACGACACGCTTTTTGGAGCTAGTTTCTATTCGGTTTATACATAAAATCACAAATAAACGTTGGGCCTTATAGATGGGCCAAATGAATAGTGTTGGTCGTATAAGATTGGGCTGTAATTAAATTAAGGCCCGATTAATAAAATTAAGGAATAATTAGGATTAATGAAGTATTTAAGTTTCGTCAAACGTGTCGAGAACTTGTTCCGTCATTCGATGAATTATATAATATCATAATCACGACCATTAAGAAAATAAGAAAACTTTCAAATTTCCCCGTAAAAATGGTGATTAAAATAATGATAGAGATTAATATATAATTAACTGTTGTTAATTATATGGATTTTTGCAGTTCTCTACAGTACCCACCAGTCACTCTGAATTTCATCCCGAAATTCAAGTTTAACGTGATTACTAAAGTAAGGAATTATGAACAGAGAGTTGTCGAGAGATTTTCATCCGAAAATCAAGGAAACGAAATCTAGTTAGATTTATTTGTACTAGACGAGATAAATTTAAATATTGCAACTAATGAATCCAAGGGCTGTGAATATTGAAAATAATGATCAGGAATAGTAAAATAACGGCTAGTGAATAGTACCTACCAACGGTCATGAATAGTGAAATTCAACGGCCGTGAATAGTACCTCAACGACTATATTTACCCTATAAATACCCCATTTAATTTCCTATTCTTCCACCAACCATTTCCTCTCATTTAATACTTCCAAAAATGCCGAGCTTCATCACAATTCTAGCAATTGTGTATGTTGTTGCTGTCGCCATTTATTTGGCTTATTTTCCTGATGAAGAAGGTTCCGGACTCTTAGTCACGATCTTGGTGTTCGTCGTTCCTCTCACCATTATTGCTATTGCCGTAGATAATTTTTTGGGGTAATAATCTCTAGCTAGGGTTGTTTAGAATTATCCTCCTTATGTTTCTATGTAATCCTTAATGAGTATGGAATAAAATTTATTTGTCTTTCTGTTCCATAATTTGTCTTGTTATTACTTTTAATGGTTCGCTTATATTTATTTTTCAGAATAATCAGGGTGATTCATCCTGTGGTGGCTCTCGCTATGGTGCTGTTGATGGGAGTCCTTATTGTTATAGCTGGTCAGCCTATTGGAGATTCTATGCTTTTTATTGTAATCATTGTAACCATAGCATTTCCAATGCTAATTGTATGCCTATGTATTAATTTCTGTGGTTTCTAATAAAATTCTCGTTATTTGAGTTTTCAATAATTTCTTGTGAATTATTAGGATTTTTCTTATTCGTACTTTTATCGGTTTCTTGTCATAAAAATGATGGGTAATAGGGTAGGTATTTATTGTAGTTTGTCAAAAGTAATATTTATGAACAGTTTATTTTATCTCAATATTTTGCTTTTAAATGAAAATTGTTATTAGAAAATCTGAAAAGATAACTGTTCCATTTATGACATGATTCTTCCTGAATTAGACATAGTTGATCAGGCTATGTATAATTGAGGACCAAATGATGTGATGCTTGGCTCAGTCACAGTGGTATTTATGTTTCTTTAAATTGTTTTAGATGGCGTTCAACATGTTGTTTTTGTAAACTAACAACGTAATTAATTTTTCAAAAGAAAAGTAGAAAATTTTCGTTCATATTATGGTTATGAGTCAGGAATTTCTAAGGTAAATTTAGGATATCCTTGGTATAAACTTAAGTTTTAGGTGATTATTCCTACAAGGTAGTAATAATATATTGTTCAGCCAGAATTAATGTTTATTGAATTCCTAAGGTAATAACATTGTATTGTTATATGGCAATTGGAATAGAAATTGAAATTGATGTAGATTATGATTATTACTGAAATATTACAAGATAGAGTTCTCATACGGTAGAAACATAGTTGTTACACTTAGGTTACATCCATCGTACCTAAGGTAAAGTACAAGAAAGAAATACAACTTAGAAAGTTTTAATCTAGAGTTTATTTATTTACAACAGGAATTTTATTCATCTGCTTAGATCTAGTTGCCTTTCCTTGTCATTTGTTGAGGTCTTTAAAGAGCTTTCATTCTCTTGCGAAAGTCTTGGCTTTCCAATTGATATTTAAGTTTGGACATTGGCTCTTGTAATGCCCCTTCCCACCACATACGTGGCATACTACAGTTGGTGGCTGTTCTTTTTCGTACGAGGCCTTGCAGTTCCTTGTCTTGTGGCCTGTTTCCCGGCACTTCCCGCATTTAACAATGCAAATTCCTGTGTGATGCATCTCGCATTTTTGAATTAATGTGTGATGCTAGTGATTTTGCTATTGGGGCAGTCCTGGGTCCATGTAAATCTAAGTACTTCCAACCGGTACACTATGCGAGTAAGACGATGACCGATGCTCAATCTCACTATACTACTACTGAGAAAGAGTTATTAGCCATTGTTTATGCTTTTGAGAAATTCCGACCTTATCTCGTCTTATCGAAGACCATAGTGTATACGGATCATTCGGCTCTTAAGTATCTCCTTTCTAAGCAAGATGCTAAACCGAGATTACTTCGGTAGATTCTCATACTCCAAGAATTTGATGTCATCATTCGTGATAAAAAAGGAGCAGAGAATCTCACCGCCGATCATTTGTCAAGATTAGAGAACCCACATCAAGGTGTTCTCAAGAAAAAGGAAATCACCGAAACATTTCCTCTCGAGACACTTGGGATGATTTCATTAAAAGATAATCCGAGTACCCCATGGTTTGCCGACTTTGCAAATTACCATGTGGGAAATTTTGTTGTGAAATGGATGTCGTCCCAGCAAAAGAAGAAATTCTTTAAGGATGTCAAACATTATTTTTGGGACGACCCCTACTTGTTCAGAATTTATGCCGATCAAGTGATTAGACGGTGTGTGCACGGCCAAGAAGCCGTTGATATCCTCACGGCTTACCATAATGGACCCACGGGGGGACATCATGGTGCCAGCTACACCGCTAAAAAGTCTTTGATTTAGGTTTTTATTGGCCGACGATTTATCGTGATGCCCACGACTTGGTAAAGTCATGTGACTCTTGCCAATGTCAAGGAAAAATTTCGCAAAAGGATGAAATGCCTCAAAATGAAATTCAAGTCTGCGAGATCTTTGACGTGTGGGGCATCGATTTTATGGGGCCATTCCCGTCTTCACGAGGGAACAAATATATCCTCGTGGCCGTCGATTATTTGTCAAAATGGGTTGAAGCGAAGGCGCTCCCCACTAATGACACCCGAGTGGTTGTGAAATTCTTGAAAAATCTATTCTCTCAATTCGAAACTCCTCGTGCTATAATCAGTGATCACGGTACCCACTTTTGCAATGATCAATTTGCTAAAGTGTGGAAAACTAGAGGGGGGGGGGGGTTGAATAGTTTTACGTCTTTTTAGTTTATTATAAAAACTTTGTTTACTTTTAAAAACTTAGATTCGAATTTATGTGAACTCAACTCTTGAACAATATGAACAAATATAAGTAAATCTAAATTAACAATGCAAGTAAAGTAATGAAATGAAATGAAAGATAGAGATGGAAAGATCGAACCGCGAGACAAAGGATTTATAGTGGTTCGGCTACAAGGACACCTTCCTTGCCCTACTCCACTCCTAGAGCACCTAACTCGAGAGTTTTCTTCACTATGTCAACAAGCTCCCTTATGGCGGAGAAAACCTTACACAACTTTCGCTTACACCAATTTTACGATACAAAGCTAGATGTCGAGTCTTAATCGTAGCTAGAACCAATCTCACAACTTCTACACAACTTCTTCACAACTTATTCACAACTTCTTTTCACAACTTCTACACTACTTCTTTACAACACCACTACTTACTTACACTTTGATCTACTTATTACAACTACACAACACCTTATCAAATACTTTACACAACTACAAAACAATATGAATTAAACTACAATACTTCTTCTCTAGTTGTTGAAGGAGTATTCTTCTTTTGCACTTGGATGGTAGAAGCTTGGATCACTTAGAAACCAATGCTTAAGAATATATGATCAAAGGATTTAGAAAGATATAAGAAGATATTTAGAACAGAAGGTTTGGGGTGCAAAAGGTGAGGAAAAAGTACAGGAATAGTCCAGTATTTATAGGCAAAGCTGGGGAGCTGAGGAGCGTGGCCGGTCCCCTTAATTAGGGGGCCGGTCCCCTTAATTATTAAGGGGGCCGCCTTGTTAATTAAGGGGGCCACCCAATGTATCCGTTTCCCAGCTTTGTCTTTTTGTGGGGAAGGTTTTTCTGGAACATTTTTGCCATTTTTGGTTGAAAATTTGAATTCATAAATTTATTATGGATTAAACATTTTCCTTTAATTTCCAAAAATGATTTTGTAAAAGATATAAAATGTTTGTGACATTTTATAAAAAGTCTAGTGATTAAGAAAATGTTCCTTTGATCATATAATGCATTAGGCATTTTTTTATTCATACCTTAAGTGATTAAGTTGTTAAAATAGATATTTACAACTAAATACTTGTTTACGTCATAATCTTTCGCTTAATGATTTTACATTTTGTGATTATCAAAACATAGAGGTATCGAAAAATATTAATAACGTTTTTAGGAATTATTTATATCAACGATCTCCCCCTTTTTGATCATTACAAAATCTAAACTCATTAAATTATAAAAATTAATTTTTAAACAAGTATTTAGTGAGTTTATATCTACTTCTCCCCCTTTTTGTAGAATCAAAAAGGTTATGCCGACTAGATTCAATTAAGAATATTGACAGAAACTAGAGCTCCCCCTTGATGTATACTCCCCCTCGTTCGAGGGCACCAAGGAGACGAGCTATGGAAATCTTGGCAGAAAAAACAAGTTAAGAACACAAGACATATATATGCATAGCAAAAATATTTAGAACAAACAGCTAATTTATTCAAGCATTCAAGATGATCATGTATAACACATGAATCTGTGGGAAACTAGAAGTGGGGTTGAATAGTTTACCAGTTTAAAAACTTTTTTTAAAAATCTTGTTTTAAAAGTATGCTATTGGAAACTTTGATTCGAACTCTATGTGTAATCAAACAACACCAATATGAACTACAAACTAAGCTACGTAATAATAACAAATAAAAGTAAAGAGTAAAGTTGGAAAGATCAAACCGAGACAGAGGATTTATAGTGGTTCGGCTACGAAGCTTTTCTTCGCCCTACTCCACTCCCCGAGTACCACACTCGAGAGTTTCAAACACTATATCAACAACCTCCCTTCAGGCGGAGAAAACTGTACACGTCGCTTATCCTATTTCCGACACTAAGCTAGATGTCGAGTGCTAATCTTAGCTAGCACCAATCTACCAAGGTCCACATGACCAAACACACAAGCCCAATGGCTTCAAGAGATCACCAAGATCTCCACACGATCACAATGATCAACACTCACTTCACTCTACTCAACTAACACTAACCTAATGACCCTTGATCTTCTTGATCAATCACACAAGCCCAATGGCTTCAAGAGATGTTCACTATCTCTATAGATCACACTTGATCTTCACTCTCACTCACAAAAAGAAAATATACTTGATGTATGCTAAGATACAACAAGGTTGTAACAAGTGTTACAAAAACCTATCAACTACAACTTTAGTATCTTCTTGATTACTTGAGTTCTTCTCTTGCTAATGAAGAGGGATGACAACACCTTGTATCAACTTGAATACTTGTGTTCTTCTCTTGCTAGTGAAAAGGTATGAAGAGGATCACTTGAAGGATGATTAGATCACTCTTGAAACAAAGAAAAACTAATCTAAATGACCCTAAGAAGTGAAAGGTGTGAGAGGATTTTACTAAGGGATTTTTCTGTGTGTGAAGGGTGCCTAAACCTGTGAAATAGGTGGGTATTTATAGGCAAAGAAAATCTGAACGTTACAATTCAAAATGGTACGGACGGCTCCACTAAATGACCCACGGCTCCGTTAAATTTAACGGTACCGTGGAGCCGTGGTAGACTAGGACGCTCCAAATTTTGTCTTTTCTGGTGAAAACTTATTTGGGGAAGGTTGGAGCTGATTTTGGGGGGAAAAATAGCTGTTGTGATTTTCAAACTTATTTTTCCATTAAAACATTTCTTAATATTTCAAAAATAATTTGTCATGTGTATTTTTGAAAAAATGTTTTGTCCCATTTAAAATATGAATTTTCAAAACATGAATTCACTTCTTTGATCACTAGTTCAAGTTGTAACTTTGTTCAAGAGTGATTTGCGTAGAAACGGGATCTTCCGATTAAAAACTTGTTAACGTTAATTTTAACGTAACGTGAGTTCACATTTTGTCATCCTTAAAACGTGAAGTAATCGAAAGATATAAATAACGTTTTTAGAACATTGTTTGCATCAACAATCTCCCCCTTTTTGATGATGACAAAATATATACTCATTTTAGGTTAAAATTAAATTTAACAAGTTTTTTAATGAGTTTATTCCCATTTCTCCCCCTTTTTGTCAAATCAAAAAGGTGGTTAAGGCTCCCCCTTGATGTGTACTCCCCCTCATTTGGAGAACACAAAGGAATCGAGCAATGGATCGTGCTACAAAACAAAGTTAGAAGACAAATATACAATATCTAACAAGTAGCACATAAGACACATATCCAACCACAATAAGAGAATTATGGCTAAGTAGCCAAAATGAAAAGCCCATTACATAAACATAAATTAAATGTCATACATAAGTATGACTACATTAGGAAAGCAAATTAAACTAACAAGAAGACACATAAACTTCTAAAGTAACATGAGGCTTCTAGATTTGCTTCCAACTTCAAAAGGTTCCTAGTCATTTATTGGAGGAACTAAACATAACCATGTTTAGTTTGGGCTATTGTGTGGTGGAGGTGGTGGAAGGATGATGGGTCCTATGGGTGGTGTGAGGAGGTGTTCAAGATACGAGAACCTAAAGCTAAGCTCATCTCTTAGGTTCATGATGAGTTCAAGGTTGTAGTTGCAACAAGGGCAACTCAAGGTGTGTGAGTGAAGGGGATACATAATTGGATAACCCATCAAGGGTTGAGGTGATGGTGATAGTGAAGGTGATGATATGTTGCTCCCAAATTCAAAGGGAGTGTTTGGTGAAAGGGTGAGGGTGAGAGTTAGAGGTTGTGGTGATGTTGAAAGTGATGAGGGTGTTGTGTGAGTTCCCAATTCAAGGAAAGTTGATGGTGATGAGTTGAGTGTTAAGGTTAAAGGGTGAATGGGACTAGGTGGAGATGAGTGTGTGTTGATTCTTGTTGTGGAGGATGAGGATGTAGGTTTAATAGAGGTTGCCTTGGATGGAGCTTGGGGTGTAGTGAAAGAGGATGATGAGTTGGTAGAGGTTATGGGTGTATGGGTTTCATCTTCATCATCCAAGGTGAGATCAATGAGGGGAATGTCATTGGTGATAGGTTTAGTTGATGATTGGGGTGTGTTGACATTCTTGATCCAATGATCAACTAGAGAGGTTTGGTTGGTTGGTTTGATGTTGAATCTAGGTTTCTTGAATACCCTTGATCCCATGATGGTGATATGGTGAGTGTGAAGGTGTAAGGATGGGTGTAAGGATGGCAATGCATAATGTTAGCTTAAATAGCCAAAACATAAGCATGCAAGTTTAAAATGTTGGATTTGGGGATTTGGGTGCATGGGAATCAGGTTTTGGTTGCAGATTTTCTGGAAAAGATAGTCAAAAAGTGGAAGAGAATAGCAGTTTTCGTCTTCCAGAGGCACGGCACCATTAAAGGTGCTACGGCACCACTAAATTTAGTGGAGCCGTGGCCTATTTAATGGAGCCGTTGGCTCTTTTGACCTTCTTTCCAGGTCTGCAGGTTTTAGGCAGCCTAAATGGGGAAATTTCTGAGGAATCCATTAGCTGCAAATCTCAAAGCCTCAAATTACTAAGCACATAGAATTCCTAAAGCTAGTTTCAACTAGCAACTAACTTGATCATGTGATCATCTATGTATTTAGGCAACTATTAAGCATGCATGAATTCAAGCATTTTTAACATCTAGTGCATGTAATAAAATAAACTAACATGCAAGATAAAGCAACATGAGGATTAATTAACAAGAAAATTAATCATGTTCAAGTGTTAAAAGGAAACACATCAACCAAGTTAATGTCATGCCTTTATTTATAATAGCTTAATAATACTTAGGTTAATAGTACTACTTAAGCTAATCCTAACTAATTTCATTTCTTCCCCAACTTCTTCAGCTTGCTCCCGATCCCTTTTAGCGCCTTCCCAATAGACTTGAAACCCCCGACAGTTTGCTCATGCATCTCCACTTGTCTATTGTACATTGTAGTTTTCCTTCTCATCATGTAGGATAGGTTGACCATCCCGTTTTCGGCGTCGGTTGTATGTCGAAATGATGAGGTATCAAGGTTACGAAAGTAGGTGTCGGGAGAAGGGATTTGAGAACTAGACGTTCCTTCTTCGTTCACCTCATCATCGTCCTCATCCATGGGTTCAGATGATGATTCGTGACTGAAAGAGGAGGATGAATGGGGAATATCGGAAGTGGATTTACGACCACGTTTGGACCCTTTGTCCTTACGTTGCTTTGTGCGACACTGTGGTCCACCAAGAGGTTTCATAACCGGATTGACTAGGACATAGTCGACATCATTTAGAGATGGGTAGGTTTGCATAACCCCCCTGAATAAACGAGTAAGCAACATGCCGTATGGCATGAGCTCATCGGAACGACGATGAATACTGGCCATCCGTTTGACCATGTAGTATGCGAGGTTGTAAGGTTCCTCGATACTAAGACAGTAGAGCATGTGGGCAAGACTTGCCGGAACGTGATCACGGTTGCCTGCGAGGCTTAACGCGTTCTCACGCAGAAGAAGTTCCCAATTTCTAATATCGGGACGGAGCTCTTTGAGGTATATTTTGTTTGGGTCGAGGTAGACGATGGAACCATCATGTTTTTGATACGTGTTGGTGACTCGAGGGATTTGAATTACTTGTTTAATTACTTCAATGTCGGGAACTTCGGTACAATATGCACCTTCGTTCTCAAGATTGTAGTAAAAAGACTCTAGAGAATGGTCTTTAGTGAATGCACACTGACCATACGAGGGAATACCGAGAATGTGACCAATCTCGGTGACAGACAATATGATATTTTGGTGTCGAATCCAAAAATCAAGGAAGATGTTTCCGTCAAGATCGGTGTAGGTACGGACACGACTATAGAACTCGAGAATAAAACGGGGACAGACTTGATCGTTTATTTTGTATAAACAATCGAACTCGATAGAAGGGAAACAGGCATTTATGTTGTCTGTTGTGACATAGAGTGCATCGACTACACGCCCTTCGTGTATGTATCGATTTTGAACTTTAGCGAGATAAGCTCTTTGCTCATCGGGAATATTTAGATTTTCAAGAGTGCTAAGAATGTATGGTTTGGTATCTTGATAATCATTTCGAGGCATTGTTTGTCTACAAAAAAAAAATATTTTTGTATATGTTAGTTCATTGCATTTTAATGATTACACTTCTAGTGTGTGTGCCTAAATGCAAACAATGTGGAGGTGCGGCAATCTCGACTCTAAAATTATCCTAAAGAGATTACCCAAACGCTCCTAACTTCACTTTTGCTCAATCAAATATGTCGAACAATACATATCAATTATGTACTTCGAGCCATATTTGAGAGTTCATGTATGCATGCAAAAACGTTTTTAATTAGCATCAACAATGTATGAAAAAGGTTTCATGATCCTAGACTTGTGAGGTTTTTCGAAAAAATGATCGAATTGGGGTGTTTAGCAAATGCCTCAACATGGTGCTAATCAAGCTTTAAGATTGAAAAGCTTTAATGCAGAACGTTCCTAATCCAATTTTAATCATCCTAAACATGATTCCATTACAAATAATCAATCATAATCCGAATTTAGTGATTAATTTCGGATTAGGTTTTGTAACATAAATGGGTTTTTGGAAATCCTAGGTTTAGGGAATCATGTGAATACTACATTGTCTAATCCTAGTCTTAATTTCACAAGGGTTTAACTAATTTTGAAAATCTCCAATTCGGATTTATACTCAAGAACAAACCCTAGACTCAAATTAAAAGAAAATAAGAGTGAATTACTTACAATTGATGATGTTGTGGTTAGGATTTGTTAATTCCAATGCCTCAATCTTGATTTGCAAGAGTTTAGTTGAATTATGGTGTTATGGTTCGATTATGACAGCAAGTGGAAGAGGTTTTGTGAGTTTGGAAAATTTCTGCAGAAGAAAAGAGTGACTGGGCGCGTTTTTCAGATGCACGGCTCCACGGTTCCACTAAACATTAGTGGAGCCGTGGCTCTTTAGTGGAGCCGTATGTCTGATGGTCCAGTTTTTCTTCTGTTTTGACTTTTGGCTGATTAATCTTACTTATTTAGTAAGACTTTTTGACACGAGGAAAGAAAAAAGTTTATACCTAATAAACTTTTTGACGAAAGATGATTAAATGGGATGACCGGAAATGACCTTAGTGTTTCCGAGGAAATTGACTAAGACGTCATTGGATGAGGATTTACTTCTAGTATTTCCCGTGAAATAAATAGAAGTTATGAGTTGTGTTTAGGAGGATGACTATAATATTTCCCATGAAATATTTAATTAGTCGGAATATGCGACATAAGGAATGACTAGATATTTCCCGTGAAATATTCATGAGTCATGTGACGACTGAAAGATATGACTTAAAAAGTCATGAACGATTTGTAGAGAATGACTTCAATGTTTCCCGCGAAACTTTCGAGAGGTCATAGAAGAGATGAAAGGTTATGAGGTATGACGTGACGGATGACTTTAATATTTCCGAAGGAATATTCAACTAGTCATGAGCGGGATGAGAAGAATGACTTGAAAAGTCATATGACGAGACGCGATATAAATGACGTTAATATTTCCAGTAAAATATTACGAAGTCATGGGATAAGGCTTAGGGAATGACTTGAAATTTCTAATGAAATATTCAAGAGTCATGAGTCGAGAATAGGATGGAAGTGTGAGATGACTTTAATATTTCCATAGAAATATTGAAATAGTCATGAGCGGGATATGAGGAATGACTTGAAAAGTCATATGATGAGACGTGAGAAATGACATTAATAATTCCAATGGAGTATTAAGAGGTAATTTGACGAGAATGTGAAGGTTAAGGTGAGAAGAAATACTTTTCAAAGAAAAGATTTCTCATTCGACGTTATCATGACGGAGGAGATGTCTTTCCACGGGGAGATGACGTACTTCGACGAGCTTCGTTCATGAGAAAACTATAGGGTTCCCAGACAAGTCTAATGGCATCTTGACTGCTACTCTTCGCAGGGAGTTGTCTCATCTATAGTGTTTGTTGTCATGCCTTTCCGGCGCTTGCGTACTCGGTTTCGGTCGTGGTGACAATAAGAGTAGTTTGTTTCTTGGGGAACCAAGATGTTTGTTAATCAACCTATGAAGGTACAAACATTAATCATTATGTTTCAACCCACATTAACTCTCACATTATCAGAGTTGGTATAGAAACATTTTCTACATCAATCTCCTCAAGATATCGAAATCTCAAGTGTATAGTATCTTTAATGTATGGTATGATACATTAAACACTTTGATGTAAGAAGTTTTGGGATACTTCTTACAAGTGGGCACAAAGCCAACACTATTCATGATAATGGACCTACTTGCCGTTAGGTAAACTGCTTTACCTATTATGCCCCTAACCTAGTTATATCCTCGCACTCACCTTCTTCTTCTCTTGTGAGTTTCGCATTTGCGGATATGGGCATTATTGTCAATAGAGACTATTACTTAAACTATGTATCTCATACATATAGTATACATAAGTTTACAGGGATACTTCATTTAGGCAAGATTAAATATGTGCAAGGAAGGGAACTTGATTCACTCATCAATGCTTAATTCAAACTTGTCACGCATGATCTTCAAGCGATCATCGAACATTTCTGGACAAGATGAATTTGGCATGATGAGATGTGAATAGAGTTTCTGTGTTATAGTGCCTACCATGTTAGATTCTAACTACACTATTTCATGCCAAACATTACTACTAACAAAGGGTGTTTTAAGAAAGCGTACCTGTGCCTGAGGTGTTTGCTCTTAAAACTAGAAGACTAGGGTACCTTTGTTGAATGTTAAGCATGAAAGACACTACTTGACTATTGCGTCACCGGATATGCTTGATAACGCATCATACTCCTTTTTGTTGTACTCCAAAGTTTATTTACACTCATGTTTTCCTAGCAAAACAAATGTTCAAACATCTGGTCCCCAATATCTCATGGGTCCAAAGTTGTTAGAGTTAAACATCCTACGCATTTGTTGCGTTAGTTTAGGATGTGAGAATGGAGGACACATTTCCCATGGTAAGTAACTTTGTGATGGACGATCATTCCAAGTTACGGGAAAGTTACTTGGATGATTTTGTCTTCTAAAGTTACCTCTCGGTAGAGGAGTTCTAGACCGAGGTTTGGGAGAGTTTACCTTTCTAGGTGGAGGAGTAGTTGACCTAGTGTCACGCTTTACAAATCCATATTCGGGAGATGACAATGGTTTATTAAAGCCTTTGGTTTCCTCTCTATTTGGAGTAGACACTCTAGTTTTATTTACAACTACTTGACTTGGTTTAGGACTTAAGTTACTTTTCAGAATTGACCCAGTTTTGTCCTCAGCACCACACGGTACCACGGTACCACTAAATTTAGTGGTGCCGTCCGTATCTTTAATGGTGCCGTCACCTTCAGACATGGACTTTTCAGGCATTACAAATTTTACTTGTTTAGTACTACTTGTAGAAGCCTGATTTGGGTCAAATCCTAAACCCGAACGGTCATGTTCACTATATCTAATATTTTCAAGTATATCATTAAGCTTTTTAGTTCCTTCATCAAACCTAATGATTCTTAAAGCATTTTCTTTAAGTTTTTTATTTTCTACTTGAAGACTAATACATGACCCGCATCCTAAATCTACTTCCTTGTTTTTCTCAAGTCTCTTGACTTGATCATTTAGTTCTAAGACTTGTAGTTCTAGTTCTTTTAATTTTAATTTTAGCTTTGTGTTTCTACCTAAAATCTTAGTACTGACTACGCATAGTTTGTTGTATTCGTCATGTAATTCATTGTCATCTACTGACGAATTATTATCACTATAATAAGAAGAGTCGGATTGTACCTCGTTAGAAGCTTGAGTCATTAAGCACGTTTCATCGTTAGGCTTCTTCTCTTCTTCTTCACCGCTATCACTCCAAGAACCTCCTACAAAGGCTCTTTGGTTGTTGGATTTTGGTGGCTTAGGACATTCTCCTATGAAGTGATTAGGATCTCCGCATCTAAAGCATCTCCTATCACTTGTCCCTTTTCTTTCATCATGATTTCTTTGGGATGACTTCTTCTCATTTCGAGATTGTCTAGGAAATCTACCTTTCCTCCTAAAGAACTTTCTAAAGTTCCTAACGGCTAGTGCGTACTCTTCATCTTCACTACTGGAACTCGAACATTCCTCATCACTAGACTCTTTCTTGGCTTTTAATGCTAGAGATCTAACTCTCTCGCTTTTGCCTTTGACAATGTCGGAATCCTTCTTGATGATCATCTCGTGAACTTTCAAGTTTCCTATAAGTTCATCGAGTGACAATGCCGCCAAGTCCTTTGACTCTTCTATGGCGGTGACCTTTGCTCTCCATTTAGGATGTAGAGCTCTAAGAAACTTCCTAACATAGTTCTTACTAGAATAACCTTCATCAAGAGCTTTAAGACTAGTGATAATAGTATTAAATCTAGCAAAAGCATTATCTATTGACTCATCCTCCGAAATGGAGAATTGTTCATATTGTTGAACAAGAAGATCTATCTTGTTCTCTTTGACTTGGTTATTACCTTGGTGAGTGACTAACAAAGTTTTCCAAATGTCTTTTGCCGTATTACACATAAAAATTCTTTCAAATTCCTTTTTAGGCAAAGCATTATAAATCATCATTTTAGCCTCATTATTTTTGGCTAATTTTCTTTTAAGTTCATCACTTTGTTTATCATAAGAAACTATTTCATCCTTTTTAGTCTCCGGATTCTTTTGAATAGGTTGAAAGTCACCCTCGGTAATAACATGCCAAAGATCAATGTCTTTTGATTTCACATACGTTTCGAATCTTGTTTTCCAATAAATAAAACAATCGGTTTCGAAAAGTGGTGGTCTTTGCATAGATTGCCCTTCTAGATATTTGTCGGAATCCATTGATCGGTTCAAGCTTTAAAATAAAATATACTTTAAAAACTTGACTGACGTGGCTCCTGATACCAATTGTGGGAAACTAGAAGGGGGGTTGAATAGTTTACCAGTTTAAAAACTTCTTTTAAAAATCTTGTTTTAAAAGTATGCTATTGGAAACTTTGATTCGAACTCTATGTGTAATCAAACAACACCAATATGAACTACAAACTAAGCTACGTAATAATAACAAATAAAAGTAAAGAGTAGAGTTGGAAAGATTAAACCGAGACAGAGGATTTATAGTGGTTCGGCTACGAAGCTCTTCTTCGCCCTACTCCACTCCCTGAGTACCACACTCGAGAGTTTCAAACACTATATCAACAACCTCCCTTCAGGCGGAGAAAACCGTACATGTTGCTTATCCTATTTCCGACACTAAGCTAGATGTCGAGTGCTAATCTTAGCTAGCACCAATCTACCAAGGTCCACGTGACCAAATACACAAGCCCAATGGCTTCAAGAGATCACCAAGATCTCAACACGATCACAATGATCAACACTCACTTCACTCTACTCAACTAACACTAACCTAATGACCCTTGATCTTCTTGATCAATCACACAAGCCCAATAGCTTCAAGAGATGTTCACTATCTCTATAGATCACACTTGATCTTCACTCTCACTCACAAAAAGAAAATATACTTGATGTATGCTAAGATACAACAAGGTTGTAACAAGTGTTACAAAAACCTATCAACTACAACTTTAGTATCTTCTTGATTACTTGAGTTCTTCTCTTGCTAATGAAGAGGGATGACAACACCTTGTATCAACTTGGATACTTGTGTTCTTCTCTTGCTAGTGAAGAGGTATGAAGAGGATCACTTGAAGGATGATTGGATCACTCTTGAAACAAAGAAAAACTAATCTAAATGACCCTAAGAAGTGAAAGGTGTGAGAGGATTTTACTAAGGGATTTTTCTGTGTGTGAAGGGTGCCAAAACCTGTGAAATAGGTGGGTATTTATAGGCAAAGAAAATCTGAACGTTACAATTCAAAATGGTACGGACGGCTCCACTAAATGACCCACGGCTCCGTTAAATTTAACGGTACCGTGGAGCCGTGGTAGACTAGGACGCTCCAAATTTTGTCTTTTCTGGTGAAAACTTATTTGGGGAAGGTTGGAGCTGATTTTGGGGGGAAAAATAGCTGTTGTGATTTTCAAACTTATTTTTCCATTAAAACATTTCTTAATATTTCAAAAATAATTTGTCATGTGTATTTTTGAAAAAATGTTTTGTCCCATTTAAAATGTGAATTTTCAAAACATGAATTCACTTCTTTGATCACTAGTTCAAGTTTTAACTTTGTTCAAGAGTGATTTGCGTAGAAACGGGATCTTCCGATTAAAAACTTGTTAACGTTAATTTTAACGTAACGTGAGTTCACATTTTGTCATCCTCAAAACGTGAAGTAATCGAAAGATATAAATAACGTTTTTAGAACATTATTTGCATCAACAGAATCATCATTACATCACACAATATGCTTAAAACATAAGGATTACAACATAAGTAAAAGATACTAATGGTCCTAATATTGCCAAAGAGAGCAATTGGACTTGCTTGCGACACAAAAGGAAGAGGGATTTTATTTTGGAGTGGAAAGCATGTGAATAGGACTTAGTTATTTGATGGTGAGGGAAATGGAGCAGATGGAGTAGATCTAACGATGTTATATCAGGTTAGGGGAGGAATAGGATGAGGACGAGTGAGTAGATATTCGATCCAAGAAATATGTTCACTCAAGTGGAGAATTTGTTTTTGAAGGAAGATGCAACAAGGAAAATAATGGGTGTGGTTTGTAACTTGATCCAAGTTGAGAGAGTGGGGTAAGCAATTTGAGTAGGGTGAGGATGGAGGTTGTCCCTTGTTGCGTTGTGCAAGGTGCATAGCAAGGAGATCACTAAGGTCGTGGATTTGGTTAATCTCTTCATGAAACTTTTGCTTTTCCGTGGGAATGTGGATTTGATCATTTGGTGGGAATGGATAAAATTGGGGTGTGTGGTTTGAGGTAAAGTTTGATGCTTGACCAATATGATGAGGATTTTCGAAGGTTTCATTGAAGTTGGTTTGAGGTTTAGAAGTGTAATTTGGAATGAATGTGGATGTTTGGCCAACATGATATGGTTTGTAGAATGGTTCAATGGAATAAGCTTGAGATCTTGGAGAGTAGTTGGGAACAAATGAGGATGGAGGTGTTGGTTGTCTAGTCACTCCATTTGTTGAGATAGACTTGTTGTGAGGGTTAGTTTTTCTTTTCCACACGGGTTTTTGGGTTATCCTTGCTAACCTTGAGGTTTTTGGTTTTGGTTTGATGGGAGAAGACATGATGAGATGAGTGAAGATGGTGAGGAATGGGGTTATTTATAGTGGAGGATTGATGTGATTAAGGATGGATAAAATTGTTGGGGTGATTAGGACAAAATATGTTTGTGAATTTAAGGAAGAGTAGGATGAAATGGGCTAAAAAGCATAAAAAGATTCTGTGAACTCTACCTTTAGATGGCCGGTCCCCTTGGTTATGGGCCGGTCCCCTTAATAATTAAGGGGGCCGCCTCATGAATTAAGGGGGCCGCCCATCTGATGGTATTCAGAGTTCCAGAAATGGGTTTTTCTGCAGGAATAGGTAATGAGGGCTATGTTTTGAGTTTTTGGTTTTAGGCAAGTCCAACTCTTTGAGGCAAGAAAGTGTGTAATATATTAATAATTGTGCATGCAAGACATATTAATTAAACAAACAAGCAAGCAAGAAATTCTATCTAACAATCAAGAAAATTAAAACGAGTAATCATATAAGGCAAGGATAATAGAACAAAGACATTAGAAACTAACAAGGAATTGGTGATGGAACAAATGTGGAGATGTGATTAGCAATTTTGTTCTAGTGTGTGCCTATATGTAACAAATATGGAGATGTGATTGTTTCGACTCCTAAATGCCAAAATTTCCTAAGAAACAATCCAAAGTCTCTTTGATTTTATTTTGCTCAATTTATGAATATCAAAGATATACATTTGGTTATATATTTTGACAATTCACGTGAGATTTTATGCATGAAAGAAAAATGTTTTTAGCATTATTCAAAAATGCAAGGAAAATGGTTTTCATGTGTTTTCCTAGATGTGAGAATGATTTGAATAAAATAGATTGGGTTTTGTATATAAATATGTTCATGCAAAAGAAAAATGTTTTCCAATCTTTAATTTTGTGCAAAACAGATTCCTAGACATAGATGAGAGGAGGGAAGAAAGGAAGAAGAAGAATTTTTGTCAGATAGATGGCCGGTCCCCTTAATGAGAGGCCGGTCCCCTTAATAATTAAGGGGGCCGCCTTTATAACATTAAGGGGTCCGCCCATCTGACGATTAAAAATGTACCAAAAGTGCAGAAAATTCAGTCAATTTCTTCCATCATTCCTAGGCCTAAACGTAAGTGGTTAAAGAGTTTGCGCTTAAGGGGTTTAGTGAATATGTCCGCTATGTTATCGTCCGATGCAACCTTTTCAATAGATATGTTTCCTTTTTGAACGTTATCGCAAAGGAAGTGGTGACATATTTCTATATGTTTAGTCCTAGAGTGTTGAACGGGATTCTTACTTAAATCTATAGCACCTTTGTTATCACACATAATTGGGACATTATCTAACCTAATGCCATAATCTACGAGAGCTTGTTTCATCCATAGTGCTTGTTGACATGCCTTTCCAATGCTTATGTATTCAGCTTCTGTAGTAGAAATAGTAAGAGCGGTTTGTTTCTTCGAAAACCAAGATGTTAGGCAACATCCCATGAACGTGCAAATACCGCTAGTGCTCTTTCTATCCACGTAGTCTCCCGCATGATCCGAATCCGCATAGACTATGGTTTCTATGCCGGATCCCTTAGGATACCATAATCCTAAGTGTATAGTGCCTTTAATGTATCGGAAGATACGCTTAACCGCTTCTAGGTGAGAGGTTTTGGGATCCTCTTGAAAGCGAGCACAAAGGCAGACACTAAACATGATATCCGGTCTACTTGCCGTTAGGTATAGTAAACTGCCTATCATCCCTCTATAATTAGTGTTTTCTACGGACTCACCTTCTTCATCTCTTGTGAGTTTTACTTCCGTAGACATCGGTGTTTTCATAGGCTTAGAGTCTTCTAATCCGAATTTCTTAAGCATCTCCTTAATGTACTTAGATTGATTAAAAAATATTCCATCTTCTAATTGTTTTATCTGTAATCCTAGAAAGAAATTTAGTTCACCCATCATACTCATCTCAAACTCATCGTGCATGATTTTGGCGAATTCATCACAGATATCCTGAAAAGTCGATCCAAATATGATGTCGTCGACATATATTTGGACAATGATGAGATTTGGGCTTTTCTTTTTCGTGAAAAGAGTGTTATCTATCATTCCCATGGAATAATCATGTTTAATAAGAAAAGCTTTTAATCGATCATACCAAGCCTTAGGAGCTTGTTTGAGTCCATATAAAGCTTTCTTGAGTTTATAAACATAATCAGGTTTTGCGAAGTCAAAGAATCCTAGAGGTTGTGCTACGTATACCTCCTCATTGATAAAACCGTTAAGGAATGCACTTTTCACATCCATTTGAAATAACTTAAAGTCTAGGGCGCATGCATAGGCAAGGAGTATTCTTGTATATTCTAATCTAGCTACGGGGGCATAAGTTTCGTCATAATCAATTCCTTCTTGTTGATTATAACCTTGGGCAACTAACCTAGCTTTGTTCCTAGTAACAATTCCATTTTCATCCAACTTATTTATATATACCCATTTAGTTCCTATGATGGTCATGTTCATGGGATTTGGGACTAGTTCCCAAACATCATTTGCCTTAAATTGATTTAGTTCTTCTTGCATAGCAATAACCCAACTTTCATCTTTTAAAGCCTCATTTATATTTTTTGGTTCTATTGTTGAGAGAAAACAAAAGAAGTTATTTTTATCTTGAGCTTGTGATCTAAGAGTTCTTTGATTTAGGCTTCCTATTCTATTATCTAATGGGTCTGATTTAGATTCCTTAACATTTACTATTTCATTTTCTCCTAGTGTTATATTTTCATTATCATCACCTAAGGGTTTAGTTTTACTAACCTCAATAGCTTCTTCTTCAATTAGGTCATCATCTTCTAGAGGCAATGTTTTAGGTGGTGGTGGAGTTTCATCAAATGTTACATTTAATGACTCTTCTACTTTCATAGTGTGTTTATTAAGTATTATATACGCTTTATTATATTGCGAATACCCTAGAAAAATTTCTTCGTACGACTTAGGGTCAAACTTAGTAAGGTAATCCTTTGCATTGAGAACAAAACATTTGCTCCCGAGTACCCTAAAGTAATTTAGATTAGGTTTTCTACCTCTTAATAACTCATATGGGGTTTTTCCTAAAATTCGCCTAATTGAGACTCTATTTATTATATATGTTGATGTATCTAAGGCGTGACACCAAAATTTTTGTGGGATAGGTTGTTCATTTAGCATTGTTCTACTCATTTCTTGTAAGGAACGATTCTTTCTTTCTAATACCCCATTTGATTGTGGAGTGCGAGGAGCGGAGAAATTGTGAGATATTCCATTTAAATCACAATATTTTCCGAACTGCACTTCGTTATCAAATTCCCGACCATGGTCCGTCCTAATAGATACTATAGAACATCCTAATTTGTTTTGAATCATTTTACTAATTATTTCAAACTTATTAAAGGCTTCGGTTTTATCACTTGAAAATCTAGTCCATGTGTATCGTGAATAGTCGTCTACAATTACTAAATTATAACGGTTACCTCCATAACTCCGCATAGCGGATGGACCAAAAAGGTCCATGTGTAATAATTCTAGGCATCTAGTAGTGGAGACTATATTCTTAGCTTTGTGACTAGCATGTGCTTGTTTTCCAATTTTACAAGCATCACAAAAATGTTGATCATATCTTAGGTTTGGCAAATTTCTAACTAATTCCTTAGAGGCTAGGGATTGTATTTGTTGCATATTTGCATGACCTAATCTCTTATGCCACAATGTAGAGTTTTCATCTAAGGTTGCTAGACATATTTTATCTCCTGGTTTATTTCCTAGTTTCATGACATATACGCCACCTTTCCTAATTCCTCTACCTATGACCTTTCCGTCCTTAACTATTTTGCTATCTTTATCGGTAAAGGTAACCCTACACTTATTATCGCATATTTGTCCTATACTAAGCAAGTTGTATGTTAAATTATCTACATGCTCAACATTTTCAATAGTTAGGGAGTCTTGAGAAATCGTACCTTTGCCAATGATTTTTCCACGCAAGTCACTACCGAAAATAACATTACCTCCGTTGTATGCCTTGTAGGAGGAAAATAGCTTGCTATTCCCCATCATGTGCTTCGAGCACCCACTATCCTTAATCCATTCGTCGGGCTCCAAATTTATTCCTAGACATATTTCATCGGTAGCTTGAGCTACAAGACATTTTTCGTCGTTTGCTTTGTCCGCTTCGTCTTTGTCGTTATCACTCCATGCTCCACTAACAAAGGCGCTTTGGTAATCATAACCCGGTGGCTTTGGAAATTTGCCAATGAGATGGTTTGGGCTTCCACATCTAAAGCACTTTCTTTTCCCGTAGTTATCATTCCTATTTCTTTGAAGCGATCTTCTTTCATCTCGTGGTTGTTTTGTGAATCTTCCTCATCTCTTGAAAAATTTCTTGAACTCTCTTACGGCCATTGCATATTCTTCGTCTTCACTATAGTCACTTGAATCGTCATCATCACTAAGTTCCTTTTTGGCTTTTAGCGCAAGAGATTTGATTTGATCTTTCTTGCTCTTGACCGTTTCCGAGTCTCTCTTTATAATTTCTTCATGAACCTTCAAGTTGCCGATGAGTTCATCAAGCGATAACGTCATCAAGTTCTTCGATTCTTCAATAGCCGTGACCTTCGTGCTCCATTTTGGATGTAATGCCCTAAGAAATTTCCTTACATAATTTTTGCAAGAAAAAGTCTCATCAAGTGCTTTTAAACTTGTGATAATAGTGTTAAATTTAGCAAATGCATTATCAATAGATTCCTCTTTAGGAATTGTAAATTGTTCATATTGTTGAACAAGAAGATCTATTTTGTTGTCTTTGACTTGACTATTACCTCGGTGAGTGATTAATAAAGAATCCCAAATTTCTTTTGCTGTTTGACAGATAAAAATTCGTTCATATTCTTTGCGTGGTAATGCATTATAAATTACCATTTTAGCCTCATTATTTTTTGCTAGTTTCTTTTTCAAATCATCATTTTGTTTTTCAAAAGGTACAATTTCATCTCTTTTAGTTAAAGGATTATTTTGAATAGGGGGAAAATCACCATAGGTAATAACATGCCAAAGATCAAGATCTTTTGATTTCACATAAGTTTCGAATCTATTTATCCTATAAAGAAAACCATCACTTTCAAATAGTGATGGTCTTTGCATAGATTGCCCTTCTAAATATTTTTCGGATTTCATAGATCGTTTCAAGTTTTAAAATACAATTTATTTTAAAAATCTTGTTTGACGTGGCTCTTGATACCAATTGTGGAAAACTAGAAGGGGGGTTGAATAGTTTTACGTCTTTTTAATGTATTATAAAAACTTTGTTTACTTTTAAAAACTTAGATTCGAATTTATGTGAACTCAACTCTTGAACAATATGAACAAATATAATTAGATCTAAATTAACAATGCAAGTAAAGTAATGAAATGAAATGAAAGATAGAGATGGAAAGATCGAACCGCGAGACAAAGGATTTATAGTGGTTCGGCTACAAGGACACCTTCCTTGCCCTACTCCACTCCTCGAGCACCTAACTCGAGAGTTTTCTTCACTATGTCAACAAGCTCCCTTATGGCGGAGAAAACCTTACACAACTTTCGCTTACACCAATTTAACGACACAAAGCTAGATGTCGAGTCCTAATCGTAGCTAGAACCAATCTCACAACTTCTACACAACTTCTTCACAACTTATTCACAACTTCTTCACTACGGCTTCACAACTTCTACACTACTTCTTTACAACACCACTACTTACTTACACTTTGATCTACTTATTACAACTACACAACACCTTATCAAATACTTTACACAACTACAAAACAATATGAATTAAACTACAATACTTCTTCTCTAGTTGTTGAAGGAGTATTCTTCTTTTGCACTTGGATGGTAGAAGCTTGGATCACTTAGAAACCAATGCTTAAGAATATATGATCAAAGGATTTAGAAAGATAAGAAGAGATTTAGAACAGAAGGTTTGGGGTGCAAAAGGTGAGGAAAAAGTCCAGGAATAGTCCAGTATTTATAGGCAAAGCTGGGGAGCTGAGGAGCGTGGCCGGTCCCCTTAATTAGGGGCCGGTCCCCTTAATTATTAAGGGGGCCGCCTTGTTAATTAAGGGGGCCGCCCAATGTATCCATTGCCCAGCTTTGTCTTTTTGTGGGGAAGGTTTTTCTGGAACTTTTTTGCCATTTTTGGTTGAAAATTTGAATTCATAAATTTATTATGGATTAAACATTTTCCTTTAATTTCAAAAAATGATTTTGTAAAAGATATAAAATGTTTGTGACATTTTATAAAAAGTCTAGTGATTAAGAAAATGTTCCTTTGATCATATAATGCATTAGGCATTTGTTTATTCATACCTTAAGTGATTAAGTTGTTAAAATAGATATTTACAACTAAATACTTGTTTACGTCATAATCTTTCGTTTAATGATTTTACATTTTGTGATTATCAAAAGGTAGAGGTATCGAAAAATATTAATAACGTTTTTAGGCATTATTTATATCAACATAAAGTTATGCTCAAGTATGGAGTTACCCATCGTCTTTCTACCGCGTATCACCCGCAAACAAGCGATCAAGTTGAGGTTTCGAATCATGGATTGAAACGTATTTTAGAAAGGACCGTAGGTGAAAATCGGGCCTCGTGGGCCAATAAATTAGATGATGCATTATGGGCCTTCCGTACCGCTTACAAAACACCCATCGGGTGCACTCCTTATAAGTTGGTCTACGGAAAGGCTTGTCATTTGCCCATCGAACATGAACACAAGGCCTACTGGGCCTTAATACATGCTAATTTTGACCTTAAGACCGCGGGTGATCACCGAAAAGTTCAATTGAATGAATTAAACGAACTTAGGGATCAAGCCTACATGAACTCTTTGATCTACAAAGAGAAAACAAAGAGGATTCATGACTCCAAGATTAAGAACCACGTTTTCAACGTTGGTGATCGAGTCCTTTTCTTCAATTCTCGATTAAAGATTTTCTCGGGCAAGCTAAAAACCCGTTGGTCTGGGCCGTTCACCATTGCTCAAGTTTTTCCGTATGGAACCGTCGAGTTATCTCAACCCGATGGTCCCAACTTTAAGGTGAACGGTCATAGGCTCAAACACTATTTTGGAGGGGACATACCATCCATGGTTATCCCGGATCTCCAAACTTTCCCCAGGGATAATTAAATTCGGGGTCGAGTCAAGCTACGTGACTCGGTTAACAAAAACAAAGCGCTTCGTGGGAGGTACCCCATGCTTATCCTTCTATCTTCTTTCTATTTTCTAATAAGTGACGTGAAGGGGTTCTCCACTTCCATTTGTCGTGTTTCGTGGTTTTTTGTGATGTGTCCAGGATTTTCCCGAATAATGAAGACTCTCGTGCTCGTGGTTTGGTCTTTCTCCACTCGAGTTTCATCATTCGTTGCTCATCCGATATCCTAAATCTTATCGACTAACATTTATCTTTTGGCATAATTAATAAACGGCCTTAGATTTATGTAAGAGAACCCTTACCTTTAAGACATTGGGGACAATGTCTCGTTTTAGTCTGGGGGTGATCTTTCGATCTGATTTTTGCCTTGCATTTTTTTCCGTTTATTCTCGCAACCCCGTTTTTCTTTCAAAAAATGAAAAAAAAAAGAGAAAAAATGAGAAAATTTAAAAAAATTTTGCAAAAATATAATAACCATTTTGACACATTGTTGACTTTCCGTTAGTGAGAGTAGGAATAAAATTTTGACTTTACCGGGCGTGTTGAGCCCTAACTTGTCTCCTTAACCTATATAATCAATAAGCTTTTGCTAGTCTTTTATACAAGGAGCTATAAAATGCAAATTCTTTTTTAAGACTTTGCAAGTTCCCATAATTGAATTTATATATGCATGGCTTGATATTTGGCTAAGCATTCGAGGATCTTATTATTTAAGATTTTAAATTTGCGAAGAACGAGAAATGATAGAGTTATTTATAAGTTAGATTGCTAAACGTGGAGTAGTTGGATCTCTTTAGAGCTCATCGAAGTTATTTGTGATTTTTTGTTCCCATCAGCTGGTATTACAAAAAAATAGTACTCTAAGAATAATTAAAGGTATTTTGGTTTTGGCGATAATTAGTTTTTACTTTTTCCTTAGAAAATCCTTGCTTATGAAAGTTGGGTACACATCAAGGTACTGTCAGTGTTACGGTGTAATAGGCAACTGATTCCTGATAGTACGTGCTATTGTCTCTATTGCTATAAAAGTCGTAGGACTCGGAGTTTGGTAAATAAAAATAAAAATAAAAATAAAATAAAAATAAATAATAATAATCCAAAGCCGATAAAAGTTTTCTGTTTCCTAACGGTTCGCTCCCGTTGACCCAGAATTCAAAAAGGCAGAGGAAAAATATCTAAGGTCAAAATAAGGCTCTCGATTCTTGACGGTTCGCTCCCGTTGTCTAGGTTGCTTAAAAGGCCAAGGATTAATAATATGTGCTTAATAATAATAAAAATTTCAAATTTCGACTCCGGGGATATCCTAATAAAAACTTCTGTCTCTGGACTCTTAGATGAGTTATTTCGGTCGTATATAAAAGGGATATCCTCAAAATCATGTTAAATCAGAGACCTTGATGTGGACCTCATTTTTGTATGCAACGGTTTTCAAGGGAAGGATTGGAAACTACTTAGCGTCTAAACTTGGTGCCTTTATCGGACTAAAAACTTATCGAAACGAGAATATGAGTAAAATAATTTCTCACAAAAAATAAAATAAATAGAGGAAAATAGGAATTTGGGAACAAGAAGTAATACACAATTAGCTTCTATGGGTAGTGTTGGCATCTAATTTGTAAATAACAATGATTTCGTTTTTAAGCATTGGTTTGGGGGCTCGTGAAAAATCAAGGACGATGAATTTTATCCGTATGGTCACTTCTTTATGATTTGTGTTTCCTACTCCGTGATCCTAAAAATTATTGTAAAATAATGAAAGTCAACAAACCGTCACATGAAAAAGAGAAAAATACAAAAATAGAATAAGTGTGAATAAACTGGAAAAACGGGGAGTTTTTAGAACTTTTGATTTCTTAATCTCTTTTGAATATTTTGCTACTTTTCAAAGTTAGTAAAAAGAGGTTGGAAATTTTTTGTTTCAAAAGCGTGTTTTTATAACATTGCGTGAGGACACGACAATACCTTAGTCTGGGGGATTTTGGTATATGCTTATTCACATACCTTTATTTGACCAAATTAAGACCAAAATGACCAAAAACTAACCAAAATGCCAAAGATATTTGTGTTTTTGTGTTTGTGATTGTGCAGGTAAAGGATATCATGAAAAAGGACAAAATCACAGAAAAACCAGAAAACCCGAGCACGAGAAATGGAACGAATATTTAAAGTCAAAGTGAGGCAGCATTTTCAATACTTGAGCTCTATATTTCAGAATAGCCCTTGGATCAATTAAAAATTACAGAAACAATCCCTGGAATAACTATCCTTAAATTAACACATTTGGTCCTTCCATGTCTTAAATCCTTTCACACTAAATCCTGAAAATAAAATACAAGCGAAATCTATCCCAAAAATACCCAATCCCAATCCTGTTAACCTAAATCAATACCCAAGCCCAAAACCACACAAGCCCACCAACCATTTTTATCCCAACCCGTACCATTTACCCGGTCAATACCCTCTTCCCAGTCAAACAACCATTAAACAATAAAACTAATTTACCTGCCTAAAATATACTATTCATCCCTAGTCCCCAAACTTAGCCAGCCCCTATTTTTACCCGTACACTGACATAGCAGGAATTATGACAACATTCTCAGTCCACCCTAGCAATCCCAAGCTTTCCTATTGGTTGATTAGACGTGGCTCTTGATCCAAGGGTTGCCAAAGATTAGATGATGACATAATTGATCTAAAGGTTGACAAGAAAGGATCCAAGACCTTCTATTGGAAACCCTAGCTTCCCCTCAACCTATAAATACCCTTCATTTCACCACAGAAGGAGGTGTTAGTTTTTTTTAGGTTAAATTGGTAGTCGTTTTTATGTCAATCTAGTTTCTAGTTCTTATTAAGCTTTCAAGTCAGTTTGTAAACGTTTAATTTCTTATTCCCAGTTGTAATCAGTTTTTGGAATTAATGAAATAGTATTTCCTTTTAAATTCGAGTTCAAATTTCTTATTCTATGGTTCAAATAGGTTAATAAGCTCTTATATCTGTTTCAATAAGCTCATATAAGCTCTCACATAGTTTTTTGTGAGTTTATAATTCATTATTTCTGTTTTGATCTTAAATTGCCAAAAAGTCAACAAAAGTCAACTGTGTGGTCAAAATAAGCTAAGTGGATGATAAGCCAGAAAGGGATGGGCTTATTGCTGTCACCAGCTTGTCATTTGATAAGCTGGAGCTGTTGAGTAGCTCCTCGAGCATTTATTTGCCTTGTTTTGAGCAAGGGCTTGGTTAGATCTCCATGAAATTCAATTTTAGCTTAATTTTACTGTTCATTTGCTTATTCCTGTTAATCTAGTGCTTTTTTTGATTGTTATCTACTTATTTGTTCTTAATATTGATATTTGATAAGTAATTTGTTAGGTGTTATTTACTTATTTATGTTTTTACTTAAAAACCTCAAAAGACCAAAAATAGCTTAAATCTAGTTTAGTTTATTAGAGTGCTTAATTCGTGTTGAAAAGTGTTCATTAATGATTAATAAACTTGATTGATCATCTTTTTTTAGATCTAAGTGCTTAATTTGGTCTAAACTAGTCATAATATCAAAATCAGTAGCATAAGGGAGTGTTTGGATTAAGGTTGAAAATGGGTAAAACTGATAGCTACTGTTCATGTGCACTTCGTTGAGGTTTGATTTTGCTTAAATTAGTTCAAATTAGGTGTTAGTAGGGGTCTTTGATATGTTTTTGTGGATTTTAATGGTCTGAGTTGAATAGTGTAGGTTTAAGAATGGGTCTTGATCTCATATGCTAGTTATAGGATTAAGCTGATTTAGATCTTATTTTTAGTAGCCCTGTGTTCATTTTAGTTCATAAATAGAGTGTATACAAGTTGGTTCAAATCCATTTAAAATTTGTGGAGTTTTGGTCAAAATAGTGTGACTATTGTATCAGTCGCCTTTTTGTCCTGATCAGTCTTGCTCATTAATTTCAAAGTCAGTTCTAAGTGCTTTATTGGATTCATTAGAGCTTAATTCTATAGTTGTAGATAGTTTGGAGTATGAACTTAATAAGCCTTGAGTTTTAGTCATATTGCTTATTGGTATTTAGCTTTTTAGATAGCTTAAAATATCCTCAGAAGGCCATTTTTAGCCTTGAGTTTTAGTCAGTTTCCTTTTGTTCTGTCTTATCTGCCCATATTCTCAGCTTATCTTTAAGCTGTTAATAGATTCCTCTTAGCCTGAATTTTGGTTTACTATAATAAGAAATTTCTTATTATTTGCCCATATAAAAATTGAATTCGTTTTGTTAATATCAGTTTATCTGCCCATATTTCATTTATATTATTTGACAGTAGGTTTATTGATCGTTTTGATAATCTCGTTGATACGAATGATGAGCCGTGTGATGATATTCATGTTGAGAAGAACGATGATGAGATGTTCTCCGATTCCGACAATGACGATTCGTTATCTTGTGGAGACATCGACTATGTGGAGGAGTCACCTTCTGAGCTCGTCAGCTTAGAAGAAGAGAATGATGAAGAAACTGAAATCCAAGATGAAGCTCTTCGTGAGAAATTATCTACCATTTATCTTCTAATTTCTAGGATCGAGGCATTACATGATCCTCCGACTTCTTCATTTCCTATCCCCGATATGGATAGTGATTTCTTACCCGAGCTTGAAATTTTTCGATTTGAAGAGACGAGTAGTGGCAATCCTACTATTCATGCTGATATTTCTCTTCCGGATTATGAGTGTTTTGATTTTAAAATCGACTCCGAACTTATTTTGAGCAATATTTCCGATAATCCGTCACGTGACTCTCTTTTAGAGGATGTCGATCGATTTCTTGCTTCGGATGACTCGATACCACTGGGTATTGAGAATGACGAGAATGGTCTTATTGAAGAAATTAATGATGATGATTTACTTTCTGAGGCTGATTCATTTATCTTTGATTTACCGTCTTCTCGTCCACCCGCGAAACCACCGGATGTAGATCTTGGATCCGGTGTGAATGAAGTAATTGATGGAGTGGTGGACGTGACTTATGATATTGATGATCCCGTGCTTGATATTTTCTCCACCCTACCCACCCGTGATTCCAATGATGATTATGCTTTCACCATCCGTGTGTTTCACCCATTCTTCACTTATCCCATCATTTCTCCATCTTTCCACTCCTCCGGGAGTGAGGATACCGTCTTCGACCCCGGCATCTCCGATTTTCATGTCGGGTGTCCGTTACAGGGTGTCCGTTCCATTTGCTCCCCCAAGACTAAGTAAATTCGGGGCGAGTCTAAGCTATACGACTCGATAAATAAACAAGCGCTTCGTGGGAGGCACCCCATGCTTATCCTTCTATCTTCTTTTCTTATTTCTAATAAAGTGAGTGAGGAGGGCTTCCTCTTCCATATCTTGTGTTTCGTGTTTTCTGTGCTGTGTCCAGGAATGCCCGATGATGAAGACTCTCGTGCTCGTAGTTTCCTTCACGCTACTCGAGTTTCATCATCCGCTGCTTATTGATATCCTAAAATCTTATCGTTTACATCTATCTTTTGGCATAATTAATAAACGGCCTTAGATTTATGTAGGAGAACCCTTACCTTTAAGACATTGAGGACAATGTCTCGTTTTAGTCTGGGGGGGTAATCTTGCGATTTGATTTTTTTGCCTTGCATTTTTGCTATTGTCTCGTGCAGTCCCGTTTTTCCTCCAAAAATTGAAAAAATCCAAAAAAATGAGAAAATTTAAAAAATTTTTTGCAAAAATATAATAATTTTTGACATTTTTGTTGATTTTCCGCTGGAGAGAGTAGGAATAAAATTCTGACTTGATCGGGTGTGTTGAGCCCTAGCTTGTCTCCTTAACCATTTTTAATCTATAAGCTCGTGCTAGTCTTTTACATAAGGAGCTAGAAAACGCGAATTCTTTTTAAGAGTTTGCAAGTTCCCGTATCTGACTTTATATATGCATGGCTTGATTATAAGGCTAAGCATTCGCGGATCTTATTATTTAAGATTTTAAATTTGCGAAGAACGAAAAATGATAGAGTTGTTTATAAGTTAGATTGCTAAACGTGGAGTAGTTGGATCTCTTTAGAGCTCATCGAAGTTATTTGTGACTTTTTGTTCCCATCAGCTTGTTTCACCGAAAATAATACTCTATAAATAATTAAAGCTATTTTGGTTTTGGCGAAATTTAGTTTTTAATCCTTCTTAAAGAGAATCCTTGCTTATGGAAGTTGGGTACACATCAAGGTACTGTCAGTGTTACGGTGTAATAGACTATTCCATCTTGCCGGCTCACAACCGATGTTGGGATTGTTATAAAAGCCGTAGGACTCGGGATTTGGCAAAATATATAATGAATAATAAATAATAATAATAATCCAAAGCCATAAAAAGTTTTCTGCATCTTGCCGGTTCGCAGCCGATGTTGTAGACTTCTAATAAAGGCAGAGGAAAAATTCCAAGGTCATAATAGACTATCACATCTTGCCGGTTCGCAGCCGATGTTGTGATTGTTATAAAGGGCCAAGGATTAATAATATGTGCTTAAAAATGTTTAAAAATGCCAAATTTCGACTCCGAGGTATCCTAATAAAGGCTTCCGTCTCTGGACTCGTAGATGAGTTGTTTCGGTCGCAAATAAAAGGGATATTCTCAAAATCGTGTTAAATCAGAGACCTTGATGTAGACCTCATTTTTGTATGCAACGGTTTTCGAGGGAAGGTTTGGAAACTACTTAGCGTCTAAACTAGGTATCTTTATCGGATTAAAAATTATCAAAACGAGAATTTGAAGAAATTCATTTCTCACCAAAAATAAAATAAATAGAGGAAAAATAGGAATTTGGGAACA
Organism: Artemisia tridentata subsp. tridentata; assembly: GCA_021014915.2. Lineage (NCBI taxonomy): Eukaryota > Viridiplantae > Streptophyta > Magnoliopsida > Asterales > Asteraceae > Artemisia > Artemisia tridentata. The sequence goes on along the minus strand of CP139509.1, from coordinate 64,596,311 downwards.
AGAAGTCCACAATTAGCTTTTTGAGTAGTGTTGGCAATCTAACTTGTAAATGACAATGATCTCGTTTTTAAGCTTAGTTTGGGGATTTGTGAAAAATCAGGAACGACGAATTTTATCCGTATGGTCACTTCTTTATGAGTCGTGTTTCCTGCTCCGTGATCCTAAAAGTTATCGTTAGATAATGATTGTCGACAAAAGCCGTCACGTGAATAATATGAGAAAATACAAAAATAGAATAAAAAGGAAAATCGGGGAGTTTTTATAACATTGCATGAGGACATTGCAATACTTAGTCTGGGGGATTTTGGTATGTGCTAAAACACATACCTTTTCTCGACCAAAACCGGACCATAAAGACCAAAAACCCGATCAAAAATGCCAAATATGTGTTGTTTTTGTGTTTTTGAATATGCAGGTACGGATATGTGTGAAACGGACTCAAAACGAATCAAAACCGACAAACACGAGCACGGGATTTGGAATGAGTAGCAAAAGCCGAGGCTGTGGAAGCTATTTTCAATGGAAGATCACAATTATGCTCAAAGTGTCAAGATTAGTCCTTGAAGATTCATCATATTGCAACATTAGCCCTTGGATCATTTTTGGAAAATATGGCAAGATTGGTCCCTGAGATTTCAAGATAAATTCATTTGGTCCTTATGATTTTAAAATACTCTATCCTTAACTTTAAACACAACCTATCCTTAAAATTAACACAACCTTCGCCGCAATCCAACCCAACAATAACACAACAAATCCATCCTAGCCCACTACCCCAAAGCCCAATCACTCCAACCAGCCCAATCACTCCAACCGACCCAACACTAAAAAATCCACACCCGGTCAATATTTTTCTTAGCTAAAAAAACCCTCAATCTCACTCGGTCAACAGTCAAAGCTAAAAACACACCCTTATCCCCAATTCACCCTCTCAACCCAGAAATCACTGTGCTAGAACCCTAGAAAATTACCACGCCCCAATTAACCTCATACAGTCATAATTACCCAATCATTGGGGCTTCTAGAAGGTTCTGACAAAAGGAATAACACGTGGGGGACGCTCATTGGAGAGGCCACATCATTTCATCTAATCGTACGGATGAAATTAAAGATTGAAGAAAAAGGATGATCTAAGGGTGGTATTGGACTGATGAGCACACGGATTGGTGACCTGGACATTCGAGAACTCTCTCCTCTCGGCTATAAAAAGTGACTCTCACTCACGTATTTTTTTTGGTTAGCTAGTTAGTTAGTAGGTTAGATAGTTAGTTGTTAGGATTAGAGGTAGGATTAAATTAGCTTAGATTATTTCTGGTTTATTTTAGCTCATCAGTTCTGCTGATTGTAATTTGCATTCTCGGTTTTCATTTGTTCTCAGTTTAAGCTTTTAATGTAAGTCGACTTTTATTCAATTCTGCTTTAATTCTGCTTATTGTTGTTTAAGTTGGTTAAATATAGCTTAATTTGTTCTTATGTTATGCTTTTATATGTTCTAGCATCGTTTTGATTCACCTCTGCCTTAATTAGATAAAACTGCATATTGTGTTCTAGTTGTTGATTACTGTTTTTAGTTGTTCATTTTGCTCTCATTTTAGTCTAATAACTGAGATTGATCATTGATTTGGGGTGAATGTGTTTTAGATTTCAGTTATGTAGTGTAGGTGTGTAGTTTATAGGGTGTTTGGATCTGCTTCAGTTTAGTTGTTATTGATGTTACTTGGTTGATCTTTCTGCATATTCAGTTCTCTATAGATTAGTTCAGGTTAGTAGTAGCATTTGACAGTAGGTTTATTGCACTAAAAGTCAAGTTAGCCATTAATCTAAATTCTGCCTGCATTTATATTATTTGTTCTTGCTGTTCTAGTTTTATTTGTTGCAATATATGTTTGTGATTGTGGTTTTATTGCTTAAACTTGTTCAGTGAACACCTAGTAATAAATTTATGGCATTAAAATCTAGATAAGTCAAAGTTAGTTTGAAATATAAAAGTCAGATTAGTTAAAAAGGTTGCAGCAGACTAAAGTTTTAGCAGCTGATCTAGGGCGAATTTTAGCTAGCAAACAAGTGTTTGTGATAGGGCTTTTAAGATTTGAGTAATCTCTGCTTACCAAGCTTTCTAAAACAGTTTTTCTTTTTAAATTTGGTCAAGAATTGAGCGAGTTAGGAGCTTTTGAAAAGTGCTAAGTGAGACTAACATCTGTGTAAAAACTGAATGTTCTTAAGTTTTCTGAGTTGTCACCTTTGGTCCCTAGACTTTCTTCTTTAGTTTAAAGCGGGCCTGGATAGTTTAGATATAAAATAGTTTTGTTATTGGCAAATTTAGTCCCTGTCTTTTAATAAAAACGTTTTTAGTTTTAAATAAGTTTTAGAAATAGCAGTTTCAGTCCTTGTCTTTGTTTTAAAAGTTTTAGTTTAAATTTAAGTTTCAAAAATTACTTTTTCAGTCCCTTAACTTTTATTAAACTTTTTATTTTCTTTATTTCTTTAAAAATTAGTTTTGTTAATTGCAGTCTTAGTCCCTTAGCTTTTAATCTTTGCATTTTAGCTTTATAATTTCACTAATAGATTTATAAATCTCGGGATTAGCCCGGGATTTGCATTATTTGCTTTCTTTTTTTTGTGTGCATTTATTTTAATAGCATAGATAGATTGCTTTAAAAATTTCTTATTATAGTGTAATCAAATTCTAAAAAATATAATCTTTCACGTCACTTATTCACTTCACATTTTCACGACATCAAATCGACTTAAACGCCGTCAAACCTTCGTTGGGAGAACGACCCGGGGAAATTGTATTCGTTACGATTTCTTTGGAAAAACAAAAACAAATAAAAAATAAACATATAAAAATTAACATCAATAAAATGATAATTTTGATAATCTCATTAACAAATTCATTAAAAATTTCTTATTATAGTAAACCAAAATAATGATTTCGTTTTTAAGCTTAGTTTGGGGACTCGTGAAAAATCAGGGACGACGAATTTTATCCGTATGGTCACTTCCTCTTGTGTCGTGTTTCCTACTCGAAGACCCTAAAAATTATCGAAAGATAATGATTGTCAACAAAAGCCGTCACATGAATAATGAGAAAAATATAAAAAAAAAAAATAGAATAAAAAGGAAAATCGGGGAGTTCTTGTAATATTGCATGAGGACATTGCAATAGCTTAGTCTGGGGGAATTTTGGTATGTGCTTAAACACATACCATTTCTAGACCAAAACGGACCCAAAAAAGACCAAAAACGACAAAAATGCCAAATATATGTGTTTTTGTGTTTTTACATATGCAGGCACGGGATATCAAAGAAAAGGACAATATCAAGCAAAGAACCGGGAAACCCGAGCAACCCACATATGGAAGTGTTATTGTAGTCCGATGCCAGAGGAGAAAATTATGGTCAAAAATGTCAAACCGAGGTCCTACATCTATCAGCAATTATCAAATTAAGCCCTTGGATTTATTTTTGGATAAGTGGCAACAATGGTCCTTGAGATTTCTGAAATTACAAAATAAGTCCTTGTTATTTTTCCTAACTTTAAAACCCTTAAAACCTCTCACTCTTAAAATCCGGATTTAACAAAAACAATTTACTCAATACAAACCCAAAGAAATAAACACAACAAAACCATCCTAGCCCCATCACCGGCCCACCTTCGCCTAAGCCCAACTTTACTAACCACTTGACCCAATATTACCCAACCCGCAACCCATTTATCAAATTTACACCCGATCCAACACTAAATAAAACCACCCGGTCAATGCCTTTTAGTTAAAAAAGAGAATCGGTCGGTCAACAAAAAAAAAGAAATAAACAAACTCACCTTTCACCCTTATCCTTTTTTTCACACTCGCTCCCAAAATCACCCCCAAACCGGATGAACCCTAAATTTTAACCCGAAAAATTACCACAATTAAGGGTAATTCAGTCATTGCACGGACTTCGAGGATAATCCTGACACAAGGAATTACACGTGGAGGCAAGCGATTGGACCGAACGCGTGGCTGTTTTGATCGTACGGAGGAAATGAAGAGTGGTGAGCAAGGAATTGATCCAAGGGTGAAGATTGACTCAAGTGCACACGGATCGCCAACGTGGACCCTCGAGAAGGATCGATTGAAGCCTATAAATAGCGGGGATTATTTCCGATCGAAGGCTAGTTTTTTTTAGTAGTTAATTTTTTTTTAGATAGAAATGTTTTTATTTTAATTGTTTTATTGTCGAATTTTTTTTATTGTATTCCGAATTTAATGTTTGTAATCGAATTGTGATTAATGAAAAAATTAATTTCGGTTTTGTTTAAATTGTCTCATTGTTTTGAGTTTAGATAATTGTTTTGAGGTTAATGTTTTAGTTTAAATGCATTTTTATCCGAATTAAAGTGAATCGGTTTTGTTTTAAGTTTTTAGTTTAAAGGGTAAAAAAAAAAAAAAAAAAAAAAATCCGAATAGTTGATAATCTGATAAGATTGGAATGCTGCTGTGGAATTAAGCTGATGAGAAGCTGAGCTGGAATATTGGGTTGGTTAGTAGCTTAAGCCTGGGTATAGATCAGTGTTTGGATATTGGGTTCGTTAGAAGCAGGATAATGGGTATCTTATTTTAGTTGGCTTATAAGCCTGGGTAGTTTTAAAGTTCTGAGTTCACTTCATGTGCAGCAGGACCGACTTGTGAGTAGTGTTCTATTTTTCCTTGTGATTTGCTTCTTGATTATTAGCTGATCTTGTTTAGCTTTTGTTACTTTTAATTAATTTTAAGTAATATAGTTTTAGAGATTAAAAGTTTAGTATCAAGTAAATTGCATAGGTCTTAAGCTGTTTGTTGTTTAAAGGTGCTAGGTCGAATAGCAGCTTAGCTTATCTGAATTTTTTTAGAATTGTTGAGGTACTTTTAGTTGTTATAAGAAATTTGCAAAATTCTGATTTGGTTTAGAGTAATATTTTTACAACATTTGCGCCACTTTTTCATTTTCTCTGCTATAAAAAAAAAAAAAAAAAAAAATAGTTCAGCAGCTCACTTGTTTTTCACTGCTGATCTAGGCCAATTTTAACCCATCAATTGAGTATTTGTGATAAGTCTTTTCGGATATTAATAATCTTTGCTTGCTCAGCTTTCCAAAACAGTTTTCGGTTTCAAAATTGGTTAAGTTTCGAGCGATTTACGAGCGTTTGAAAAGTGTTAGTTGAAAATACCATCTGTGTTAAAACTTTGTTCTTAAGTTTCTGAGTTTGTCATTTTTGGTCCTCGTAGTTTCTGTTTTGGTTTAAATCTAGGCTAAGTAGTTTTAGTCTTTAATAGTTTGTTGTTTTGGCAATTTTAGTCCCTGTCTTTTATTAAATCTATAATAGTTTCAGTTTTTACAACTTTAGTCCCTAGCTTTTATAAACTTTTAATTTTCTTACATTTCTTATATAAAATAGTTTTTCTAAATTACATTTTCAGTCCCTTGAGTTTTAAATTTTGAATTTTAGTCTATAAATTTTGTTTTCTTTATAAAACTCACTTAAAAAAAAAAAAAAAAAAAAAAAAAAAAAAAAAAAAAAAAAAAATTTACATTCTCGGTTTTCTTTTATAATTTAGTGCATTAGTTATATTTTTACTTTTGCATTTTAGACAAAACACCTAATTAGTTTCTAATAGTTTTAATTCATAAAAAAATATTAAAAAGTAAAAAAAAAATATTTTTCTTTTTCCAAAAATTTTCTTTTATCATTTTTAATCTAGGAAAATTATTTTGATATTTTTAGTTTTTAAATTTCACAAAAATCATTTTTAGTTACGTTTTATAATACGTCGCATAACGTTTTTAATTTCAAATTTTTCACTTTTAAAATTCACATGCTTAGTTTAATTGTTCATTAGATTAATTAGTAGTTTACTTTTATTATTTCATTGTTAGTAGTGTAATCACAAATCAATCACTCTTTTTCACACATTCACGACACGTATTCGACATCGGAACAAAGACTCGATATTCGACCTTCGTTGGGAAACGACCCGGGGAAAACGCATACGTCGCCTTTTCCTTCGGAAATAAAAAGTACTACGAAAACGAACGAATCAAAAAAAATGGCGCCGTTGCCGGGGACTCGTGATTTCGTTTAGTTTGTACATATCAGCATATAAAGGTATTGCATTTCATAATTTCCTATAAATCCTAAATTGAAAGAAAATGTCTAAAGGACTGAAATTTCTAATCCCGTTGTTTCATACTAAAATTATATCCTAAATACATGTCCATTTATCTTGTACATATGAACACGTCTCTCTGATGTAACAACTTTATAATCAGGTTTTGAGAGATGGAAGAATCACACAAGCAGGAAAATACAATGGCATTCTAGATTCAGGAAGCGACTTTATGGAACTTGTAGGTGCACACAAAGAAGCTTTATCATCCATTGATTCCATAGGAACAACCGGTGATCAAGTACAATCAGATAGTTCCACAAAGAACACAACCAACACTCAGAATGATAAAACAGATGATATCTGGGGTTCAAAAGCACAACTTGTTCAAGAGGAAGAAAGAGAAAAAGGAAGAGTAGGTTTCTCAGTCTACTGGAAATACATAACAACCGCTTACAGAGGGGCACTTGCACCACTCATAGTATTGGCACAAGTCGTCTTCCAAGTACTTCAAATTGGAAGCAATTATTGGATGGCTTGGGCTTCTCCAGTATCAGCTAGTGATCCAGCTCCTGTCGAAGGCTCAACACTAATCATTGTTTATGTAGCTTTAGCAGCTGGAAGTGCAGTATGCGTACTTGCAAGAGCCTTGCTTCTTGCAACTGTTGCATATAAAGCTGCTACTATTCTATTCCACAAGATGCACTTGTCTATTTTCCGGTCGCCTATGTCTTTCTTTGACTCTACTCCAAGTGGACGAATACTAAATAGAGTAAGGAACCACATTCTATTCTTATTCATACTTATTTTTCTAGAATCTAGATGTAGCAAAATGAGCAGGTCAAACACATTGGCTAATGGGTCAAAACAGGTCATTTTTATTCGGGTTGAAATGGTCGAAACACTTTTTGTCCCAACCTTATATTTTCTATAAATAATGCATGCTTAAATGTGATAAGAAATATTATGCATGCGTAATAACATAACCAACTTTGATTTGATTTCTAATTCAAGTAACTACCTTATTATCAGTTAAGGTAATCATAAGATCGATTTGACCATGTTAATTTGTTTTAAGCTGTTGTTTTTGACTTAGCATCTTTTAATTTATAGGCATCTACAGATCAAAGTGCAGTCGACATGCAAATTCCTTACCAAGTCGGATCATTCGTATTTGGCATCATTCAGCTTCTTGGAATCATTGCAGTTATGTCACAATGTGCTTGGCAAGTGATCATAGTGTTCATTCCTGTTGCGGGAATGTGCATTTGGTTACAACAATATTACTTGCCATCAGCAAGAGAAATGGCACGTTTAGTTGGAGTATGTAAAGGTCCTGTGATACAGAATTTTTCTGAAACAATATCGGGATCTACCACCATTAGAAGCTTTGATCAACAAAGCAGATTTCAAGACACGAATCTGAAACTAAATGACGATTTTGCTAGACCAAAGTTTCATGCTGCTGCTGCTATGGAATGGTTAGGCATACGGTTGGATATGCTGTCATCTTTTACTTTTGTTGTGTTTTTAATTTTCTTGATATCTATCCCGGAGGGAACTATTGATCCTAGTATTGCGGGCTTGGCTGTTACATATGGACTTACTTTAAACACTTTACAAGGATGGGTTGTGTGGATTTTAACCAATCTTGAAAACAAAATAATTTCCGTGGAAAGAATATTTCAGTATTCTTCTATTCCGAGTGAACCTCCACTTGTTATAGAATCAAATAGGCCCGATGATCAGTGGCCGTCACAGGGTGAAGTCGATATACGTCATCTTCAGGTACTTAAATCATACTATTTTCTTCAATAATGATACTGTACTAGTCAAGTAAACACTATTATTGAATCTGGTGAGTTCTTTTGAAAAAGGTTCGGTACGCACCACATATGCCACTTGTGTTACGAGGTCTAACGTGCAGTTTCAGTGGTGGAAAGAAAACCGGGATTGTAGGAAGAACCGGTAGCGGGAAGTCAACTCTGATACAGACACTCTTCCGCCTTGTGGAGCCTGCAGCTGGACAGATTCTGATAGATGGAGTTGATATATCCACAATCGGACTTCATGATCTTCGTTCAAGATTGAGCATAATTCCTCAAGATCCAACCATGTTTGAAGGAACAATCCGTAGCAACTTAGATCCCCTTGAAGAGTATACAGATGATAAGATTTGGGAGGTAGCTAAATTACATAATAATGATTTCTATGCTTTCAAACATCATATTGTGCTATATGGAGTGTTTGGGGTTGCTTGCTTAATATATTGCTTGTTTGGTTAATGCTTTTTAAAATAAGCAACTTCAATATGTTTTCTTTAACTTTTAAATAATCAGATATCCCAAACCCGTTCAAATTAAACTTCTTATCTTCTATATTAAAAATGCATTAAGCAGATATAACGCTCCCATAATCTAACAATAATTGTTATTACTTTAGGCACTCGATAAGTGTCAACTTGGAGATGAAGTGAGGAGCAAGGAACGGAAACTCGACTCACCAGGTCGATCTTGTTCATAGTCTTTATTTTTAAGCATTTTCATCTTACATTACAGTGTCTTATTAGTTTTCATTTTACACAAATAGTTACCGAGAATGGAGAAAACTGGAGCATGGGTCAAAGGCAGCTTGTGTGTCTAGGGCGGGTGCTACTAAAAAAAAGCAAAGTCCTGGTACTTGACGAAGCTACTGCATCAGTCGATACTGCAACTGATGGAATGATTCAACAAACACTCAACCGACACTTTAATAACTCTACTGTTATAATGATTGCACATCGGATCACATCTGTGCTTGATAGTGACATGGTTCTGGTTCTAGAACAAGGTACGTTAAGCAACTTTGTCAGCTCTTGTGTATGTTTCCATTAAAGTCTTGATCTAAGAAAATTATGTTCTGTATAGGTTTGATTGAGGAATATTATTCGCCAACAAAGTTGCTGGAAGATAAATCGTCTTCGTTTGCAAAGCTTGTTGCTGAGTATAGTATGAGATCGAGTTCCAGTTTTGAAAACTTAGCAGCGACAAAATAATTTGAGTGCAAAAATTGGTGCTTGATGATCTGATCTCGATTAATGCTCGAAAGTGCATGTAGACATCAGAAGCTAAATGAGTTCGAGTATTGGCTAGCTAGGTTATGTTGGCACGAGGAGCTTGGGGCACTTAATGATCTGATCGTGTTTCCTCGAACACACATATTTCCACTGTTTTCTATTTTTTTTTGGGCAAGATTAATTAACTAGTTTCTTCTTGTAACTTGTTTAAAATTTACCAATGTACTTAAAAATTAAAGATAATTTTCAATCGAGTTTTGAATCTTATAATTAACGGATCCTTCTTTCAGTAATCAGTATCATATATATCATTTCCTTTTAGGTGAAACTATGAAAATTACAATCAAGACATATTCTTTGATGTACAAGAACTAACCCATGTTTGCTAAATGGTTTGTACAAGGTTGGGGGCTTTGCTCGATGTAATGTCGAAAATAATAGCCGTTTTACATTGATGCTGATCCATTTCTCTTACTGATGACAAGAATCCTTGAATATATTGAAAAATAAGCATTTTAACTTCTGAATCTGCTTATATTAGATGAAAGTCAATAAAAATGAGTAATCGACTGAAAAGTCATATATTTTAATGCTTAATGATTTCATCCAAATGTTAAATATATTTATGCAAACAAAACTTGATTGCGATATTACATTACTCGTAAAAACCTACAGGGATTTAACTATGACATTAACCAATATATTTGTCAATTAAATCCCACCATATTTATTAACCACACAGTTTGACTTACTAAACAAGTCAACTGTGTAAACTGGACTCCAGATTCTGTATAAGAGCATGGGGTGCAGTGAGGAGTTTTTCCTCTTCATTCGGGCCCTACGGGGTGCCACATCACCACAACGAACCACAACTAACAACCCCCTCCCCAAACAACTAACCACAACTTACTCATTTGGGCCTTACCACTATTTTTTTTTTTTTTTTTTTTTTAATCAAATACCCAAATAAACTAAAATTAATTTTATTCAAATAAAAAAATACAATACATTTTATTCAAACACACATTAAACATAAAGTTACGATACGAAAAAAAACACGATACGGGAATTAAAAAAACGATACAACAAATACTAATAATACATCAAATGCATCAGCTAACTAAGGATCTTGTTGTTGTTGATGTTGCTGCTGAAATGCTTCTCATTGATTTACTTGCCAAACATGTTCGATAAGATTTCGTTGAAGCGCTGCGTGTACGTTTATCGCGTAGTTCCTTCCCTTTTTTTCGTTGCACATTGCATCGCTCAATCCATGTCCGTTGTAAATTTATTCGCGGACAAATATACGTTTCACTAACATCAGAAATGGCAAAGTTTTGGTCCTTCAAAATCATGTTGTGCAATATGATGCACGTGTACATGATTCTCCGTAGCTTGGCAATCGTAAACTGACGCGCCGGTTGGGCAATAATATGCCAACGTCCTTGTAAGACACCAAAAGCTCTTTCGATATCTTTTCTAGCACTTTCTTGTTTGGCTTTAAATACGGCATTCTTTTGGCTATGGGCAACCGTGAAGGATTTGACAAAAGATGATCATTCCGGGTAAATTCCGTCGGCAAGATAATACCCTTTTTTGAATTTACGCCCGTTGACTTCAAACGGAACCTCGGGGTCGATGTCATCAAGCAGGTCGTCGAATAAGTTAGAATTATTCAAAACTGTAAGATCGTTATTCGCGCCCGCTACCCCAAAAAATGCATGCCAAATCCACAAATCATATGAAACAACGACTTCAAGCATTATGGTTGGATACTTTTTATCACCTCGGTGAAATTGGCCTTGCCATGCTTTAGGACAATTTTTCCATTCCCAGTGCATACAATCGATGCTTCCAAACATTCCCGGTAACTTATGAACCACGTTATGTGCGTGGTACAAGTTACGAATGTCATTCTCGTCTGGTTTTCTTAAAAACTCACCCATATACAACTGGATTATGCACATAGTAATGTTATCTAAACAATCACGTGCACAATGTGATCCCATTTGTAAATACTCATCCAATGCATCAGTTGCTACGCCGTACGCCAATTGGCGTATGGCGCTTGTGCATTTCATGATCAAACTAAAACTCATATTACATGCGGCATTGGGCCGGACTCTAAAGAAATCAAAGTGATTTGGAAGAGGATGATGAGTTTGAATGTATGTTTGAATACCTTGAACCATTTCTAAAAATAGTTTACGGCTCATATGATAGCGACGCCTAAACAATTCTTTCGGGTATTTTGGATTGTCACCAAAATAATCACGCATTAGCCGTGCTTTAGCAATTTCATATTCCTGGGGAATGGATTTGCGTGTGCTACTTTCGGCTTGTTGTTGCTGTTGTTGTTGCTCGTTCTCGAATTCTTGAAGAAGCATATCGATCTCTTCAAACTCCTCAAGATCATCCTCGCCGGACCAAGATGTTTCACTCATGTTTTTTGGTTATGTTTTTATAGACTTAAGTGTGTTTTTTTTATTATAAGATTTGTGTTTGTAAATTATATGTATTGTAGTGTATATATAGGGAAGAAAAAAAAATGGGGTTTGATTTTTGTTACCTTTTGTTTGAATTAAATTCGTTTGCTTTAAATAATATACGGATTAACGTTCGAGTTGTCAGACCATGAGCCTCGTTGTGCAGACGAGCAAGGGAACGAAAACGAAGCTTGGCGAAGCTCCTTGGTGCAGCGGCGAAGCTCGGCGAGTTCCACGTCAGCCACAACGAGCCTGAAGACGAGCTGCACCCTCCGCTCTAAGTAGTGTTATTATTCAAATAAAACAAAAAACAATCTTTCTTTCAACAACTTCTTGCTAATACAAATATCCTATTGATAACAAACCATCCTTCAAATCTACCGCAAAAGAAGACTTTGAACTTTATCTGATGATAAATTCTTATTCCTGAAACATGTTTAGTAGCTTCTATCAATACTATAAACACTATAATATATGTTCTTTCATAGACATGGATATGAAAAAAACTGAGTGAAGTTGATGAGAGTAAAAAGTTTGACTCAAAAGTCAAATATTTTTATGGTTCACCATTTTGTCCCAATGTAGAAGTTTTTTATGTAAATCAAAACATGTGTATGATATTAAATTACTTATTTACTGAATATTATTATAATATGATTATCTCCAACATCATGTAAAATCCAATCATGAACACAGTTGACTTTCTGAAGAAGTCAACTGTCTTATCTGAACATCATGAGTTAACTTTTCTAACATCAAAAATTCAAACTACTCATAAGAACCAGTTACTTGAAACATACACATCTTGAAATCAACTAAGAAATGGAAAATGTGTATTCAATTGCAACAACATTGCTAATCTATAGACTTAAGAAACAAGATTCAACAATGATTGTTAATGGGATTATGAGAGGGAAAGGATTACAGAGAGTTTTTGTTTACAAATTGAAAGATGATTATGAAATGATTACAATACAAGTATTTAAAGGATAGTTGGGTTGTTATGGGTTAAAACAGAATTTGGCGCCAAAAGCAGTTGTTTGACTTTTTGCTTTGACTTTTCCACTTATTTGACTTTTCCAAATTGAGCTGTATCAACTCCATCTCCCTTGAAAAACTGCTTGTCCTCAAGTAGTATCATCAAAACCTGGAAACCTTGTAATCAGATCTCCATAGATTTCTCAGGTAGCTTCCTCTTTAGGCTTATTAGACCATTGCACAAGCACATACATCACTGGTCTGTTGTGTAGCTTACCAAGTTTTCTTTCCAGTATTGCCATAGGCCTACAAGCTAGCAAGTCATCATCCCTGAACTGTGGTAACTCACCCATTTGATGGTCTCTTCCATGACATTTCTTCAATTGAGAAATGTGAAAAACTGGATGTATCTGACTGTGATAAGGAAGCTTAAGCTTGTATGCCACTTCACCAATTCTTTCCTCCACCAGAAAAGGGCCATAATACTTTGCTGACAGCTTATGTTGTTGGCCTTGCCTCACAGTAACCTGCCTATGAGGTTGAAGTTTCAAATAGACCCATGATCCAACTTCAAATTGCCTATCTGTTCTGTGTTTATTAGCTTGATTCTGCATTCTATCTTAAGACCTCTTCAAGTGAAACTTCAACATCTGAATCACCTCTTCCCTTGTTTGCAAAGTTCTATCCACACTTTCTACTTTGCTTTCACCACTAACATAGGGAATATGAATAGGGGGTGTTTGACAGTATACCACTTCATAAGGTGTTGTCTGAATGGAAGTGTGAAAGTTGGTGTTATACCAAAATTCAGTTAATGGCAACCACTTTACCCATTCTTTAGGTCTCTCTCCACACATACACCTTAGATAACACCCAAGACACCTGTTTACCACCTCAGTTTGTCCATCAGTCTGAGGGTGGTAAGCAGTGGACATCTTAATCTTAACCTTCAATTCAGTGAACAATGATTTCCAAAAATGGTTGAGAAAGACCTTGTCTCTGTCACTAACAATAGCCTCTGGTAAACCATGTAATCTATATACACCATCCAAAAACACTTGTGCAACTTGGCTAGCATTGAATGGGTGAGATAGAGCCATAAAGTGGGCATACTTGCTCAATCTATCCACCACTACCATAATGACTGACTTACCTTGAGATAATGGGAGCTTTTCTATGAAATCTATGGATACTTCAGTCCAAATTTTCTCAGGGATAGGTAATGGTTGAATCAATCCAGGGTAAGCACTGAGGTCTGGTTTCTGTCTTTGACACACACATCACATTCTCTTACCCATTGCTTCACCATTTTTCTTAACCCTTTCCAGTAAAACACTGCACTTAATTTCTTGGTAGTCACATGTACTCCAGAATGGCCACCTATTGCATCACTATGAAAGTGATCAATCAATTGTTTCCTCAAGTCTGCATTAGCTCCCACCACAACTTTACCTTTTCTTTTCAGGACCCCATCTTCCCAAGCATATTTATTTCCCTTATAGGATTTATTGATTAATGATTGGATCAACTGTTGAGCATCAATGTCATTCTGCCAACTCTTTTTGACCTTATCCCAAACATCACTTGCAACACTAGAGACTGCCATTTGCAACAAGGTATCACCATGGTCAATCCTAGATAGGGCATCTGCAACCACATTCTCACAGCCCTTCTTATAGACTATTTCATAATCAAAACCTAACAATTTTGGAAGCCACTTCATTTAAAAAGGAGTAGTTACCTTTTGATCTAAGAGAAACTTAAGACTGAAGTGATCTGTTCTGATTTTGAAATGCCTATCCAATAGATACCCTTTCCACTTATCCAAGGCTGCTACCACTGCTAGAAACTCCTTTTCATATGTAGACAAAGCTTGATGTTTAGCAGCTAGTGTTTTGCTCAAGTATGCCAAAGGGTGACCATTTTGACACAATACAGCCCCAATTCCATTGCCAGAAGCATCAGTTTCAATAACAAATACCTGAGAAAAGTCTGGTAATCCAAGTACTGGTGCTTCAACCATGGCTCTCTTGAGTTGCTTGAAAGCTTCTTCAACATCATTGGACCATTGAAAAGCATTCTTTTTGAGTAAAGCTGTCAAAGGTTGGCTGATGACAGCATATCCTTTAATAAATCTTCTATAGTACCCAGTTAGACCCAAAAAACCTCTGAGTTGCTTGATATTCTGAGGCCTTGGCCACTTCTGCATTGCATCAATTTTAGTGGGATCTGTGGCAACTCCCTTAGCAGACAAGATATGGCCCAAGTATTCCACTTGAGGTACAGCAAAACAACATTTACTCTTTTTAGCATACAAGGTATTTTCCTTCATGACTTGCAAAACCTGTTGCAGATGATCACAATGTTCTAGCACAGACTTGCTATATATCAGTATGTCATCAAAGAAAACTAGCACAAACTTCCTTAGGAAAGGTTTAAACACTGTATTCATCAGTGATTGAAATGTTGATGGAGCATTTGTGAGGCCAAAAGGCATGACCAAAAACTCATAATGCCCCTCATGAGTTCTAAATGCAGTCTTACAGATGTCAGATTCTCCCATCCTTATTTGATGATACCCAGATCTCAAATCTAATTTGGTAAACACTGCAGCTCCACTCAATTCATCAATCAACTCCTGTATAACTGGTATAGGAAATTTGTCTTTAACTGTGTGCTTATTCAACTCCCTATAGTCAACACACATCCTCCATGACCCATCTTTATTCTTAACCATCACTATAGGAGAAGAGAATGGGCTTTGGCTAGGTCTTATCACCCTTGATTCAAGCAATTCTTTAACCATTGCCTCAATGGCATCTTTCTGGTTGGGAGGGTGCCTGTAGGGTCTGACATTGATTGGTGGGGTATTTGGAACAAGGGGTATTTGATGATCATGTGACCTTTTTGGTGGTAACTCAGTAGGCATAGCAAAAACACTGTCATATTGTTCTAAAAGTGCATCCACTTCCTCATTCACAAACTTCTGCTCCTCCATCTTACACAAAGAAACTGGATACACACATAAGGCCACAGATGACAGTTCAGCTTGTTTGAATTCACCCTTCTTTACTACTTGCTTACCCTGCATCCACTGAACTGCAGAGTTTTGTGTACCCCTTAATACTATCTTCCTCCCATTGTATCTAAACTTCATGGTTAATTCCTTGAAATTACACAAAATTGAACCTAAAGTAGCCAACCACTGTATTCCAAGGACCATTTCACACCCTCCTAATGGTAACAACATTACATCACTAGTAAAAACTTGACCCTGAAAACTCCATTTAAACTGTTTGCACTCATAGGTACTCATCATATCTTGACCATTTGCCACAGACACTCTTAGAGGAGAAGTTTTAATCAATTGGCAACCCATATTTTTAGCAGTACCTTCATCCAAAAAATTGTGAGTGCTACCTGAGTCAACTAATATGTGCAAGGTCTTTTTTCCTACCACACCTTTCACCCTCATAGTTTGGTAAGAATTGACCCCAGACAAGGCATTCAATGAATGTGGGTTAGAATCATCAGCTTTCCAGTCATTCTCCACCCAATCTTCATCCAAACACTCTTTTTCATCAATTTTTGGATTAAAATCTTCCCACATTTCTTCCTTGTCATCATCCAAACACTCTTTTTCATTACAAATAACTTCTAAAGAGTGCAACTGACCACTACACTTGTGACCAGGTACATACCTCTGGTCACAGTAAAAACATTGATGTTTTGCCCTCTTTTCCTCCAATTCCTTTTGAGTCAGTTGTTTTCTAAATGGCATACTATTGTTATAAGGTGTTTTAGGAGCAGGTAAAGCCAAAGTGTGGTTATTAGGTTTTGGTAAAATCCCATTACTCTTATTGCCATAACCAACATTTGCAGGTCTAGTAAATGATGGTTGAGAGTTGTACCTTGATTTCATGACAGCATTTGTAGCCTCTTGCATTCTTGCCATACAGAAAGCATCAGTCAAAGTGGTCAAATTGAACATTCTTATGGGCATAAAGATTTCTTCCTTTAACCCACCCAAGAACATGCTAACTGTGTAAGACTCAGGCAAATCCACTTTACTCAACAATCCCTCAAACAAATCTTGATATGCTTGAACACTACCAACCTGCTTCAAATTCTTCAACTCCACCATGGGATCTTCATAGGCTGCTCCAAACCTTTTCAATACTTCTTGTTCATACAGTGCCCAAGAACTTCCCTCTCCATGCTTCTTGATGAACTGCTCATGCCAAGTGAGGGCTCTATCATACACATGAATTGCAGCCATCTCCACCTTCATTTCTTCAGGAACATTGTCAATTCTAAAGAACTGTCTACATCTGAAAATCCATCCCTTAACATCATCACCATTGAATTTGGGAATTTCAATCTTGGACATTCTCCCATACTGTAACATCTGTTGACCACCACCATTTCTTCCTGGGATTTGACCCCCACTATTATTGCTTTGACTTGTTCCTTCCCCATTTCTTGTTCTTGTTAATTCTTGTTGAAACAAGTTTTGTTGTATCAAAATATCAGCCAATCTTTGATTGATTCCATCAAGAACAGAAGCCAATCCATTGACTGATTCATTCAAAGATTCCACAGTTGGAATTGCAGCCACCTGAGTTGTTCTTGTGTTCACCATCTCATTAGTATTGTTATTACTCATCAACACATGGAATAACAACTACCAATCCTGTTCTTGATTACCCAAACCAAATGCTTCTGATCAGCTTGTTCAAGGCTAGAGAATTTAACCACTAATGGGCTAGCCTTGTGACCGTACAGATGTTTGGCACTAATCTGATGTAATAGAACAGGTGAAATCAGTGGTGACTGATTTCGTTAACGAAAAATCTCTGATTTGTTGCCGGAAAATTAACCGGAGAAGACAACCGGAAAATCAAGAATATCAGTGTAATATTCTTGAATGAGATGCCAAGAAAGAGGCTCTTGATACCAATTGAAACATACACATCTTGAAATCAATTAAGAAATGGAAAATGTGTTTTCAATCGCAACAATATTGCTAATCTATAGACTTAAGAAACAAGATTCAACAATGATTGTTATTGGAATTATAAGAGGGAAAGGATTACAGATAGTTTTTGTTTACAAATTGAAATATGATTATGAAATGATTACAATACAAGTATTTAAAGGATAGTTGGGTTGTTATGGGTTAAAACAGAATTTGGCGCCAAAAGCAGTTGTTTGACTTTTTGCTTTGACTTTTCCACTTATTTGACTTTTCCAAATTGAGCTGTATCATTACTTCACTTTTAAAGTTAATAATTATACCTTATTTTAACTGTAAACATCTTGTATTAAAGACTTGAGTCATCAATCCCACCTCCTTGTACTTTAATTTCAAGGCCTGCGTGATGAGGGCATGATAAAACAAACAAAGAAGTGTTAAGATGTGCAAAATCTAGTAAGCAAAAAGCATAAAGTATAAACCAATGAAACACAATCTACCAACACATTTATCTATTGACTTTTAACTGTTTTAATTAATATTATTTTTAAAACACACCTGGTTCGGCTAGCCAATACATGTTATTATACATATTGTACGAACTAATAAAACACACAAACTTCATGCAATTTATATGCAAACAAGTTGATGGTACATATGGTTTGGAAACTGGACCGGACCAACGGGGAATGGTTTGGCTAGCCAATAAAAATCATCCGAAAATGAACCAGAGAGGACCGGTCGGAACCGGTAAAAACGGGTGAACCGAGCCGGACCGGGATCATTTTCTTCTTGTTTTTCTCCGGCTAATCAACTAGTCATTGTTATTTTGTTGGTACCGGGACTTAATCACAGGGTACCCGCCGCCACAACGCGCGGGTACCCTTCTAGTTATTCTTACATGAAGATAAACGAAAAATAAAAAGTCAAACAAGACAAAACCACCTCATTGGTTCACAAATGAATTAAAAGTATTCTGGTTAAAGTAATTGGACAAAACTCAGTTATATGAATTTATACAACCAAATAGTTTCTTAATAGATGTTTGTAACTTAATCACCTTTGTGTGCTCATTGCTTCCCTTGGAAACTCTGCGCAGAAGGAAATTAATCAAACATTAGGATGGATAGCAACACATGTATTAATTTAAAATTGGAAATGAAGTGAACATAAACCAGAGAAAGTACCTGTTATAAATTTATAATACTTATTTGTGACTTGGCTTCTGAAAGTATTGGCTGAAGCATGATAAAAGAAGACTCTTGGTTTTGTTCACTTCTCTATGTAGCTGAAGGATACATATGTCGATGTTTGTATCATGGATGTAAAACCATACGACTGAAGCTGCCATGTAAACCCAACGATACGCAGACCTTCCAGCTGAAAAATGCTCTGTGGAAGATGACTTATGCCCGTACCTTCTATATTTAGCTCTTTTAGCTGTTTTAAACTTCCAATTTCCTCAGGCAACTTTTCAACTAGAAAACAATAGGGGAGATAGAAATATTTTAGACTTTTCATCTGACAGATGCTGTTTGGAATATCTCGTAAAACTATACACTCTGTTAGGTCTAGCTCCTCTAAACACTGTAGTCGGCCAAGATCCTCCGGTAATTTCTCAAGATGCCAACAAGATTCAAGTCTGATAGCTTTCAGATGCATCAACATACAAATGCTATCTGGAAGACTTCTAATCTTTGTAGATGAAAAAATTAGCTCCTCTAGACATTCTAACAGGTCAAGGTCCAGGGGTACCTCTGGAATACTGCCTTCAAGTGTAAGCTTTCTTAAACCTTGTAAACTACAAATGCTTGGGGAAAATCTCTCAAGGTTTGAACAAGCACACAGACCCATCGAAATAAGAATTTCAAGAATTTTAATCGATGAAGCTGGATCTTCTTTGTAATTACATTGAAAACGAAACTTTGGAAAACTATTGTCGGGGTGCAGTAGGCATACATCTATGGTCTCTGCAATCAGATGTAACTCGGATAAAAAATCAACCTCACGTGAATCAAGGAGGCTGTCAAACCAAAAAGATTTAAACCTCCAATAACTGTTGAAAACTAGAGGGGGGTCGAATAGTTTTACGTCTTTTTAATTTTATTTTGAAAACTTTATTTACTTTTAAAAACTTAGATTTGAGTTTATGTGAAAAATAATACCTGAACAAAATTATTAATTATATGTGTATCCTTTTAAATTTGTTATAAGAGTTATGTTTTTATGAATGGAGTTCTAAATTGATCTTTATGTGAAATCAACTTCTAAATAATACTAACAATTATATATGCCTATGTGTATGAAAGTAATGACGATATAAATAAAGAAGTAAGTAAGAGATGGAAAGATCAAACCGAGACACGAGGGATTTGTAGTGGTTCGACTACAAGGACACCTTCCTTGCCCTACTCCACTTCCCGAGCACCTAGCTTGAGAGTTTTCTTCACTACTTCAACAAGCTCCCTTATGGCGGAGAAAACCTTACATAACTTTCTCTTACACCAGTTTAAAGACACAAAGGTAAATGTCGAGTTCTAATCGTAGCTAGAACCAATCTCACGACTTCAATCATGACTTCTTCACGAACTCTTCACGACTTCTTCACAACTTCTACACTATGGCTTCACAACTTCTTCACGACTACTCATGACTACTACACACCACAACTACTTCAAAACTTCTACTCTATTTCTTCTTCACAACACTACTATTTCTTCACGGCTACAATCTAGTTCACAACTATACACTACTTCTTCACTTTCTAATACTACTTCTTCACGCCTCTACTTCTTTACACCTTTGCTATACTTCTTACACACCTTGTATTTCTTCACTCCTTAGTGACTTCTACTTCTTCACTTTCTCACGACTTCTTTACGACGGCTTTGCCACTTCTTCACACCACAACTACTTCACCACTTTACAATACTTCTACACTACTTCTTTACAACACTACTACTTGTACACCTTCTTCACTACTTACACACAACACTAATCTAATCACTTATGTTCACACCTAATATACACACCTTATACACAAATGAATGAATGATTTACAAAGTTTACTAAACAAACAACTTAGGTAACAAGATGATACTTAAGTTGTAATACTTCTAGTCTTGATTGATAGAAGTATTCTTCTCTTTGCACTTGGATGATTGAAGCTTGAATCACTTGGAAACAAAAGCTTAAGATTATATGATCAAAGAATTTAGAAAGATATAAGAAGAGATTTATAACAGAAGGTTTGGGGTGCAAGAGGTGAGGGTAAAAGTCCAGGATTAGTCCAGTATTTATAGGCAAAAATTGACAGCTGGAGGAGCGGGGGCGGTCCCCTTAATTATTAAGGGGGCCGCCTAGATAATTAAGGGGGCCGCCCCTTATAACCGTTGCCCAGCTTTGTCTTTTTGTGGGAAAGGTTTTTCTGGAACATTTTTGTCATTTTTGGTTGAAAATTTGTATTCATAAATTTATAATAGATTAAACATATTTATTTAATACCAAAAATGATTTTTTTAAAAGATTAAAATGTTTGTGACATTTTATAAAAAATCTAGTGATTAAGAAAATGTTCCTTTGATCATATAATGCATTAGTCATTTGTTTATTCATACCTTAAGTGATTAAGTTGTAGAAATGAATATTTACAACTAAATACTTGTTTATTTAATAAGTTTATGTTTAATGAGTTTACATTTTGTGATTATCAAAACATAGAGATATCAAGAAGTATTAATAATGTTTTTAGGCATTATTTATATCAACAATCTCCCCCTTTTTGATGATTACAAAACTTAAACTCATTAAATCCAAAAATTTATTTTTGGACAAGTATTTAGTGAGTTTATATTCACTTCTCCCCCTTTTTGTAGAATCAAAAAGGTTATGCCGACTAGATTCAATTAAGAATTTTGACGGAAACTAGAGCTCCCCCTTGATGTATACTCCCCCTCGTTTGAGGGCATCAAGGAATCGAGATATGGAATACTTGCAAGAAAAAATATTAGAGGCACAAGCATAGATGTATCATAGCAAATAAGAGCAACAAGCATAGCAATCAAATATTAAGGACATGAAACAAAACATACATTAATTCAAAGTGATTATGTGAAAAACATAATCATTGATACAACATTTATTATGCTTAGAGCATACAATAAGTAGAAAATTCTAATTTGCCAAAGAGAGCCATCGGACTTGCTTGCAACATAAAAACTTGAACTATTTTGTTTGAGAAACAAGAAATATAAGCATATAGTATGCTTGGATGGTTGATGGTGGAGTGTTTGGAATGGAGGTGGTTGAGTGAGGGTGAGAATGTTGGATTAATGGAGGTATGTTTTTGGGTGCATAGATGTTGGAGAGTTTGGAGCGGAACATATTGATTGAGGGTTTTGATGTTGTTCAAGTGAGGGTGTTGGATGAGATCTAGTGAGAAGATACTCAATCCAAGTGAAGTGCTCATTCAATGCAATGGTTTGTTTTTGGAGAAAGATGCAACAAGGACAATTGTTGACATGTTTCTCAACTTGACTCAAGTTGTGGGGTGATGAGGGAGAGCTAGATGGAGGTTGATCTAAGTTGCGTTGAGCAAGGTGTAGGGCAAGAAGAGCACTAAGCTCATGGGCTTCCTTGAGTTCTTCAATGAACTTCAAGTGTTCGGAGGAAGGTGATGATGGTGGAGTGTGGTTGTTATTTGGGATGGATGTTTGGACATGCAACATAGGAGTAACATGTGAGTTGGTAGGAGGTGGTGGTGATACTCTTGGTGGTGGAGACATTTGTGAGCTTGGGTAATCATGAGTGGATGAGGATGGAGATATGAAAGAAGAGGATATTCCAAGAGTGGTGAGTGTTTTGGATGGTGTATTGGTGGGTTGAGCAAGATGTGGGGTGGAGTGAATGAGATTGGGATTACTGTTTTGGGATTGATCATGTTCTTCATATGAATCTGATGAACTCAAATAAGTACATTTTATTATCATCATTTATCCTATTTATTTGACTTGTTTTATTATATTATGTATGAGAATTGGTGCATTAATGTTTACTTTAGTGATTCTCAGGTAAAAACAAGTATTAGGTGAAACTTGGCGATTTTGGACTAATTATGGAGCAAAACAAGCAAGATGTTAAGAGTCTACTGAAATGTACAAGATCAAGATCATTCTGCTCCAAATACGCCGCAACATACTTCTTACATACGGCGCATCACTATCAAGATTTCACAAGTTACGATCCAAGACAGCAAAGGACATGCGCCGCATAGAGAAATGGAGTTACGCCGCATCTTAAGGCGGTGTACGAATATTCCTGAATATATTAATCTTGGACCCCACGCGAAGTTAAGTCAATGCGCCGCATCTACTTATCCTATGCGCCGCATCTAACCCTCAGACAGAAACTATAAATACCCCAAGGCCAGATGAATTTCAGGACTAGACTTTAGAGACCGAAGACAGAAGAACCCTAGGAGACGAATTCAGACGTATTAGCAGCACAAGACACACCCTAAACGAAGATACAAGAGTTGTAAGAAGGTCCTGCATGCATTCAATTCATTAAGTAGTTTTGTTTTATTGTATTAGTACACTTTAATTCATCAGGATTGATGGGCCGATTCCATGTGACTACGGAAAATCATGGGCACCCCTTAAAATTGCTTTCCCATTAATTAAAGTTTATATGTTGATGTATTTGGTGACTTTTATTAGTGCATTGATAACCTCTGTGTCTAGCTGAGCATTGCTTGGGTCGCCATGCCCCTTCCTCGCCTATTTATTCTATAGCCTATTTAATCTATCGTCTGTAGAAACGTAGGATATAAATAAGTAGGATAGACATAAGTAATCATTAAGGGTTTACTCGCCGATAAGATTAGAGCCAATGAGAAAGGTTTAACTCTCGGTGCGTCGCATCGAACTATACACTTCATATAAAACTAGCAATAAAACAAGTGACAAGCTACTTAATTATCAGGACAGGTCTTCTTATTGTCTCGAGTATCTATCTGTGTACGTGTGTGCTATCGCTGATTCGTGCTCATTAGTTTAGTTTACTATTTAATCATAACCAAACCGTGCCAGTCTCTCAGGCTGAACCCCCTTGCGTTAGATTAGGTTGTATAGCTAACTTAGGATATTAAAATACTGATTAGAATAACTAGATAATACGTTCCACTCTTAGTGATCGACGCTCTACTTACCATTATATTCATACTGACCGGGTACACTGCTCGTTAAGTGTGTGTGTTATTGATAAGTCGGCTAAATATAAATTTAAAACTTGAGTAGGCATTAATACTGCTAAACCGCAACGACACATCGCACGCATCAAGTTTTTGGCGCCGCTGCCGGGGAGTGAATGGTTATTATCTGTTAATTTGATTAGTATTTTAATTAGGTTTTTCTTTTTAAATTCTAACCTCTAACCTGTTATATATTAGATAAATTGCATTCATTGTATTATTTGCATATTTTCTGTTTTTGTGTGTTTTTATTTTCTTTAATTTGTGTTTCTTTTTGTTTGTTTTATTTTTGTTTTTATTTTTTCTTTATTTTTCCGCATTCTGCTATCGTTGTATTGTGCTGATACAAAAGATACGGCGCATCTGATTTCTTAGATACGGCGTATTGCGTTTAATTTTTATAAAATACAACGCGTTTGATAAATTCTAATACGGCGCATCTTTCCCCAAGATACGGCGTATTCTGTTTTTAATAAGAAATTTTTCTAAACCCTAACGCCATACGACGCATCTGTTTTTGCAGATACGGCGTATTTAATATTTAAAATTAAAAACAGTTTTCGAATTATTAAACAGATACGACGCATCGATCTTTATCGATACGGCGCATTTGCTAAATCAAAAATCTTGTATTTTGAAACGTAACAAAAATACGGCGCATTAGCTTTTGTTAATACGACGAATTTAATTTGATAAATATAGTTGATTTTTGATATTCACTTTGATCGTTCCACTACTCTCGTGCAAGTTGGTTTACTTTCAGGATAAATGATGGCTTAAGCATCACTATGGAAGATTACATTCTGAACCAAACCAAGAGACGCTAGCTGGAATAATCAAACCTTTGATGAACTAAAGAGCCGTAATAAGACAACAAGAGTGGAGGAAAACTCAGTACTGGTAACATTAAGTGTCTTAAATTCTTGAAATAGAATTCCAGGTATCCTCTACAATAATTCACCTAGCCTAAAGGAGAGTTCTCTACATTATAATCTCAGTTTTATTATCCATGTAATACATCTGATTTAAATTATAATCTTAATTTTGTAAGCTAAAAACGATATTTGTTCCTGACTTCGGAATAAATCGTTATCCACTAAACAATAAGATTATAATCATTAATAAAACGTATATGCCTGTTGCTCTTATTTTGAATATATATATATATATATATATATATATATATATATATATATATATATATATATATATATATATATATATATATATATTGAATATATATATATATAAATCATATGGTATATCGTTTTACCCCAATCTGATGTATAAGGAAATGTGTTGCGGAGGCCAAGGTACGTTCCTTATTTAAATTTAGTTCACTGGCACAACAATACGGCGCATCCTAGTATTCTATGCGCCGTATCTCTGACCAATTAACACTTATTGACCAGTCAACGAATTTAGATAGATACGGCGCATTACAATTGTTCTATACGGCGCATCGTTTTGCCCTATAAATACGAAAGAGATGCGCCGGATTTCATCACTTTACCAAATTTACACACAGTAAACACGCACCAAAATTAAACCCTTTAATCCGAAGCTATTTTCTCGAATCAAGCATCTTAATCCGAACTCTAGACCAAATCTAATCGTCATATAAGGTAATTACTCTGTTTAATTTTGTTTAATTCATAAATTAGGGTTTATGTAATAGTACGATTAGGGCTTGAATGATATAGGGGATATGATTAGAATTTGCGTTAGATGATTTCCCCCGTATTTAATTTGCATAAATCATTGAATTTCTGGCCTAATTTGATTTGAATGTAAATTAGGGTTTTGAATTTGATTTTGAATTTTAGTGGGAAAATGGATTGGTGGTGGTATAATAAACTTTTAGAACTTTTATAATGGGTAAATGGAACTGTGATGTTAAGTGGGAGTTTACGTCACGGGTCTGTTTTCTTGGAATGCGTGCCTGACCCTTTTTACTGATAGATTGATAGATGCGGCGCATCTTAATTAATTGATGCGGCGTAACGACCTATTTCCAATTTAATAAAATTCCATATACGCCGTATTACTTAATTTAGATACGACGCATCTCCATACGCCGTATTCTATTGTGCTTGCTCCGCATCTCTTATATTTTGTGCAGATACGCCGCACTGATTTATCAGATGCGCCGTATCAACCTTATTACAGACTGTTTACTAAACTTAAAGAATTATTGCAGATGGCATTACCTGAAGTTGCACACAGACATCCGTGGCTCCGTTTCGAGACTATGGGACTGACTCCAGATACTGTGGATGATTATTTGAGGAGACTTAGAGCGATTTACTTCAGGAGAATCTTCAGGGTCTCGGTTTTGGGATTTGCGGATGTTGATTTGATAGATGGGGGGAATGCAGCTGATGGTCTACATGACAGGTTAGAGATGGTAGTTAGAGATGATGATGATGAGATCGTATTGAGGTCTTATGCTTAGGAGAGGATGTTTAGGATTGATGAGCCTCTAATTGGGGAGCTCATGTTGGAGTTCTTTAGCACAGTTTCCTATAGGGAGATTGATTTGGAGTTGGATACTGCTGACACTCTTGTGTTTAGATTGGGTGGAGTGTTTAGGCAGATGTCGATGAGGCAGTTTATTTTGGCTATGGGCCTGCATACTGAGGAAGAGATTGAGTCTGACGGGTTTTCCAGGTACTGGAGTGAGAGCTTGAGGGTGGTTCCTGATAGGGGATTGCTAGGAGATTACTGGGAGAGGATATCATCAGGGGGTGATTCCACCACTGGCGCCCCATCTTATACATTGATCAGGGAGCCTATGAGGAGGCTGTGCCACAGGATGATAGCATTGACCATAGCTGGGAGGGGTCAGTCACCTGAGAAGGTAAACACTCTTGACCTCTTCCTTCTGAGGAGCATGGACGAGGGGTTGTTGGTGAACATCCCTCACTTTCTGGAACATTTCCTCCATAGAGGAGCATTGGGGAGAGATCGGAGGAGCCAGATGACTGGAGGGCATTTTGTATCTAGACTAGCCTGTCATTTTGGCGTGATTGGTGATGAGATCCCTGCCGGCCTGGAGATTGAGGTGACTAGCCTGCCGGTTATTGGGCAGGATTATTTGGTTAGGTTGGGGATCTGTGAGATGATTATGGGAGGTTGCTTTTGGGTGGCGTTGGGGCCCGCGAGACCAGCAGAGGTAGAGGTGGAGCATGGAGATCCTCAGGGAGCTCCGGCTGCTGCTCCAGCCTAGGAGGAGGCACCAGCACCCCAGCCACCGGTTGTACGCACTGTGGGGCAGAGAGTTGAGCTAGTTGAGGGGGAGGTTAGAGTTCTGAGGGGCGCTGTTGACGGTATGAGGGCCGATCTCACTGTGGTTAGAAGAGACTTAGGTTGGCTTGTGGAGAGTATGAGTCGGATTATGGATCATCGGGGGATGAGCCATACTCTCCCGGACGATACTCACGTCAGAGCCATGGCCACTACTCCCGCAGAGTCAGACAGAGGACCGATGGTGCCAACACTTCCGAGGCTCAGCCGACTGCTGGAGATAACCCCCCAGCTACTTGATTTGATATGTTTATTGACATTGTTCCTTGTATATTATATTCTTTTGGGACTGTACTAATTATTACTACCATGTTTATATTTAATGTTTCAGTTTATGTTTCCATTGATGCTTTATTAAGACTGGCATTCAGTTCAGCATGAGTAACCGAGAGAACCCGAGAGATATACCGAGGAGAACATGAATTTTATACCAGACTGTACCATTCTGGTTATTAACCGTATGCGCCGCATCCAGTTACACAGATGCGACGCATCCTATCTTTTATTTTTCTAATATTTTATTTTACTTTATTTTATTTCGTACTAATTCCAGGCTCGATACGGCGTATCTTCTTCCATAAGATACGGCGTATCGACTGACCTGATGATTTTCATTTTAATTTTTAAGTTTTATTTTTACTAACTACTAATGTATTATGCAAGTTTGAACCTTCTTAACTCAGGTGTGTTAAAGTCTTAAATGGTATTTTAGATTCCTGCATTTTTGTGGATACATCACTTATGGAGCTTAAACGTTCTCATCCACAAGAAAGTTGATTTTTGCTCTTATACGAATAAAGGAGGATCATACCGAGCAAATCTCAGGGGAGTTTTTTCTGTTCTAATTCTTTTATTTTCCAGTTTTTAACCTTTGACACAAACAACGAGGACGTTGTTTAACTTAAGTGGGGGGATGGAGAATTAGAACACTTACTTGTCCTAAACTTTTTCAAAATATGCTTAAAAATGCGCTTAATATATCAAAATTTAAAATTTTTTAGCATGTTTTTGTTTAAAGTCTAAATTACATAACCGCACACATAACGGTATTCTTTCAAAAATATTAAAACTTTAGTGTGTCGGTGACTTGTAAACTTTAG
Organism: Artemisia tridentata subsp. tridentata; assembly: GCA_021014915.2. NCBI lineage: Eukaryota > Viridiplantae > Streptophyta > Magnoliopsida > Asterales > Asteraceae > Artemisia > Artemisia tridentata. The sequence goes on along the minus strand of CP139509.1, from coordinate 64,568,030 downwards.
AACTTGGCTTGTATACTATTCGAGACCACCATAATAAGTATTATTTATATAATTGGAGTGACTTGTCTAAATTGGTAAATTTCTAGGATTACACCCAAATAGCCTTTATATGTTATGTGATATTAACTAACTACACTGGTTAGTTAACCCCCGTATAAACTCTTTGTTACTCTCATTTTTAGAGTAAGATACCCCTAGAAAAACCCTCAGAGCCATTCCTTTTGTTTCTTACACCTTTGTTATAATGTTTTGATACACCCTTACACCTTAGCCTACCCTGTAGATTAAAATCCGTGGTTAATTGCTTTAGGCAAAGTGTGTTTCCTTACATTACCTGTGTTTGCGTGCGTAATTCATTATCTTTGGTTAGTTTGGAAATTGCACAATGCAATTGGTATGAAAGTAAATATTGTATATCTTTGAGTTTATTTTTCGTGTGTTTGCTACTTTCACTATTACAATTATTTCTGAAAGTATGAAGAGTATGAAAAATTATCCGGAAAAATAGTGATAGAAAAGTTGTGAAATTTTACACATAAAAAAAAATAATAATAATAAATAAATAAAAAATCGAAAAAATAGAAAAGAAAAAGAAAAAGGAAAAGTTGGAAGCTTATTTTAACCAACTTATGTAAAGTTTTGTATTAAGTGGGAGATATCACCACTATTTGTTGTATATTATATTTATGGATTGAATGGGAGTTGGCCGTTATGGGAACGCCAACTAAGGTTATTCTTTGATTAAGATTGTGTTGAGTATAATTCGTGTCTACCTAAAGCGTGTGTTTCAAGTGTTAAAGCGTGAGTTATTCAATGATATGAGTCTTATTCATGGGATGGTTGGGAAAGTGATTAACCACACTTAGGATTTTAATTTATCTGTTTTGTTTATCTTTCATTTTACACCAATTTGTATCCCAAATATTATCCATACCCTATATCATTCTTTATCCAAACCTTTGATTTATTGAGATTAGGGATTTGAGCAATCTTAAGTATCATAGTCGTGGATTCGGCTATGTATTTATGATTTTGTCGCCCTTTTTGATATAATATTATTGGTGAAGATTACTTGGTCCTATTTTTAGCCCATTCGAGTTAAGGATTTGAGCAATTGCAAGTATCGTGTTCGTGGATTCGATCATGTATTTGTGATTTTGTCGCCTTTTCTGGAATTTGAGATCGATAGAGATTAAGAAGAATGATTAACCCTTAACCAACAAACCCTTTTTACCGCTTTAGACTTGTTATTCCTTGGCTTTAGTGGGGGAGATGCGTATACTTGCCAAGCTTATGATAGAATATTCGTCACGACTGGACAGTTAAACGATTAGATTTGCTTTTATCAAAATATTTTATTTTATTTCTAATTCGTTAAGTGTTTGGTTGTTCAAGTGAGGGTGTTGGATGAGATCTAGTGAGAAGATACTCAATCCAAGAGAAGTGCTCATTCAATGCAATGGTTTGTTTTTGGAGAAAGATGCAACAAGGACAATTGTTGACATGCCTCTAAACTTGACTCAAGTTGTGGGGTGATGAGGGAGAGCTTGATGGAGGTTGATCTAAGTTGCGTTGAGCAAGGTGTAGGGCAAGAAGAGCACTAAGCTCATGGGCTTCCTTGAGTTCTTCAATGAACTTCAAGTGTTCGGAGTAAGGTGATAATGGTGGAGTGTGGTTGTTATTTGGGATGGATGTTTGGACATGCAACATAGGAGTAACATGTGAGTTGGTAGGAGGTGGTGGTGATACTCTTGGTGGTGGAGACATTTGTGAGCTTGGGTAATCATGAGTGGATGAGGATGGAGATATGAAAGAAGAGGATATTCCAAGAGTGGTGAGTGTTTTGGATGGTGTATTGGTGGGTTGAGCAAGATGTGGGGTGGAGTGAATGAGATTGGGATTACTGTTTTGGGATTGATCATGTTCTTCATATGAATCTGATGAACTCAAATAAGTACATTTTATTATCATCATTTATCCTATTTATTTGACTTGTTTTATTATATTATGTATGAGAATTGGTGCATTAATGTTTACTTTAGTGATTCTCAGGTAAAAACAAGTATTAGGTGAAACTTGGCGATTTTGGACTAATTATGGAGCAAAACAAGCAAGATGTTAAGAGTCTACTGAAATGTACAAGATCAAGATCATTCTGCTCCAAATACGCCGCAACATACTTCTTACATACGGCGCATCACTATCAAGATTTCACAAGTTACGATCCAAGACAGCAAAGGACATGCGCCGCATAGAGAAATGGAGTTACGCCGCATCTTAAGGCGGTGTACGAATATTCCTGAATATATTAATCTTGGACCCCACGCGAAGTTAAGTCAATGCGCCGCATCTACTTATCCTATGCGCCGCATCTAACCCTCAGACAGAAACTATAAATACCCCAAGGCCAGATGAATTTCAGGACTAGACTTTAGAGACCGAAGACAGAAGAACCCTAGGAGACGAATTCAGACGTATTAGCAGCACAAGACACACCCTAAACGAAGATACAAGAGTTGTAAGAAGGTCCTGCATGCATTCAATTCATTAAGTAGTTTTGTTTTATTGTATTAGTACACTTTAATTCATCAGGATTGATGGGCCGATTCCATGTGACTACGGAAAATCATGGGCACCCCTTAAAATTGCTTTCCCATTAATTAAAGTTTATATGTTGATGTATTTGGTGACTTTTATTAGTGCATTGATAACCTCTGTGTCTAGCTGAGCATTGCTTGGGTCGCCATGCCCCTTCCCCGCCTATTTATTCTATAGCCTATTTAATCTATCGTCTGTAGAAACGTAGGATATAAATAAGTAGGATAGACATAAGTAATCATTAAGGGTTTACTCACCGATAAGATTAGAGCCAACGAGAAAGGTTTAACTCTCGGTGCGTCGCATCGAACTATACACTTCATATAAAACTAGCAATAAAACAAGTGACAAGCTACTTAATTATCAGGACAGGTCTTCTTATTGTCTCGAGTATCTATTTGTGTCCGTGTGTGCTATCGCTGATTCGTGCTCATTAGTTTAGTTTACTATTTAATTATAACCAAACCGTGCAGGTCTCTCAGGCTGAACTCCCTTGCGTTAGATTAGGTTGTATAGCTAACTTAGGATATTAAAATACTGATTAGAATAACTAGATAATACGTTCCACTCTTAGTGATCGACACTCTACTTACCATTATTCATACTGACCGGGTACACTGCTCGTTAAGTGTGTGTGTTATTGATAAGTCGGCTAAATATAAATTTAAAACTTGAGTAGGCATTAATACTGCTAAACCGCAACGACACATCGCACGCATCAGAATCATATGGGTATGATGAAGGTGTATTTTTTGGAGCAAGAGTGGATGATTGGTTATGTTTGTGAAGGGGTTCGTTAGGGTGAGCATGAGGCTTAGGTGTTGGTTGATTTTGAACAACATCATTTGTTGGGTTGGAGTTATGACAAGTGTCAAGCTTTCTTCTCCAAAGGGGTCTTACGGAGATTTTAGCAACTCTTGAAGGCTTGGATCTTGGGTTGTTAGGAGATGACATGTTTGGATGAATGAGCACCAATGATGGATGAATGAGCACAAATGATGGAGAAGGGTATTTATAGTGTAAGAATGGTGTGGTTGAGGAAGGTAAATTTTGGTGGTTGGTTTAGGACAAAATATGTTTGTGAATTTTGAGAAATGTAGGATGAAATGGGCTAAAAAGTGAAAAAGAAAATAGTGCTCCCCGACCATCAGATGGTCGGTCCCCTTAAATATTAAGGGGGCCGCCTAATGAATTAAGGGGGCACCCATCTGCTGATTCCCAGGTTACCAGAAATGGGTTTTTGGCAGAAAATTGTAGAAAAGGTTGTGTTTTTAGGTTTAGTTTCAAGCAAGTCCAACTCTTTGAGGCAATTTTGCATTTAATAACTTATGTATGCAAAGCATATTTATTAAAGGCATTAAGCATTTATATCTAGCATGCAACCTACTTATTAAGCAAGAAATATATATATATATATATATATATATATATATATATATATTATATATATATATATATATATATATATATATATATATATATATATATATATATATAGGGGGACTTTTTTACGAGAACCATTTTATCTGTGAGAACTGAGAGAACCACAAAAAACATACATGCACGCCTTTTAAAATAAAATAAAAATACATGCAAATCATCAATAATCGTAAGCATCCACCTATGTTCTTCAATATCATCATGAACTCATCCTCTTTTTTCACAAAAACCTTACACAAGGCCGCAATATTGTCGTTGCACGCCTTATAAGAACATACATGCACACCTTCAAAGAAAAATGTTGTATTTCCAATTTCTTATCAAATTCTTTAGAACAACTATGTTTTTAAAAACATATATGTTGTTTTTAGAACATATGTGCAAAAATACAATTATTGAAGGCGTGCATGTATGTTTTTGGTGGTTCTCTCAGTTCTCGCAGATAAAATGGTTCTCGCAAGAAAGTCTCACTATATATATATAATATATATATATATATATATATATATATATATATATATATATATATATATATATATATATATATATATATAAACTAGACTTCAAAGCCCGCCCAATGGGCGGGCATGACTTGTAATTTTATACTGGATGGTTGTAATCAATTTTAAATGATGCCTTAATTTCGTTACATTTAACATAATAAAGTATAACTACTTTTATACAAAAGCAATAGAACGCGCACTGCCGTTAGATTGTTTTTTATTGTCAATATTTTTGTCTTTCATATTCGCACACAATGCAGTATCATGTTCTATTACATCACTGACACTGACAGTACCATGTTCTGTCCTACCAGAGTTTAAATGGATATGATTTTTTATTAGTTTGCTTTGTCTTTGTTTGTTGATTAGTTGGAGTGTTTTGCTGATATTTGATTTTATTTCATACTCTGGCGGTATGTTTCACACAAACAAAGTTAGTAACATATTTTTGTTATGAGATGGATTACGCATATAAATTATAAACATCTAATGCTTAAGTAGCAAAGTCTCATGTGAAAAGTAATGAGGTTAATTTATTAAAAAATTAGAACATAAGTCTTTATTGTAAATAATCTAAAATGATAACATGAAACTTAAGTATTTATTGTAAATAATCTAAGATGATAACATGGGAAATCGTGTTCCATTTGTTCATAATTCATCTTCGCTGTCATCATCACTGGTTTGTTTCATAATCAGTAGATCTGTCATTGATAAAGTTGCTGACATCATCGTCGTTAGAGTCATAACTGACACTATACGCGGCTGAATTTATTTCCCACGTTTCTTCGTCAACATCGCTGATGTGGATGATTCTACCATGTACTTTTCCATCGATATCAGGCATCTCATCCCACACGTCATTGTCAACCATGTTAGATTGGTAATCTTCATCATAATCGTCATCAATAGATGTATATCTTGAGTCGCCTATGAAATTATCAACTATAAAATTATATAAACAAACTATTATTTTAAAACATGTTTAACAATTTACAAACACAAATAATAATAAATTTTTTTTTTAACAAACAACCTGTGGAAGAGTCTTCAACAACAAATTCATCAGGGATAGTATATTTAGGTTTACAATCTCGCGTGGGGTAAGAGGGTTCTTTGAGAGCATTGATATTGACACACATGCCTGTTTCAGATACGTTGTTGTTGTTATCATGTTCATCATCCGTATCTTCATCATATAGCATATAGTTCCGTGAGAAAATGGGTTTCTACATACCAAAAATATAGTTAGTATAGCTTATTGTATATGTTAGCTTAATAATGTGGGATTAGCAAGGATGTTTCGTTTAACATATATGTTTTATAGAAATATAATGTACAAACATAAATTATTATTACCAATGGGTTTTTCCCCCCAGGATGATTAGCAGTCATAGTCTCCACACGCTTTGATCGCGTTTTTTTATCATCAATCGAAGTTAGATCTACAACTTTGCTTGCTTGTGGCTTTCCATCATCTGATGAATCCAGGTCAACAATTATGTTGTTGACTATTTTGCCATTTTTAGCAAGCCTACGGCGTTTGTGTATAGGTGGGAGAGGCTGCAAGTAATGCAAAAGTTGTTAGTTCCCCTGATTAATAAGTATCACATAATATGGATTACAACCATTTTTTATACCTCTTTGTTGTCACGTGTTTTTTGTATTTTTTCATCATCTGATGAAACAACATAAAAAATATCGTTGCTAACTAACTTGTTGTCTTTAGTTGGTCTAAACCGTTTATGTGTTGTTTGATCAGCCTGCAACTATTAGATTGATATTTAGATTTTATAATAGATGAGCTCGACGTAATGAAAATTTTATGAAAATACCTCGTTATCAGTTTGATTTTCGTAATAATCAAACTTGCATCCGTTTTTACGGGTCCTGGGTTTCACCTTTGACAATCTCCGATTGTTATGTGTTAAACAAACAACCTAAACAGAACATCCAAAAATAAAAACCATTAAGTATTTTATGTTTACTACAATGCAAATTACTACGCAGTAAAATTTTTATATAATACCTCGTTATTGGTATCATGTAAATCAGCATCTTCATTGAATATTTTGCATACATACGGATCATGTGGTTTTCGCTTATTACAAATTGGAGTAGTTCGATATCCGTTAACACCAACAGCATAAATCTATAAATTTAACATTTATATTTAATTCGTTAAACATAACAAAAACTATTATTAATAATAATAACCTTAGTTATGTTATAATACCTCGTCATCTGATAGGCCAACCTGCAAGTATTATAAAGATAATTAGATCCTGTGATATATTAATGGATATATGCTACATAATTTTAAGTTATAGATATAATCAATTGATTATCTAAACATGGAAACGTCTCGACCAATAGAATCAACCAACCCTGTTGTTTTAAACATGTACCATTGTTCAAGCATTTATTTTAGCTAAAGATTATTGGTAAATAAGTATTCGTATATGTAAAACAATTCATGATAATCTTATAAGGTAGTGCCTGTGGGTAGTTTAGAAAAAAAGTACTTAGACATGTTATGAAGGATACCTCTTCATCGTCCAATATATGCACACTGGATATATCTTTTTTGAACAAATCAAATTGTCCATCCTGCATTCATGCTAAACATAATCAGATAATGTGTTTCATATATAATGTAAATAAACAGTTAATTTAGTTATTGTACATCCTCATCATCTGATATGATGATGTTTGGTATATTCTTATCGAGCGAGCCATCGGCTGATGATGGAGGATGGTGGTGATCTGTTTTCGGATTACCCTGACAAAATTGTAGTAATTAGTATCTAATTCATCTGATAATTAACAAAACACATTCAACTTAAGATTATGTACCTTGTGTGATCTTCGGTGTGACATTGTTTGTATTTTATGTTCGTAATTTTTGAAGATATATATTCAATATGTGTTAATATATGGCTTTATTTATAGAGTTTGAAGGTGACCATATAATGGAAACCGAAAATTTGTTTCTCATATATTTGTTATAGATAAAGATTACGTTTACAATTTAAACGTTTTCTAGAGTTTACATGATTTATATCATGCTCTAAATATAGATTTGGAAATTATACAAAATATTTGATTATCATAGCTTTATTGTATATAAAGATTACGTTCGTCAGCAGTACAAAATTAAAATACATGATGGATATAACTCAGCAGTACTACATAGCACATACGTATTGTTTATACCAGTACAAAGTACTCTTAAATATATATTTGACCCCCATATAGTGTCAAAGTAGGTATATGATCTTAAATATATGCACAGAATATTTATACAAAATACATTCTAAACTTATCTTTCAAATCATATTTTCTATAAATTTATCATATTCTTGAAAAAATGATTATAATATGTATATATCATTTTAAAAATTCTTATTATCATGTGTAGGAAGTTATATACACGAAAATAGGGCAATGAATCGACTTCACTTGACCCAAGGAATTGATAAGGTTGTTGTTTTAATTTTAAAAATTAAATGTGTACATATTCATCCTTCGAAATAGTAGTAATTTTTTTATTTTAATTTTATAGGTAAGTATCGTGTATACATCCTTATCCCGGTTAATATTATTTTTAAACATCACCAATGTTAATACTGCTGGTTACGTTAGTACTGTTGTATTTGAGATAATATAGTGTTATACATGTGGTTATCAATGCAATATTATATTAGTACCGCTTCATATACTTGGTACTGCTATATCATTTTTTCACGTAATGAATAAAGCTTAATACAAATATCCACACACATGCAAGTTTGCAATTTGTAATTAAATTGTTCAAAAATATTAAAAAACGCTTATGTAAATTAATTGTCTTCTTGCTCCTCTTGATTATTAAGATCATTAGCTGGTGTTTCGTCATCCAATGTCGCTGGTACACTGTTAACGTTGTCTGTCGTACGCTTGCCTACATCATCAATTTGAATTAAAGTGGCGTTCGTGGCACCAACGCACACTGCCGGAATATCATCCGTTGCGTCTATCGTTTCAACAACATCTTCTATCCCGGTTAATATTATTTTTAAACATCACCAATGTTAATACTGCTGGTTACGTTAGTACTGTTGTATTTGAGATAATATAGTGTTATACATGTGGTTATCAATGCAATATTATATTAGTACCGCTTCATATACTTGGTACTGCTATATCATTTTTTCACGTAATGATCAACATTTGCACTGGTAGATAAATTAATGAAACTTAATATGAATAAAGCTTAATACGAATATCCACACACATGCAAGTTTGCAATTTGTAATTAAATTGTTCAAAAATATTAAAAAACGCTTATGTAAATTAATTGTCTTCTTGCTCCTCTTGATTATTAAGATCATTAGCTGGTGTTTCGTCATCCAGTGTCGCTGGTACACTGTTAACGTTGTCTGTCGTACGCTTGCCTACATCATCAATTTGAATTAAAGTGGCGTTCGTGGCACCAACGCACACTGCTGGAATATCATCCGTTGCGTCTGTCGTTTCAACAACATCTTCGTTTGTTGGTTCCTGCTACATGTTGCGAGAAGATGTAAAAGATTAATTTGTATTGTTTGTTACAATTTAACGGTGTTTTTAGAAATTAAAAAATACAATGCACAATACCTCACTAATATCACCAGAATGTGTTTTCGATCCATCATCTGAACACACGGAATTGTTCTCTAAACCTTCGTCTTCCTCGTCGTCATCCTATTTTGATTCATTCATAAGGATTAGCATATACTTGTTTATAAACACAAACCATTGTTAGGTACATTAAAGGAAAAATGAATCAGACCTCTTCTTCTATAAAGCCATTCTTGAAATAGTTGATTATATCAACATCGTCCGTCACTTTCTCCGCTCTATATATATAACTATTGTTGTTGTGATTGAACTCAGAAAATAAAATTTTGAAAAGATACTTCCTCCCAATAATTTGATTAAGTGCATCCGGAAAGTATTCTTCTGTGTTCATGCCTTCGCTCTCCATTATCTCCCACGCTGTTAAATTTGTCATTTTGTGCACACTCTTGTCAAAAATCACGACTTGTGCAGTACCACTATGGTCAAATATGCGCACAATGATTTTGAACCTACATATATAAAATATTTATCACCGAACGCGAAGTATCCAAATATCCACATTATGTATTATATGTTTAAGGACAAATCCAAATAATTATATATATATATATATAGGTTGTTTTACATACCTGGAAGCAACAGCATATGTTTCTCCATGGTTTTTACAATACCACAACTGTTTCTTATTCCTTGTGCCCGAGTTGCGTTTTGAAACAATTGGTGTCACTCTTGTACTGCATGATTTGCAACCCGTATAAACCCACCCATTTTCCTCTTGTATGCTATGTACTTCTGCATAAACTACACAGTGTGACTCCTGTATTTAGATACAAAAACACATATAAACATTACTAATGTGGGTTTAATTAGTGATAAAATAATATTTATATTATACCCATAACAATAAATTTTGTTTTACCGGTTCAATGCTTCGAATTGTTCCAACTATTTGCTTCACACAGCCGTGCATGAACTCCGCAGGCGTAACAACACGGCTGCCAACTGAATGATCCTCAATTCTGAATTCACCTGCATCATACCCCTCCTGCTCTTCGTATCTGTGAAACGTATAAATAGGTTCCTAATAAATTTAACATGTTTTTAGTTTAAAACTAAAACACACATGTGCCGGTATCAATGTATATACCTTTTCCGGAAATCCAACAATTGTGGCACATCCCTGTTTATGAATATTCTTGTGCCAAACAAAGCATTATGTATTGATGGCTTATCTGTGTTGCACAACAAATATAGACACTTTTAAAAATCTATTAATATGAATTAAAAATCTTAATTACGTAACCAAAAATTTAAAAGTCATTTATAAAACTTACTGTCCCAATATTTCACTTTCCCCAGCATCAAGAGGATGTCTATATGACAAAGCTCGTCACGTTTGTTGTCGTAGTCATTCCACATTAATGCCCAATTGTCCCAAAAAGTACAATCAATTCTCAGAGATCTGCATAAAATAGGGTACACTCAATATATGATTACAAATGAATACTATTCTATACACGTTATTTTATTTTAAACAAATAATAATTTATAAAATATAGTTACTCGGCATCTTCAACGACAATTGTCCTCCGTAGCTTAGGACCGCCAGAATTGTTCAACGTCACTATTTTCCCAATAGCTACGACTGTACCAACAATATCTGGGAAAACATTTGTTATAAAAATATGCACATAAACATTCAAGTAACACCAACTGTTGTATATAATTTTTAAAAAAACACATACCAACACAATCATGTTCGTGGTATTCATTATCTGTATCGAGAATACTTGAGAATGGCTCGTTAACGAACCCAACAAAGTTGTCGTCGATGTGATCAATACGGGTAGCCTCGGTTCCTTTATAAAAAGATATTTTCCACTAGTTTGGTAACAAAGGTAACCTTCCGGCATTCTCTGCTACTCCAAAATTAGAGATTATGTAACATTGACCTTCTCGTAAAAGAGGCTCAAATTTAAACATAAACTCTTTTTTGACATAGATTTGGATACGGTTCGACTGTACATATAGTTCAAATATCAATTTAACATATATAATAAATATACACAAATATAGGTATTTACTAATTTCATCTGATATACCTCTTCATCCTGGAAAACACAGTCAAGACTGTAAGGATCGTGTTCTTCGTTAAATTTGTGTGAATGCCATACGGAGATGCATCTTCCTTTAATGGCCATGTTCACATTCATCGGACTGACATCTTTAATGAGAGTCATTGTTCTCTCTCTCACCACTAAAAAATATATATATATATATATATATATATATATATATATATATATATATATATATATATATATATATATATATATATATATATATATATATATATATATATATATAGAAAACGCTGTTTTTTTTTATATCACATTAAAATGAAATATGTATAATGAATCAACCATTTTAAATAAACCTGGCTTAGGACTTTTAATTGTGGACATACTCTTTCCATTGTTTTTAATTGGATGAGAATTAGATCCTACGAATACACAAAGAAATTATGACAATGTTATTTATATAAAATAAGCAATCTGGAACAGACATTATCCAGAATGTTTGTACAAAACCTGAAGGAAATTTTGCATAAGACGATGTATGCATAACGGTTTTTTTGTTCCGGTGTGAAGGTGCGTCCGAAGATGTTGTTTGGTACCTCAAATCTTTTTGTTGATTTCTAATATAAGCAAATCTTTTGGAATCACCTTTTGAGTTTGTCGCCCCTAGCAACAATAACAAAACAAATTGTTGTATAACATATAACAATAAAAGTGCGGGTTTTTATAAACAAATATTCATACCTGATTGAGATTGAAAGTTGGAAGAATCAATCCTAGAGTTTTCATACGTGGAGTGTGTTTCAAAACAGCTTGATTGACTGGTAGATTTCCTTTTTAATGATCGAACAGATCCTATTATTCAATGGATATAGATTTACCGCAATTTAGAATGTACAAACATACTTAATGTGTATACTATAATCACAATTTATAATATGAACACGATCAGTTTAGAAACATGTTACCTTCATGAGATGGTTGTGACTCAAAAGATGATGAGACGTGGCCAAATCTGCCCTTTGCAGGTGGTTTAGATGCTGGAACAATTACGATTGTATAAATACAATGTATTACTGTATTAAATAAAAAATTAATGTTCAATGTACTACCTCTAGCTTTAGCAACGACATCAGAAACAATTGTTCCAAATATACTACCGGGTGTATCACTTTCAAATATGGAATTATCCAATTCAGACGAAGAAGATGGCTGAACCAAACCTATATTTCCTACTAATTTAGCAGTTATAAATTAAGTAACATAGTATAAACATCATGTAAAATGTACATAAATAAAATATCAACAAAGTTACTTCAATAAAACATTGATGAAGCTAATACCTATTGATCGTGTAACAACATCGGAAACATGGTTGGCTGATCTTGTACCTGTTGTATCAAAATTATAGTGTGGATGATTACCAAATACAAAATCAACAACTTTCAGGGTAAAACAATACAAACTAAGATACGATACATGAAAGGCAAATACAACAACAAAATACCTTGTGAAGGGGTTTTAGGATGAACGTGACTGCCAGATCCTCTGCTTGTTGTATCTGAAGGTGGATACAAATCATAAACTTATATGGTAAATTAAAACAAATTAATGTAGGATTCACGAAAACCTATATAAGAATAGAATACCTTGTGAAGAGGCTTTAGTATGTTTCTTCTGTATGGTATTGCTTGTATTTGCACCAGGAACTATAATCAATATATAAAGACGTTCATATAATAAAGCATTAGATTGATCCAACAACAACATAAATAAGATTATAACAACTTTACGAATAAATTATTCGTTAAAAAACATTCATGTGTTAAAACATCAAATTATTTACATAACATATGCTATCCTCATTAATGTATTACTTATATGCATTGTGTATTAATTTTAATATTGTTAATTTATATTAATAGTTTTTAATATTGTAATTTTTATGTTGTTGTTGTATAATCAAGCTAATATTTACATGCACCATCGTTTATTAACAAACAATACAAACACACATAAGCAGTATCAAATATATCGAGCAATACAAACACACATAAGCAGTATCAAGTATCTCCAGCAGTACAAACACACATAAGCAGTATAATGTACATCGAGCAGTACTACCAATACAGTCTGGCAGTGCTAGAAAACTAATGATTAAATTACATTCTAATGATTAAATTACATGTAAAAAACATACCTCCCAAAGAAGCACTCATGTTCTTCTTGTCAGTTCCTTTTGCAAGCCTTGCAGAGTGTCTTTGGCCGTGCATAATGGCTATATTATTATCAATAGAGCTTATTGTTTTTTTGAGTTTATAAAAAACGTTATAATATGAGGTATATATATGATGTATATATGATGTATATATAGTGATAGGGTAGAACTCTGATCTTAAATATAGGAACAAAAAGTTTATACAAAATACGCGTTAAAGTATAATTATGATGTTAAATATGGGAACAAAAGATTTATACAAAATACATTCCAAACTTATCTTTCAAACTATATCTTCTACAAATTAAAATTAAACATATCTTTTAAAAAAATCCGGGATACATGTTTAGAAAATACATATACCATTCCAAAAATTCCGCCTGGTAATCAAAGAAGAAGATTATAGTTATTTTTTGTGCGAGTTATATCACAAAATATAACTTGGTCTAATGGTAACATTGACGTATAATTAAGCTATGTAAACAACCCAAGTTCGAATATTTAGAATCCTTTTTAAAATTTCGGAATTAAAAGTCAACTAACGAATTTTATTCGGTCAAATATTGCTTAGGTGGACTGCTTAGGTGGAATAAGAGCATGATTACTCATCAATCCAGCGCTTATTCATCAATCCTGCATTTGATGACGTCATACGCATCCTGTTATATATAATATGTAGATATATATATATATATAACAGGAGGCGTTACACGTAGATAATGCCACATAATGCCACCTCAATGCCATGTAATTGTGATTTAAAGCCATGTCATCACATTTAGTCCACCTAAGCAACTATTAATCAACTAAAATTAAAATTTGGATGAACCTGTATCTTTAGGTTTCAATGCAAACATCCCAACCAATGGAGCCAAGCCCATTGATTGCGATTAACAATCCAAAACTAAATCTATAAACTTGGGCAATTAGTTATTACTGATAATCCACATATATCTAACAAAATATACGGCTTTTATTTATTCATCACTGCAAAACCCTAATATCAGACCTTTTTCTCAATGGATGGGTGTTGGCTCCTCCCGTCTAAAAAGATAAATGGTTGCTCAGTTAAATAAGAAAGGTACATATAAAATTTACATCTGCCTTCACATTTGTGCAGTGTATAAGTAATTACCATATCTACTCTGTAATTTGAGTGCATATGACATCCATAGTTACCTATTTCAATTTTTCTTATAGGATTATAATATTGATGATGATTGATTGATTATAATGTTAGTAAACTGTATTTATTTGCTAGTACGTGATGATCACTTGGAGTTGGATTTAAGTAACATACACACTGGTTTTTCTGGTTTTCTTTTTCTCAACGTGACACTGAAAAATATAATAGAGAGGAACTTCCCAGAGGAATATGCAGAAAGGAAACTGGAGAATGACTGTTTGACAAATATGGTTGACCTTTGTGTTCAAATTTCAGGTGAGGAGAATTATGGAAGGAAACTGGTGAATGGGAATGGTAGATACCTATCTGTTCTTTTTTCGTTCCTATTATATAAGGTGTACCGATATAACCACCTTAATTCATTAGTTTAGGCCTGTTTTTAACTGTTCTCATAATGTAGGTTATCCTAATTCTACAACAGGATCTGTCGCTGAATATGCATGTGAGGTGGAAATTACAGAGTATATTTCAGTCATTTTCATGTTACAAGCCATATCTTACACAGACAAATTTTGTGTCTAGCTAATATGTCACAACTAATAATCTGTTTCAAATAATGCAGTTGTGAACCATTTCCAGAT
The DNA here is from genome assembly GCA_021014915.2 of Artemisia tridentata subsp. tridentata. Lineage (NCBI taxonomy): Eukaryota > Viridiplantae > Streptophyta > Magnoliopsida > Asterales > Asteraceae > Artemisia > Artemisia tridentata. The sequence goes on along the minus strand of CP139509.1, from coordinate 64,552,824 downwards.
GGGCGCTTTTTTCTGGAGGTATGATCGACATTATAATTAGGAATATTTGATTATCTATTAAAAAATGTATACAATGGACATATATTTGATCAGTGCATTTTTCTCATTTTCTAAAGGTTGAAAGTCGACGAAGGTGACACATACTTTGAAACTAGGATCAAGATGGTTAGTCTTACCATCATTCTTTGTTGATATTTTTTCATGTCTGATTTGCATTTTTTTTGGTTAAAAATTGTTTTTAAGTTGGCCACATGATCTTTGGATTTATGAAGGTACCTTGTTGCTGAGATTGAATGGATACATGATTTCTCTCCAACAGAAGGAACTAAAGGGAGATCTGAGGTGATTATACTTTTGACCTCATATTTGTAATTTTACATGCTATTTCATGAATTGTTCTAAACACAAGAATATCAGTAATCTAGGTTTAAGATGAAGGGTATGATGACAAACATATTTAATTTCAGTTATTCTTGATGCGTACAGTTGAAGAATATGACATAGACAGTGGCAGAATATGCTCGGTCATGGATTACGGCAGCTGAAGAAGCATCACGATGAGGTAAAGTCTATAAATCTTATGATTTTGATATGACTTTCCATTACGTTTCTCTGTTATAGTCTTTTATTATACAACATGTAGCACCAGTTTCATCAGAGTACCTTAGTTATTAAGAATTAGAGTTGCTAATTTCAACATTTATATGAAAATTCATAAATTTGGTTTTACTTTTTTTGATAATGGGTTGAAAGTTGAAACAAAAGTGAAGTGTAATTATTAAGTTGCAACATTCTGTATTTTTTATTGGAAAAATATATATTATTATCTAATGAGTAGTTTGTTTAATAATAGTTTCTCAATTAATATAAATTCTTAAAAATTGGAAAAAACATCTAGATGGTTCAACCCAGTTATAGCATAAGCAATTAAAAGCTTGAGGGTAAATCAGTAATTGCAAGGAGGGGGGGGGGGAAAAAATGGCTTTCCTTGCAGTATGTGATGAGCTGATGATGCAAAAGGGCACTTTAGACGCAGAAAAGTGAGTATCAATTATGTTTACCAAACACTATTAACTGATTATTTGAGTTCCCCAACCGTACAATTTCGAGCTTTTTAGTTTTACTTTTTTTTCCTTCTTCTGTTATATGGATGTAACCTTCTTATCAAATTGCAGTGGTTTATACCACATCAATGTTCACTTTCAACATAGTTCTTACTAATGTTTGTCAATTTGTATTTTGCATTAAATTCACCCAACCCGACAGTTGCAATGGATCATTTTGTGGACTGAAATGTGTACGAGATTCAGGCCTACAATGGAGTCCAAAATGGGTGCGTCCGGGTGTTGAAATAGAGCTGAAGTGGGTGCGGTTGTGGACTGAAATTGGTGGGTTTGGGTGATGAAATACGAAATAAATGGATGTGTTTGGGGGCTGAAGTTAGGGCTACAATGGGTCAGTTTAGGGACTGAAATGGGTGTGGAATTGGGGTCTGAAACGGGTGTGTTTTGATCCTAAAGTAGTGGTTAAAATGGGGTAGGAAAGTGCTAAGACTGTTATGGAAGAACTGATGTTTAAGCCACATTGACAATGTAAGTTTTTTCAGTACTTTTTTTTAGCATATTGAAATCTTATAAAACCTGTTGCAATCATATGCTGATAAGTTCTCCCCGCTTGCTGGCATACATTTTGAAGGTCGCGGTGAAACTTCGATTTAACGTGAAGATAACATGTCAGATGTTCTGTAATCAAGACTGAAGGAAGTCCACAACTAGACCTGAACTGGTATGTTGGCTTCCACTTTCGATTATGTACTACTAAAAGCTGATACAACTTGACCATTCTTCAATACAGTACTACAATGTCATTACATAAAGTTATTGCAATGTTTGTTAACGCGACACCTAATACAATATGTTAAAACAATTGATTTTGTCTATCTGGAAACTATATTATGAGTGACAATGATAGATGCTATTATTTTGTAGTTAAACGCTCCTTAGGTGGTTTTTCTTTTTTGATTTTGTATTGATTTTTTTTTTCGTGCAAATGTGTGAACTTTCTAAATATTTATCATTGGGCAAAGATTATACCTTGAAATTAGGACAGTGGAGGTAAAGATAGGGAAAGGGAAAAATGTACGGTCCGTTTCATCTTACCAGTGGGAAACAGTTGCTACTAATTTGGATGAGTTCAAAGACGTTTCAGTAAGTTCATCAAGGGATTTTTGTTTTTGTTTTTTCTTATCTAGATGTGACAAGATGGACTGGCCGGATGGGGTGGGTATGGATTTGGAGACGTTTTATGTAATGCCATAACATTACTCTTATTTAACAAGTTCTTAAAATTTTAATAGTCACTCATATCGTCTAATCATTATGGATCATGTAGTTAGCAAATTTAATTAGCCGTAATTTAAGGTTTAATAGCATCTGGAATAAGCTTTTGAAAGCAAACGAGTCAAAATTTGTTTATAAATGAAATGTTAATGTTAAAAGAAAATTATCAACCTTAGGTACATAACAATATATGGGTTGGAATGGGTCAATATATCGTTTGCTATAAAAAAAACATGGTCTTAAAGCTTCTATAACACTTAATAATATATCTCCATGGTAAATTTTGTATTAATTAACTTCTGTAAGACCTGGACTCACATGAATAAATTTTTGATTGGACAGGACGAGAAAATGGGTGCACAAGAATCTGCTGCAAGAGTAGGGGCATCATTTGACAATATATACAACTTTCAAGTAAGGCCTTGGATATTGCTAAAAATTACCAATATCGACCCGTTTTAAAATGTACATGCTTTGATCCAAAACGCTTATTCTTGCCCACTAATTTGAAACACAAAAGATTAAAGATATTGATTTTGATTATCCAAAGAAGCCTACTTTGATCATTGAAGATCTTTGTGTTCCTAAGGTACATCCGGCAGTGTTGCCAGTTTTTGAAATGATAATGTGATATGTAGCAACTATTTGTGAAGTAGTCAGATCAGATGTTATTAAGGCCATGGCACATGGCTTGGTGCGCTTTGGTGAAAGTAATCGATACATACAGAGTAATCAGTAGTTTATGTTTACTGGATAGAGCAAAGCATTAGGCCTTTTCGTAGGAGGCTATACTATTAGTTATATGATCGATTTTTAGATATAAGTTAGTTATCGATTGGTGTTAGTGTTAGCACGAGTCATTGAAATTGATTACTCAGTTTATAAGAGGATAGGCGATTAGATCTTAGATGCGAAATGGTTGTTATCTAATTTTTAACTATATGGATTTCATTGTTTAGGTAGTAAGTTAAGAACGCTAGAACTTGGTAGTTGATAAGATCAGGATAATCAAAATTTAACGCATTGCACATCCTGTGTTACCTAAATTATGTGATAATGCGTTACTGGAAATTTTCAAACTATTAATTCTTATAATAGGAGAAGCTATACTATTGGTCACATACCCACATAGCAGATTTCCATGATATTACTTAACAATTGATGTTAAGATTGAGTCATTGAATGGATTACTCAGTTTATAAGCGGATATGCGATTGGATGTTAGATGCCAAAGAGGTGTATTTCATCTTCTAGTGATATGGATATTTAAAGAATTTGGTAGGATATAGTGCTATTTTGAATGTGTGATGGATATGCATGGACTTTGTATATGTGGAGTAATTGTAATCAAATTTATCAAGGACATGGTACATGGATTGGTGCCTTTCATATTTGATGATGTAATAGGGGAAATGTGCAATTGACATGTGGACCTATGGGATTGTCTCTTTAGTGATGTCTAAGCTCTTCGTAGATTCGTGTACTGCTGTCATGATTTAATGAACAAGATACGTACACATAACCAATAGTTGTCTTTAGTAATGTTTTTTCTATTTATGAAAGATGCAGGCGTAGATGAGATAATAAACCTTCCACTGGATTGTCTACATGTCAAATTCTTCAGTAGTCATGATATATAGGTAATAAGAGGCAAAAAAAAGTTGTTAGATTATCTCATTTGAAATCATTTGAACCAGAATCTTATGGTATCCCACAGGAATATCAATAATGGCTAATCATTCTAGAAATCATTTTCATACAGTGTCCGGCTAATTGTTTTTAGAGGTAGCTACTAAGTATGATACACAAGGAGCTGACTGCCATGGTTTCTTGGATTGTGGTTGATATGGATCTATGACTTACTTTTAGTATGGGAAAGGTTATGTGTTAAATACTAAATTTTGATGAAATTTGCAGTGTGGTGCCGATGTGAATGCAGTGGATCTGACCGGGCAAACAACATTGCACCGGAGTGCTGTTAGGGGAGCCATTCAGGTTGCAGATCTTTTGCTTGAAGAAGGTGCTCGGGTCAATGCAGTTGATATATATCGGGTAGCTACTGTAGAACTCGGTGCTGTACAAGTACATAAAGATAGTTTAGATGTGAAAGACCTTAAAGAACAGGTTTTCTAACGTACCCCTATATTTTCCGTAACACTAACATACTCTGTATAGGTCAGTAGATCTTTGTTTACTTACGAATTTTTTTAAAATTGGAAAAGTATGTTTCTTGTCTCAGATTGGCAATCTAAAAGCTGCTCTGGCAAACAAAGAAGGGACCAGGATGGCATGCAACAGAAAGTATTGGGAAGTCCAGGTGGCAAACTGTCATCTCATTCCCCACGAAACTTACAGCGAGTAGATTCGATCCCTGAACCAAAGAGTCGTAAAAAACCAAAGGCGGATGTAGGCAACCCTGAGGTAATTCATAAATTCAAAGAATGGGTCAAAATGAGTTCGGGTCAAAAATGACTATTTGTTCACTGGGTTTAGTTGACCAGAAACACTCTTTTGTCCCAAAAAGTCCATATTAAAAGTAATAGTAATGTGCAATAGGACCTGTTTTTAGCTGCATTAGATAAATTTTATGTTTTTTGTTATAGGACTCTTTTTGTGTTTTTCTTATATGCCTTATTTTTCTATCATAGTAGCATGTTGCAGTTGTTGTTGATGACAAGCTGTACATTGAGGGTGGAAGTCGTAATGGGCGATACTTATCTGATGTTCAAGTATCATTACTGTTGAGCCAACATATATATGCTTATCACAAGTAAATCCTATTTTTATTGTAAGTGGTTGTAAGGGCAGACATTTGATTTTAAAGACTTAAGCTGGTCATCGATCAAACTAAGCACACATTTAGATGCTGAAAATGATAAAGATAAAATGCAAACGGAAAATTTACCTGCTATAGCTGGTCATAGTATGGTGAGCTATCCTTGTCACTAATTCTCTAACATACATTTGTCCCTATTTTAGCTATACCAATTTCTATTAATGTAGTTATACTTTTGTGATCAAAGTAAGCAATAGTCATACAACTAAATATAAAGCAATAGTGTTTCTTTCATACGAGCTTAATGTGGCTCATATTAGCTTAATTTAGTTAACTTAATTCGTAAAACTTAAAGAAAGATCAAAATTCACAAAAAATGGCTTGGAATAATAAAGGAGGATAGTGAATTCAAGAAATTAGTGCCAAGAAATTGTCACCTTTTTTACGTATTAGTTGTTTAATTGTCGTAATACTTTTTACCAACAGGTTATATACCAAAGGATTTATCAGATGAAGTTTTATAGGATAAAAAGGGTGTTTGGGATTGCATTTGTGAAAAGTTTAAAACAACAATTTCATGTAAGTGATTACTGTATGATAATGAGTAAAGTTATTTGTCTGCTGAATGATAATGATGCAATTTCAGCAGCCTGGCAGTTGAGAATATATTTGCTCGAGTTACTCCTGGTAGAACCAAAGATCCAAAGAAGCCTACTTTGATCATTGAAGATCTTTGCGTTCCTAAGGTACATCCTGCGGTGTTGACCGAAGAGCTTCTTACAGGTGTATGGAGTCATATGAGTGACCACAATGTGCCATTTTTCAAAGAATGTTGTGTCCAAAGCCATAGTGATTGTATCAGCAAAAAAACTATCTCATCGCTGTCGAAAAGCGAGACGTGCTGGTCGATTGAGAACGGAACATGAAGTGTAAGTATTTAATGTTATTTGTACATCTTAATGTTTTTTCCTTCTATATTTCACTATAAAAATTATTGAAATTGGAATTTATGCAGCTTTGAACTTCCAGATTGGCATCCTCTGGTTCAAGTGGTTAGTATATTTTTTGTTTAGTTTCATATAGATGTCTGTTATTGAGATGATGTACCATGACTTTGTTTTTTCTTCATTTTCAGTTTAAGTATGTCGTAGAACTTCCAAGAGCTTTAGCTTCAGTGCTTGATTTACTCGATTTGAGTTGCGGCAAACCAACAGAAATGACTATATCCATGGAATTCTGATAATATGATACAGGAGTAGTGGTGCTTACATAATTTGTAAAATATTTGGTCCAAAAGACAATTATTTTGTATTAGTATTTACAACATATACTTTGTTCTTTCGGATAACTTATAACTTATATTCTCTCATATCAGATGAACATTTACATTTATTTCTTTCCGTTCTTAATGCATTCAATGAATATATTTGTATGTTTATAACTTACGAGGCATTGGCAAGCCCGTGCATTGCACCAATTGTATCTAAGTGTTCATAGCTTAATGGTTGGTACTAATTAGGTTTACACTATTTAAAATAATTACATCACTTTAAAATATTACATGTGAAGAGGTTTTTCGCAAGATGTTATATTTAAATGAGGCTTTTCACATGTAATCTTTCAAGATGTTATATAACTTGTATATTCAAAAGCAATGTACTTTGATCAAATATCACGATTCGATAACATTGTAATTGATGTGACATCTCACGTAAAGGGCATTCCAGTATTTAAGTTATTTTCTTCACATTAAAAGAGTATACGTGAAGAGACTTTTTTCTAATATGTACATTTATTGAGAAACAAAAGTGTATGTGTATGTCTTTTCAAGTAATTGTACATAAAGTGACATGCATACATGACCCTATATATGTAACATATGCTATATATTTGAGTCGTAAAGTTCACTAATTATGAATATATAGTGTATATCGACTAATGATTAGATTATTGAAAGTGATTGATAGCTATTTAGTTTAGTGTTGTGTCACGAATTGTATCTTGATGTTCATTGCGCAATGTTATAATAATTTATTGACTTGTTAACGTGATGGTGAGTCTAAAATATATAACAACGTATAACCTATATATTCAAAAGGAATGTACTTTGATCAAATATCACGATTCGATAACATTGTAATTGATGCGACATCTCACGTAAAGGGCATTCCATTATTTAAGTTGTTTTCTTCACATTAATAGAGTATACGTGAAGAGATTTTTCTCTAATATGTAAATTTATTGAGAAATAAAAGTGTATGTCTTTTCAAATAATTGTACATAAAGTGACATGCATACATGACCCTTTATATGTAACATATGCTATATATTTGAGTCGCAAAGTTCACTAATTATGAATATATAGTGTATTTCGACTAATGATTAAAATATTGTAACTATCTATTAGATTATGCCCATGCGATGCACCAATTGTATCTAAGTGTTCATAGCTTAATGGTTGGTACTAACTAGGTTTACACTACTTAAAATAATTACTTCACTTTAAAAGAATACATGTGAAGAGGTTTTTTGCAAGATGTTATATTTAAATGGACTTTGTGTTTTGTTCTCGAGTTTGCTTTCTAACGTTGCATATTCATATTAGTACTTTTTTGTACTTGAAATGAGATTTACATCACTTGTCTCATGCAATATATCATGCTTATTTTATTATAATATCAAACATATAAAGATAAATTTATGTCATATTTTTATTGAATCACTTAAAACTATGTACCTATATTTATTTCCAGATCGAAAGATGAAACTTGTGTCAAGTTTATGTAATTCGATCACTAAAAAAACTTCAAAACTAAACAATGGAGGTTTCCAAAGTTTTGCTTTAGATAAAAAGTAAGATCGAGCAATTAAGTACGTTTCTTTTAATTTTTGAATTATCATTAGAAAATGATTAGCTAGTTAGGGGAAGTGCCTAAGTTATATTTTAATGTCATGTCACATTTTTGTATTATATTTAGAAAACCTTTTAACTTATATATAAGTTTGGGTTCCACTTAACCATAAATAATGTTACTCATCTACCTTTTTGCTTTTACTGTCTAAACAAAGACTCAATTAATGCATTAGTAAGTTATTAGTGCGTGATGTGGGTGTGCAAGATATGATCGGTCTCAAGATGAAGCTCAGTGTCATGTACCGATCTTTTAGAGTACTTTGTTTTCAAAAAATGGTGATCATCTAAAACATCTTATGTGCAGTCGACAAAAGGAAATTAAATTCGACAATAATACCATGCATGTACAGCGACCTATTCTTTTCTTGTGTATGTTCGAGCCAGTAAAAACTTCAATAGAGAAAACCCTTCGAACAATATGTAATTCCAAACATGGAAGCAGTACAAACTTGATATCGCGAGCACTACGAATGTAACAGTGGCAGTACAAACTCGTTAAGGTAGCAGTACAAAGTGGATACGATACCAGTACTAACCTCGAACCATAACAGTACAAACTGCTCTAACCAGCAGTACAAAGTCGAACTTTAAACCTTGGCAACAGTACGAACTCGATTGAATCATAATATGGGAAGTATTATATACAAATAAAAGGAATACCACATTTTAAGACCAATCTTTTTATAGCATGCGACTACAATACTCAACAACCAAAAAATACTTGCACAATAAGCAAATATCCCTTCATCATTAAACCAAGACCATTCATATGTTTCAGTTTGTTTTAGTTTAATACATATTAACATGAAATAATATCCTTTCACTATTACAATCTAGAAAACACTATACTATGCCGGAAAACGAACACGCAACCGTCACCATCATTTAAAAACAAATGGTGCGTCGCCGGAAAAACGGACGACTAATTATTATACATATAACAAACTTCTCCCAAAACAATACACGTCTTTACTATAAAGTATCTAAAATATTGAATTCTTGGTACAACGCTAGAGAGAGTTGTATTTATGTCAGTTTAGTGTTAGTTCTCTTAATTCGTATAAAGTTTAATGTATAACACATGCATCTCTCTCTCTTAAATACTTAGATAACATTGACTTAGCTTAAATAATGCTTCATATATATTATTCATGTCCTAGAATTTTCGGGTATAATTGCACTTATATGTTAACATATACAGTACTAAACTAATACTTTAATTTTAGGCACCATTATTTGTAGCATACTTGATACTTATATTATATTGTGTTTAAATTTTCGGGGTCATTATATCTACGCTATACATGCTATCTACTTGTATGTTTACCACTCAGTAATAACTCACTCTTTTACCTCAATCTCTTTACTTTTGTTCTTTATAATTCACAACAGTTCCTTGTATTTTTGTTGGTGCAATGGTGTGGTTGTTCAGTGTACTACGTATTTGTTAGATGAAGAGAGAAAAACTCGAAATCAGATTACTTTGCAGAGAAAAAGCGTTGATTTGTAACCAACATTTTCATGTAGAACAATAACTCATCTATTAGGCATTAACATATGAAAAATTGGTGAACTTTGGAACAAATTTGAGACTGATAATAATACCAAATAATAAAATGCTCTTCTCATTGCTTTAGAAACAAAGTAGCAATGAAAATATGTTTGTTAACTGATTCTAAAGTACAATATGCTTCATCATCCAAGCTTTACACTTTCTTTCGTTAGTGAAGCTGGCTATCAGAAATGCCATAAGAAAAGCAAATCAAAACAGAAAAGAAAACAAAGCAAAACAAAAATGATATAAGTGAAATCCCCAATGTGGGCTAAACAACATTAAAATCAAATAAACTTAGAGAGCATGATTGTTAAGTACGATGATCTTGAATTCGTTGACGAATGTTATTAACACACTGGCAAGTCTACTGGTGGTTGCTGTAAAGTTTCTAGTTCTCCAACTCCATTGTCAACTATAAACACCATAGCCAAACCCCACCCGATGTGAACATCTAAATGAAAATGCGTAATCCAAACACCTGAGAAAAACAAAACAAAAGGAAAAGAGTTAATAATATATCTCCAAAATATTTAGTCTTTTGCTCAACTTGATTTTGTATGTATACCTGGATTATCAGCAACAAACTCGATCAACTTAAGAATCATGCTGTATAACCTGCACACGAAAAAAAAAAATCATGAATGAAGATTTGAACTTTTGAAAATCAAGAATGATGATTCGAACTTTTGTGTTTGTGCATGTGATTTTGGTCAGTTTATATAGGCATGGATTAGGTTAAATCATAAATTATTCTTGCAACCCTTTCACTTCATCTAACCAACCCCTTGCACTTCATCTAGCCAACTTTTAATTATATACTAAATACCATATAATCAATTCCGGCAACCCTTGTACTTCATCTCCTTTCATGATTGTATACTTATGATGGTTGCATTCAATAATGTTTGGGTTATACGTATGAATATTCATATACTCTACATGTTGCTTAAACTACCTTGTATCGTACATGATTCTATGCACAATCACTCTACCACATTAAATTAAGCCATTGAATCTTTATATATAATAGATTCTTCTTGACTTATTTTTTTCAACGATTATTCATAAATGGGCGGGCCATGTAACTAAGATGCCGTTTTGCCTCAACTATATTGATATGTTTATAACTTATTTTCCTAAACTTAATTTTATTCTTGCAATACCTAAAGTGAATTTAAAATTTGCATAATGACCCGTATGGTCATTAGCCCTTCTTATAATAAGGTTTCACATTTGAGTTAAAATCATATACTATGCTTCTACGAATAACTTTGTAACTTTTAGTTGTCGAATACAAGTTAACGCTCATTTATTTTCATTGTTAATGCATTCAATATAAAAATTGGTACATTCAATAATTGTTAACCCACAACTATTCTTCATAATTAATGAAATAAAAAAAACAAATTCATACGTTTATATATTCTTATCCGTTAACTAATACCTTCCAACGATACAAAACAATCTAGAAATATCTCTTATAAATAAATTTTATTTAAAATTATAATTTAAATAATATTCTATCTTCTAAACAATAAGTTTAAACCTTTTAATAGTTCAGTAATTGTTTATCCTCAAATATTTCCTTATATATTATTTTCCAATAACTAATACCTTCCAACAATAATTATGAGTCATGTCTGCCTTTTCTTATATATTATTTTCCGTCAACTAATACCTTCCAACGATAATTATAAGTCATGCCCGCCCATCGGGCGGGCTTTCAAATCTAGTATATATATATATAGGGGCACTTTCTTGCGAGAACCATCTTATCTGCGAGAACTGACAGAACCACCAAAAACATACATGCACGCCTTTAATAATTGTATTTTTGCACATATGTTCTAAAAATAACATATATGTTTTAAAAAAACATGGTTGTTCTAAAGAATTTGATAAGAAATTGAAAATACAAATTTTTTCTTTGAAAGTGTGCATGTATGTTCTTATAAAGCGTGCAATGATAATATTGCGGCCGTGTGTAATGTTTTTGTGAAAAAAGAGGATGAGTTCATGATGATACTGAAGAACATAGGTGGATACTTACGATTATTGATGATTTGCATATATTTTTATTTTATTTTAAAAGGCGTGCATGTATGTTTTTGGTGGTTCTGTCAGTTCTCGCAGATAAGATGGTTCTGAAATGAAAGTCCCACTATATATATATATATATATATATATATATACTAGACTTCAAAGCCCGCCCAATGGGCGGGCATGACTTGTAACGATAATTTGGATGGTTTTAGTTAACTTAAAATTATGTTTTAAGTTTGTTATATTAAATACAATAAAATAGAGCCAATTGGGCATAACTTGTAATTATAATTTGGATGGTTTTAGTTATTCTAAAATTATTTTTAAGGACGTTTGTTTTATTTGGCTTGATGGTTTTAGTTAACTTAAAATTATGTTTTAAGTTTGTTATATTAAATACAATAAAATAGAGCCAATTATATATGATTAAAAATTCAAAGCCCGCCCTACAGGCGGGCATGACTTGAAATTATAATTTGGATGGTTTTAGTTATTCTAAAATTATTTTTAAGGACGTTTGTTTTATTTTATTTTTTAATATCATAATTATTACCGCTGAGTGCTGTAAAAAAACTCCACACCGATCCTTGCATAAAAATGTATCTATTCTTTTCTTTTTTTTCATTTATGTTGGCCTTTTTTTTATAGCGAAAGAAGGGTGGTAAATGACTTGTATATAAATATCGTTGTTACGGGTTTTTTGCTTCATCATTACGCAAAATGAAAACTCAATCAGTGTTGACAAATTTTTCATACCTGAAAGTTATTATTGTCAAGAACTCATATTTTATAATTCTTAAATGAAACTACCATGTTACAAATTTGGTTTCTAAAATAGAAACTAAAAAAATATGCATACATTTAAATTATGTCGAAAACTAAGCACTTTCCAAGCGTGAGAAGAAACAAAATTTGTATTTTCCGTTCGGGATGACATACGCATAGAGACTTGTTTGTACCCACTTAAGCAAGATTTTCTTCTTACCCCATATAGGCATGACTTATAATTATCGTTTACATTTTTTGTTTAGCTAAATATTGGTGTTAAAAATTTGTTTATTATACAAATACTTTTAAAAGAATAGTACAACTGTTTGTCAAATTGTTTGTGTTTGTTACAATGTTCTTTGCAATGCCATAGTATATGATTTAAACTCAAATGCGGAATAACGCTTCTTTATAAATAACATTTATAGTAGCATAGCCCGTCTGATGGGTGGGCGAGCCTTATACATATCGTTGGAAAAATTAAGTTAATGAAAATAAGTTATAAACATACCAAAGTATTTATTGAATGCATTACATGAATTTCAATTCTGTTTCGATCAACTGATTCAGCTAATCGGTGTGCGCATATATATACCGGTAATAAGTTAAAGAAAGAAATTATCTCAAAATATATTATGACCCGTGTTTGTTGAGTGGGATGACCCGTCTGACCCGTGTTTGTTGGGCGGGCATGACTTGTAATTACAGATTATTTGGTTTTGATCAATTTTAAATTATGTTTTAATTTTGTTATATGAAAATGTTTGGTTGTTTTTTATTGTTACTATCTCACTGTTTATTATTGGCTGATTACGTAGCACTTTATTTTCGAATATGGTTTGATGCAAGCAATATTGTATGAAAACACAATAGCCACCTATACGTTAACACAGTAAACGACATTGGTTATACGGTTTGATGTAAGCAATGTTTTTTTTTTTGTCATTGATGCGTGTGATGTGTCGTTGCGGTTTAGCAGTATTAATGCCTACTCAAGTTTTAAATTTATATTTAGCCGACTTATCAATAACACACGCACTTAACGAGCAGTGTACCCGGTCAGTATGAATATAATGGTAAGTAGAGTGTCAATCACTAAGAGTGGAACGTATTATCTAGTTATTCTAATCAGTATTTTAATATTCTAAGTTAGCTATACAACCTAATCTAACGCAAGGGGGTTCAGCCTGAGAGACTGGCACGTTTTGGTTGCGATTAAATAATAAACTAAACTAATGAGCACGAATCAGCGATAGACATGCACGTACACAGATAAATACTCGAGACAATAAGAAGACCTGTCCTGATGATTAAGTAGATTGTCACTTGTTTTATTGATAGTTTTATATGAAGTGTATGTAATTAACCCTTTCTCGTTGGCCCTAATCTTATCGGCGAGAAATCCCTAAATGATTACTTATGTCTAAGCGTTATTCCTAAGTGATCAATTTAGTAACAACCGTGGGAGCCACATTCTCTTCCGTAGTCAAATGCGCAGGCCACTAATAAACACAGAGGTTATCAATGCACTAATAAGTAGTAACCAAAGACATCAACATATAAACTTTAATTGATGGGAAAGCAGTTTTAAGGGAGTGTAATCTTTCTCGTCACATTACACAAGCCACCAATCCTGATGAATTAAAGTTTACTAACACAATAAAACAAAACTACTTAATGAATTAAATACATGCAGGACCTTCTTACAGCTCTTGTATCTTCGTTCGGGTGTGTCTTGTGCTGCCTAATCGTCTGAATTCGGCCTTAGGTTTCTGTGGTATTCGGTCTTCTAAAACTTGTCGAACTCTTTCTCTCGTCTGACTTTGGGGTATTTATAGTTTCTGTCTGAGGGTAAGATGCGGCGCATCTATTAAGTAGATGCGGCGCATTGACTTAACTTCGCGTGGGGTCCAAGATTAATATATTCAGGAATATTCGTACACCGCCAGAAGATGCGGCGTATTTCCATTCTCAGATGCGGCGCATGTCCTTGCTGTCTTGGATCGTATCTTGTGAAATCTTGATAGTGATGCGCCGTATGTAATAAGCAAGATGCGGCGTATCTGGAGCAGAATGTCTTGATCTTGTACATTTCAGTAGACTCTTAACTTCTTGCTTGTTTTGCTCCATAATTAGTCCAAAATCGCCAAGTTTCACCAAATGCTTGTTTTTAACTAAGAATTACAAAAGTAAACGATTAAGTATCAATTCTTACAGATAATATAATAAAACAAGTCAAATAAATAGGATAAATGATGGTAATAAAATGTACTTATTTGAGTTCATCAAATATCCCCCCACTTGAACTTTACTTGTCCCCAAGTAAACCTTAGAATTAATCTTATGAAAATGTATCCTAAAAGATATTAGGATTTATTTTTATATTTAAGCATGTATTCATTTTTATCATAATCACACAACCAAACACTTAACGAATTAGAAGTAAAATAAAATATTCTGATAAAAGCAAATCTAATCGTTTAACTGTCCAGTCGTGACGAATATTCTATCATAAGCTTGGCAAGTATACACATCTCCCCCACTAAAGCCAAGGAATAACAAGTCTAAAGCGGTAAAAATGGTTTGTAGGCTAAAGTGGTTAATCATTCTCCTTAATCTTTATCGATCTCAAATTCCAGAAAAGGCGACAAAATCACAAATACATGATCGAATCCACGAACACGATACTTGCAATTGCTCAAATCCTTAACTCGAATAGGCTAAAGATAGGACCAAGTAATCTTCACCAATAATATTATATCAAAAAGGGTGACAAAATCATAAATACATAGCCGAATCCACGACTACGATACTTAAGATTGCTCAAATCCCTAATCTCAATAAATCAAAGGTTTGGATAAAGAATGATATAGGGTATGGATAATATTTGGGATACAAATTGGTGTAAATTGAAAAATAAACAAAACAAATAAATTAAAATCCTAAGTGTGGTTAATCACTATCCCAACCATCCCATGAATAAGACTCATATCATTGAATAACTCACGCTTTAACACTTGAAACACACGCTTTAGGTAGACACGAATTATACTCAACAAGATCTTAATCAAAGAATAAACCTTAATTGGTGTTCCCATAACTGCCAACTCCCGTTCAATCTATAGATATAATATACAACAAATAGTGGTGATATCGACCACTTAATACAAAACTTTACATAAGTTGGTTAAAACAAACATCCAACTCTTCTTTTTTCTTTTCTTTTTTTTTTTTTTTTTTTTTTTTTTTTTTTTTTTTTTTTTGAAACATATAAACATAGATGTGTAAAATTTCACCACATCACTATAACGATAACTCTGGATAATTTTTCCATACTTTTCATAACTTCAGAAATAACGGTAATAGTGAAAGTAGTAAACACACGAAAAATAAACTCAAAGATATACAATATTTACTTTCACTCCAATTGCATTGTGCAATTTCCCGACCTAACCAAAGATAATGAATTACGCACGCGAACACAGGTAAATGTAAGGAAACACACTTTGCCTAAAGCAATTAACCAACCACGGATTTTAATCTACAGGGTAGGCTAAGGTGTAAGGGTGTAATGAAACATTTTAACAAAGGTGTAAGAAACGAAAGGAATGGCTCTGAGTGTTTTTCTAGGGGTATCTTACTCTAAAAGTGAGAGTAACAAAGGG
The DNA here is from genome assembly GCA_021014915.2 of Artemisia tridentata subsp. tridentata. Classification (NCBI taxonomy): domain Eukaryota; kingdom Viridiplantae; phylum Streptophyta; class Magnoliopsida; order Asterales; family Asteraceae; genus Artemisia; species Artemisia tridentata. The sequence goes on along the minus strand of CP139509.1, from coordinate 64,536,764 downwards.
TTTATACGGGGATTAACTAACCGGTGTAGTTAGCTAATATCACATAACATATAAAGGCTATTTGGGTGTAATCCTAGAAATTTACCAATTTAGACAAGTCATTCCAATTATAAAAATAATACTTATTATGGTGGTCTCGAGTAGTATACAAGCCAAGTTCTAAAGTTTACAAGTCACCGGCACACTCATAGATTTGTGAGTTTTTTAAAAATCACAATTTTTGAAAAAAACGTCATGTGTGCAGCTATGCAACTTAGACCTCAAACAAAAACATGCTAAAAATTTTGAAATTTTGATATATTAAGCACATTTTAAGCATATTTTGAAAAGTTTAGGACAAGTAAGTGTTAAGTGTTCTAATTCTCCAATCCCCCCACTTAAGTTAAACAACGTCCTCGTTGTTTGTATAAAAGGTTAAAAACTGGAAAATAAAAGAATTAGAACAGAAAAACTCCCCTGAGATTTGCTCGGTATGATCCTCCATTAGTAGTATAAGAGCAAAAATCATCTTTCTTGTGGATGAGAACGTTTAAGCTTCATAATTGATGTATCCACAAGAAATGCAGGAATCTATAATACCACCAAGGCTTTATACACACCTAAGTTAAGAAGGTTCAAACTTGCATAATACATTAGTAGTTAGTAAAAATAAAACATAAAAATTAAAATTGAAAATCATCAGGTCAGTCGATGCGCCGTATCTTATGGAAGAAGATACGCCGTATCGAGCCTGGAATAAATACGGATCAGAATAGAAGATGCGTCGCATCCTTAACCAGGGATGCGCCGCATTAAAATAAACTGATAAAAAGTTTTAAAGTCGAAAATAAAAATGCAGAAAAATAAAGTAAGATATGACCAGCGCAGGAGATGCGTCGCATCTCGGGATGGAGATGCGCCGTATCCTCTGCGGGCCTGACTGACTCGACTCAGAACAGAAAATTAAAAGATAAATCCGGGTTGTCTCCCGGTAAGCACTTGTCTTTATTCCAGAGTCTTCAAGTTAGACTCACGTTCAGCTCTTTATTTTGTTCTTGTCACGGTCCATCCTTCTTCTTTCATCCGAAAGATGCTCCCGTAAAGCTTCGCAACGTTTTCTTCCGTTCGGTTTAATCTAGTATAACTCTTGATCTTTGTCGCGACATATTCTTCATCTGGTCCCAAAGAGTATTTAATGACTTTAAATTTCTCAGAAATAATAATGGGTGGCTTATTATAAGGGATCCCAAGTAGTTGACACTTTCTTTTGATAAATTCTTCTTCGTCTTTATCAACAAACTTAAAATAAGGATCCTTAATCAAATAGTCATCAAGTTCGTCAATTAATGACTCCTTGTTATCATCATCTTGAATTGCCTCCCACTCTCTTTCCAATTCCCATTGTAACCGTCGACTAAGCTTCGTGTAATCATCAAATTGTCCATGCACCCATTCCCAGAAAGTAGTATTCGATGTTCCCTTTAGCTCTTTCAAGTATTCGATCCTACCCTTTTCTTGCAAAGCCTCCGCTTTCTGTGGGCAGTCTTCAACATTATCATACCACTCATAGTCTTCAAAGGTCACATCGTTTCCAACCCGTTTCATTCCAATTATACTTCCCCCATTACAGGTTCCATCATTCTTATAATCACAGGTCGGCCATACACTACTCCCATCCTTGAAACAGAAAGGCGTACAAGTGTGATTAATGTGCTCAAATTCCCATGGTTTATCCCAAACCCACGGTATTTGGTCATTCCATTCGTAGTACCAGGTGTCTTTGAAATCATCATAAGTTTTGAATCCTGGTAGATCTCCAGTAAGCACATCAGCGTCGACTTGAAGAAGGTAATTAAATTCTTTGAATTGTTTGCACAAGGGTGTCTCATAATCGAACACGTCAATGTCTATTCTGAATAATTCTTCAATGCCCTCATTGATTGTTGAATCATGAAGTGACGACCCATAGTCGCTCTCTACTTCTTCGTCTTCTCCTCTCATCCAATATACCCATAACGCATCTTTAGTAGCTCGATCCATGCTTTTATGGTTATTGAACTTACTAGCCAACCAATCTGAAAAATCAACATTGTTAGGATTGTGGTCAACGTCAAAGCAAGCTTTTCCAATCATTTTCCTCCTTAATTCCATGAACTCATTAAATTGTACCCTAAAACTCCGTGTCAACCATGAAGTCATAATCCGCTTGACTTCATTTGCAGGGGCAAATTTCGGACTACCATATTTAAGTTCAAGCCATTCTTCGAGGGAGATGTCCATCAACCTTACCAACCTGCCATGAAATAGTAACTCCGCCACAGCATAAATTCTTTCATCGTCCAGATAGTTCTCATTTAATCCCCAGTACTGTTCGGAATAAGGCATGTAAGAGATTTGCATAGGTTGGGTATTGCCTCCACCACAGCTTTTATTGCTTGAGTTCATGTATTCAATTTGGAATTTCCCATCATTCTCTTCGATAATAGTCCAAGTCAATCCTTTAGATTCAATGATGGGCCATAAGAGTAGCAATTCATCTTCAGTGTAGCTCATTAGTAACTCATAAGAGAATATCCCATCTTCAATATTGCATAAACGTTTAAATTCCTTATAAGTAGCTTCAAGAGGGGTTTCCCAAGAAAATAAATCGGCATCAATCATGAGCACATTGAATGAATCCGAAAGCAAGAGTTCCTTAGCAAGATATCCGTTCACTGACATGTCTTCCATAGCAAAACCTGTCATCATAGGTAAAATCTTCAGTAGGATTTGTTCGCTAGAAGAGAAATTAATGAATTTAGAAACGGATATAAGAATAAAAATAACTGATATCTGCAGATGATGCGCCGTATCCAAAAAGTTGGATACGCCGTATCTTATCATCGTTAAAATTTAATCAGACTTTATTCAGAAAATAGATACGCCGCTTATAAATTAGAATGCGCCGTATCAGTTTTAATTATCAAAAATCGATATTTATTTAAAATTAAATGCGTCGTATTAACAAAAGTTAATGCGCCGTATTTTCGTTACGTTTCAAAATACAAGATTTTTTATTCAGAAAGATGCGTCGTATCGATAGAGATCGATGCGTCGTATCTGTTTAATAATTCGAAAACTGTTTTTAATTAAAATAATAGATACGCCGTATCTGCTAAAGCGGATGTGTCGTATCGCGTTATCGCTTAGAAATTTTTTTTTTATTAAAAACAGATACGCCGTATCTTTGGGAAAGATGCGTCGTATCGAATTAATTAAACGCGTTGTATTTTAAAAAAAATAAACGCAATACGCCGTATCTGAGAAATCAGATGCGCCGTATCGTTTGAATAAGCTCAGTACAACGATAGCAGTACACAGAAAGTACGAAAAATAAAAACAAATAAAAACACACGAAAATAAATAAAAATCAAACACACAAAAACAAGAAAATATGCAAATAATACAATGAATGCAATTAACCTAAATATACAACACAGTTAGCGGTTAGATTAAAATTAAAAAGAAAAACTTAATTAAAATACTAATCAAATTAACAGATAATAACAATTCACTCCCCGGCAACGGCGCCAAAAACTTGATGCGTGCGATGTGTCGTTGCGGTTTAGCAGTATTAATGCCTACTCAAGTTTTAAATTTATATTTAGCCGACTTATCAATAACACACACACTTAACGAGCAGTGTACCCGGTCAGTATGAATATAATGGTAAGTAGAGTGTCGATCACTAAGAGTGGAACGTATTATCTAGTTATTCTAATCAGTATTTTAATATTCTAAGTTAGCTATACAACCTAATCTAACGCAAGGGGGTTCAGCCTGAGAGACTGGCACGTTTTGGTTGCGATTAAATAATAAACTAAACTAATGAGCACGAATCAGCGATAGACATGCACGTACACAGATAAATACTCGAGACAATAAGAAGACCTGTCCTGATGATTAAGTAGATTGTCACTTGTTTTATTGATAGTTTTATATGAAGTGTATGTAATTAACCCTTTCTCGTTGGCCCTAATCTTATCGGCGAGAAATCCCTTAATGATTACTTATGTCTAAAAGTTATTCCTAAGTGATCAATTTAGTAACAACCGTGGGAGCCACATTCTCTTCTGTAGTCAAATGCGCAGGCCACTAATAAACACAGAGGTTATCAATGCACTAATAAGTAGTAACCAAAGACATCAACATATAAACTTTAATTGATGGGAAAGCAGTTTTAAGGGAGTGTAATCTTTCTCGTCACATTACACAAGCCACCAATCCTGATGAATTAAAGTTTACTAACACAATAAAACAAAACTACTTAATGAATTAAATACATGCAGGACCTTCTTACAGCTCTTGTATCTTCGTTCGGGTGTGTCTTGTGCTGCCTAATCGTCTGAATTCGGCCTTAGGTTTCTGTGGTATTCGGTCTTCTAAAACTTGTCGAACTCTTTCTCTCGTCTGACTTTGGGGTATTTATAGTTTCTGTCTGAGGGTAAGATGCGGCGCATCTATTAAGTAGATGCGGCGCATTGACTTAACTTCGCGTGGGGTCCAAGATTAATATATTCAAGAATATTCGTACACCGCCAGAAGATGCGGCGTATCTCCATTCTCAGATGCGGCGCATGTCCTTGCTGTCTTGGATCGTATCTTGTGAAATCTTGATAGTGATGCACCGTATGTAATAAGCAAGATGCGGCGTATCTGGAGCAGAATGTCTTGATCTTGTACATTTCAGTAGACTCTTAACTTCTTGCTTGTTTTGCTCCATAATTAGTCCAAAATCGCCAAGTTTCACCAAATGCTTGTTTTTAACTAAGAATTACAAAAGTAAACGATTAAGTATCAATTCTTACAGATAATATAATAAAACAAGTCGAATAAATAGGATAAATGATGGTAATAAAATGTACTTATTTGAGTTCATCAGTCACTTAGGTGAAAGCAATATTGTTTTTTTTGTATGAAAATACATTTTATATCCTAATAACATTTGAACACGGTTTGATATATATTGATATGTATATATTTTAGAATGGATAAATTTCAAGTCATTCATTACTATTCAAAGGTTAAGTTAGACTATTCAAAGGTTAAGTTAGACTATACTATTCAAAGGTTAAGTTGGGAAGAAAGGTGGGATGGTAAAACATGTTAGGTAGAAAGGTGGCATAATCTTTTGAAAAAATCATTTTTCCAAAATGTGAAGTTTTTTCATATTTAAAAATAAATACCATTAACCATAGATTTTAAAAAGAATGGTTGTAAAAGATCTCATGCTCAAGGGAATTGGTTAAGGCTATTGTCACATGCTACCCCTTTCTACATATCTTGTGTTCATAAGAAAGTGATGACTAAATTCTATATGTTTGATGCAAGAATGGGATATATGCTAATATGGCTCATTTGATTACGCACATTATCTATCTTAATGCCATAGTCTATAAGAGTTTGCTTCATCCATGGGTTATATTGTGATATATCTAATCCTACTTTTATGTTGACAATTAATTCACTTTACTCGCTTTATCTACATGAGTTCTCTACTAGTGGACATGGAAGATTTCCATATTCAATTTTAGAAGGCTAAATGAGTTCGACAGTGAATACTTCATTTAATACTTAGGGGGCTAACTAAAGGGTTTCTAGTTTATTAAATCGTAAAACGGATATAACTAAAAGTGTAAAGGCAATGCAACCTATCAAACTAAGCATATCCTAAGGCAATGATTAATAAGACTATATGTATGAAGTAACTACTCATGAAATTTAAAAAGAGAACGTACCTTATGTCCAGCTTTTCTTCGTAATATCCAGGATGGTAAACGAAGTTGTGAATGATGGATGAGTCTTCAAGATAACCAAGGTATGAAAGTATATCATAGCAAGCTTCCAACGCCTTATAGGACCAAAGCGGCTTGACCTGAACATGTCTTAGCCTTGATGCATATAACGTCTTTTGTTGAGACTTTCACATCTTCATTGCAACCACATCATGCTTTTTCAACAAGTACTTTTTGATTTTGACTCCATGATGACATTGGACATACTTTGATGAGATGGCTAGAGAATCCTAAGTTTCGACACTTCCTTTACATTATCTTAAAGTACTTGTTTAAAAGTTACTTTGTAGATTTCTCAAAATTTCCGATTAAGTAGTAGAGATATCTTCATTGATTCTTCAATAGCCGCACCATTAATATTCCACTACCTCATTAGCTATTTCTTGAGATGAATTATCATGTGAGATATTGAGTGTGATTCAAGATTAGATAATCCATTTGTCTTCACGCGCGCGTTTCGAATGTGAGTAGGTTAACGTAAGATTGAGTTTCTTTCCTTTGTGCGTTTATCACCTAATCAAGTAAAACAGCTTGGTACCCGGATTCTTATGGGTCCGAGATGGTTAGTTGATGACACCCATTGCATTTGTATGCACATGGTGAGGATGTCGCCAAGAAGTACAAGAATTCCTTAACAGTTTATTTTAATGTACAAACAATGGATTTCTTGACTTATATTGTTTATAATCATTGCAAATAACCTTATTTCTAAATTGTTCTAGTAGGTTTTACAAATTTAATTTGTTTTGATTTACTTGTTGATGAGTTATCCGAACTAAATCCTAAACCGGTTTTATCTTCGAATGGCTTTTGACAACTTAGTAGGTATTTAAGAGATTTGGAGCTTTCTTCAAATTTAGCTAATATTTTTGCTCTTTCATTTAATCTTTTAATTTCATGTTTATATTCTTGACATGTTTTGCATTCTAGATCAATTTCAATATTACTTTCAAGTCTAGACATTTTATCTTCTAAAATTATTTCTTTTTCAAAATTGCTTTCAAAAAATTTTGATGATTCATGTTTAGAAATAGTTTTTAGATCTATATTGCAAAAATGTTTAAAATCATTTTCTAATTTTGAAAATTCTAAAATGAATTGATCATAGCAAAAATGTTCGGTTTCGGATTGTACCTTATTTGGAGTTTTATCTAATTTGCATTCTTCACATACCGGATAGTAATCTTCTTCTTTGTCTGTGTCACTCCATGATTTTGAATTGAGTTCACTTCGGATTTGATTCATGTAGTCTTCGTCATTAATACATTCATTAAAAACATTTGAACTAGTAGCACATGTATCTATTTTATCTAAATGTTTATCTATTAAATTTTCTAGGACAATTAATTCATGTACAAGATCAAATTCCTCATCTTTGGCTTGACATTTTTCTTGATGAAAGTTTAAAAGACTTTTCCAAATATCATTAGCCGTTTGACAGAAGAATATTCTTTCATATTCAACTCTCGGCAAGGCTTTATAAATAATTATTTTAGCTTTATTATTTTTGTCATTCTTTGTTTTGAAAAAATCATTTTCACTTTCAAAATCCATTTTTGTTGGTTGAAAATCACCAATCGAAAAGACATGCCAAAGATCTAGATCAATTGATTTCACATAATTTTCAAATTTATTTTTCCATTCAAGAAAGCTATAATTTTCAAATAGTGGTGGTTCTTGCATAGATTGCCCTTCTAAATATTTTTCCGATTCCATAGATCGATTCAAGTTTTAAAATACAATTTATTTTAAAAATCTTGTTTGACGTGGCTCTGGTACCAATTGTGGAAAACTAGAAGGGGGTTGAATAGTTTTACATCTTTTTAATTTTATTTTGAAAACTTTATTTACTTTTAAAAACTTAGATTTAAGTTTATGTGAAAAATAATACTTGAACAAAATTATTAATTATATGTGTATCCTTTTAGATTTGTTATAAGAGTTATGTTTTTATGAATGGAGTTCTAAATTGATCTTTATGTGAAATCAACTTCTAAATAATACTAACAGTTATATATGCCTATGTGTATGAAAGTAATGACGATATAAATAAAGAAGTAAGTAAGAGATGGAAAGATCAAAGCGAGACACGAGGGATTTATAGAGGTTCGGCTACAAGGACACCTTCCTTGCCCTACTCCACTCCCCGAGCACCTAGCTCGAGAGTTTTCTTCACTACTTCAACAATCTCCCTTATGGCGGAGAAAACCTTACACAACTTTCGTGTGGAAAACTAGAAGGGGTTGAATAGTTTTACGCCTTTTTAATTTTATTATGAAAACTTTGTTTACTTTTAAAAACTTAGATTCGCATTTATGTAAACTTAACTCTTGAACAATATGAACAAAAATAAGTAAATCTAAATAAACAATGCAAGTAAAGTAATGAAATGAAATGAAAGATAGAGATGAAAAGATCTAACCGTGAGACAAGAGATTATAGTGGTTCGGCTACAAGGACACCTTCCTTGCCCTACTCCACTTCCCGAGCACCTAACTCGAGATTTTTCTTCACTATGTCAACAATCTCCCTTATGGCGGAGAAAACCTTACACAACTTTAGCTTACACCAATTTAACGACACAAAGCTAGATGTCGAGTTCTAATCGTAGCTAGAACCAATCTCACAACTTCTACACAACTTCTTCACAACTTATTCACACCAGCTTTATAACTTATTCACGACTTCTACACGAGGGCTTCACGACTTCTACACAACAGCTTCACGACTTCTACACAACAGCTTCACAACTTCTACACTACTTCTTCACACCTTCTTTACTATGGCTTCACAACTTTTTCACAACCTAGCACTACTTATGTACTATTCTACTTCTTTACACCTTCACTACTTACACACCTTTACCACAAGCCATAACCTTGCGGGCTAGCCAACTCTTCACTTATAAAGATATGGTGAGTCGAAAACCATACAATTTTTGGCAAATTGCAAGCCATAAACGGATTTGATATATCTTTACCTGCAGCCGTTTGCTCAGGATTAGCCAGTCCTTATGTGGGTTAGACATGGTGGACTGGTAACCATTTGTTGTGTTTTTAGTGCAAAACACTACCACCAAATGAAAAAAATTTAAAATTTTTGGCCAAAACGGGAAAACTAGGAATAGGGCACAAAATGTGATCAAATTCGCCAGAATTCCCCCCCACACTTAGAATTGAATATTGCCCTCAATATTCAAAGTACCGGCTATTATGCCGACACTTAGAACATTGCAAGGGAATACTAATGGCCAAGCGTGGGAACACAACAAAATTTATTTATTATTATTTTGAACATATATAAAATTTTGAACATATATACAACAGTGGGGGCAACACCCCCACACTAGGGTGTTAGAAAAGAGAAAGAAGTCAGAGACATGGGTGAAAACCCATGTTGTCGGCTAAGGTTTTTGTTCACCGAGTCACTAGCTTGACTCGACCCCGCATTCATTGGTTCTTGGGGAAGCAAGTGGAAGAAACCATCTCCATCGGACTTTCATTCAATGTGTTTGGATGAACATTTGAATTTCTTGAAAGTTCCACTCCGATGAGATATACACAGATCCGACTCACAAATGATAAATGAAAATGCCTGGATCAAAGATAGTGTCTTCATTCCCGAAGGAGTGAAGAACAGGAGAAGTCACCGTGTAGGTGAAGAAAAGAAAGAAACTCATGATAAAAATCATGACTAACTCATTATCATAAGAAGGAGAATTCATGATTTCAGTATCATGAATCTCATCATTTAAGCTCGGATGATCAAGACATATTCTGGGTGGGAGGGATGGAATTTTGATATTAATCAAATTCTCAGTTTTGAGAACATCTCCCTCCGGAACACAAAGTTCATTATTGTCTAGATCAAAGTGGAAGTTATCATACTCTGGTGGAGATATGATATGAGTGAGTTCAAAGGAGAACTCCTCGTAAAGAGAATCATTCACGTGATGTAAATCTGTGAACCCTTGTTCTATTATGGAATCATCTCCTACCTTGTTCTGAATATCAAAGAGTGGATTATCAGAAATTAAAGTGAATTCAGATTCGAATTCAAACAGAGGATTGGTGAAAGATGTTTTGAATGATTTGGGAACAAGATGATCAATATTCTCTTTTGGACTGACGAGCTCAGAAGGTAGTTCCTCCACATGACTGATGTCTCCACAAGATAAAGAATTTTCATCAGTATGTGAATCACTAAGCTCGGGGTTTAGATAAGAAGTGAGTGATGAATCAATGTGAGTAAGTTCATCAGTAAACTCCTCAAGAAGAGGGTCAACATCAGAATGGGGCAGTGATGCCTCAACATACTCAACTTCTCCATAAGATGTATATTCATCGTTAGAATCGGAGAAAGTCTCAAAATGATCTTTTGAACACTCAAGAAGGGAAGGGATATCACACACATGATCAAGAATTCCCTGTGACTCACTTGGGATTGGGACAAGGTCCTCAACACTAGACTTTATTACTTTGTCCGATTCCTTTTCAGGAACAGTGTCAAGATGCTCGTCCCCCATAATAAGAGAATTAGTGGGAACTTCGGATGTGATAACAGCAGATTGAGAGAGTTGACAAAGACTAGCACACATGGATTTTATATTTTTCATATGTTCTTCTGCTAGTAATTCTTGCATACTCTTATCATCCTGTGATTTTTGGACTGGTGGGATTTCAACTGATGTACTCAATGAATCCTTGTGATATTCCTTCATTTGAATAGAATCTTCATCATCGCTGTCATCAGGAATGAAACGGAATTGAGAGCTCGATCTGGCTGCTTTTTCTTTTGCAATTGATTCCCTAACAGCTTTTTCAAAGGCATCATGGGAATCTATTTTAGCAGCCTGCTCTTTAGTCAATAATTCCGCCATGGATTTCTCATGTGAATTTAGAATTAATGAAAATTGCGGGGGTGGGGATTTGTCAAAACCAGAAGGTTGACATTGATAATCATCATGAGGACCCCCACAATATGCACAAGGAGAACTTGATGCATTATGAAACGGTGTATTAGCTAACTCCTCATTTATTTCTTTTAAGGACTCTAGAGTCTTTAGAAAAAAATCTTGTTCAGTTTGTTGAGGAGTTGCTTGAAACATTGGGTACTGTGGAGGTTGGTCTTGACATGAATAGTCATAACTGTTACAAGGAAATGGATTCCTTGCTTGACAATCAGAGCTAAAATGTGGACCTCCACAATACTCACAAGAAAAGTTTGGTGTATTTTGATACGATGCATCATTGAAATATGATTCTTGCTCGTATGAATGTGATGGGTAGTTGGAAAAATTTGAAGAGTCGTTGAATGAGTTCGGATTAGGATCATAAGCAAATGAATTCCTCGAACCACAAAACAAACAACTTCCGTTTCGAATATCATTACCACACTGATCACATGTACACCAACGACATGGTAAACCAAAAAGCGGCTCACTACAACCAACACAAGGAATAAAATCCGGAGGTGGGACAAGTGGTGTGCTCTGAGAGCTAGGAATTTCCACCACTTCCGTTATGGTCTCTGGTTTTTGATAAACGTGAAGATTAGGCAAGTCGTTCTTTTTAGTCACTGTTCTAAGTTCTGTACGTTTGCTTGACAAACTTTTAACCGTAAATCCTGAAAGGTTAGGATCGATTCTCGACGGTTTGTCATTAATAGCACGTATCTCGGGCTGTGAAGGGTGGTAGGAAGGACTTTGAGAATCCTTGAGAGACTCTTTAGTGGATAATTCACACCAATAACAAGATCCACGATCCTTTGGTGCATGCTTTCCACACCGCTCACACGCACACTTAGAACAACGATGGCTATCAATCAACGGGCTTTTACAATCAAAACATTTGTACCCGAGAGACGCCATAGAAGAAGGGTATAAGAAGTTTAGAATCAAATGGATAGAGGGTAAAGGGATAAAGAATCAAAAAGGGTAAGAGGGTAAAGATGAATATTTTTGGATTTTTTTGTGTTCGTTGAAAACTTTGAATAAAAAAATATTTTTGGCAATCGTTTAGTCAAACGAATTAACTTCACGATTATTTTGGTTTTATATGAAAATAAGAAAATATGAACAAAGATGGTAAATATACAATGGGTGTATATTCAACAATCACTGATGCTTCAAATTCGTTCAACGCAGCACACCTCCCCGGCAGCGGCGCCAAAATTTGATCGGCCCTAAAACAGTCAACTTAAATCAACCACGGATGTGGTCAAATAAAGTCAAACCAATTGAAGACAACAATACAATTTACCAAGGAGTACAGAATATTCCCGGGTCGTTAAGTCCCAGCGAGGTGTGTAAACTGAAATAAAACGAATCTGTGATCGGGTGATAATTGAACGGGAAAGGGTTTTGATTGATTAAACCAAGGAAATATAAAAGGAAATAGCTTAAACAAGCTATAAAAACAAGAACGTGAAAATAAATTAACTAGAAACGTTTAAAACCTAAAAACGCGTATGTTAAATAAAAATTACGTACGAACTAAAAACGAGCCGTATATATATATATTTTTTATTATTCCATTTTACTTTATTTTGATAAAGTACTTAATTATAAGCACTTTTTATAAAAGACAATATTTTTGAAAACTTGAAATAAGCACATAAAAAAGCAGATTAAAGCAGCCGCTTACGAAAACGGGCTAAAAACTAAAATATTAGAAAATCTAATCTTACAAGTGCAAAATTATTTTTCTTAAATCCTAAATAATAAAAGAAAATTTTAGAAAAAAGATTTATATTTTTCTGACTTTTATATTTTTTATTATGAATTAAAAACTATTAAAACTAATAAAAAGGTTTAAAAATAGTAAACGACTTAGGAAAAATCTGAAAAATTCAAGGTAAATACTATATGATAGCAGAATACTAGGAAAAATATAAAAAACTAGATAAGCCCACTAATAAGCTGAATGGGCTAATAAGCAGTTTGAAAATAAGCACAAAAATAAGCTAATAAGCACTAGAACGCACCAAAAGCTCAAGTATAGTGTAATATACTAAAACAAACTCAATTCAACTGAAAAAACTAAAATATGCCCAGGCCGTCAGCCATTTCGAGTAATGAGAAGTTTGAATAAAAGAAGCCTAATGTACCTACTTCTAGCTTAATTTTAAGCACTGTAATAAGCAGTTTTTTGGAAAGTGAAGGGGGCAAAATCAAGCTTATACTACTGGCTATCCAAATCACCAAAAATTTCCAAAATTAAACATCATTTGCTATCCTAATTTGACCCTAGATCAGCAGCTCAAAACTGGGTTTGAACCTGAACTTTTGACTTTTGGCTGTTTTTGAAGAATTTGACTTTTTAAAATAAACTCCTATTTTGACTTAAGTGAGATTTGAGTGATCTCAAATGACTGAAACAGTTATATTAAGCTATATTAAAACTGAAATGAGCTAATTTAAGGACTTATACAAAGATTTTAAGGATTATGGATCATAAACATTTAACAGTGAACCTTATAAGGAAATTAAAACATGATTTTGACTTTTTACTAATACCTACTATATTTTATGGTTTGAGTGAGTTATTGTGACCTAGTATGCACTAACTGAGCCAATTATGACAACAAAAACATACCTTAATACCTTAAAACAAGATAAACCAAACACTCCCTTAACTATATTGTTTTTTGAGATTTTCAATTTTTAATAATGTATATCCTATACTAATGATTCAGAACACTTATATAAGATATATGAACTTATATGATGCCAATTTTTAGCACTAACAACCACTAACACCCTATTAAGGTATATATGAGATTTGACAGTTAAGTCACCAAATTTAACAACTTGGCTATTCACTGAACAAACATATCATTAATCAACATATATCACTTCTAATACAATAATTGAACATAAAAAGAACAGAGTTAACACAATTTAACTAAGGGTACAGTAAAATGCAATAAAGTGAATAAAAGCTTACAAATGATTCAAGACTGAGATTTATGAACAAAGTACCATTAACTCATCCTAACAGCTTCCAACTAAGCTACTAAACCCAAGGCCTTCCATATTTAGCCCTGCTCCATGCTTATTTCACCTTTATCACTGATTTTTGATTTTATTGCTATTTATTTGTATTTTTGAGTATTTTTTTTTTATTTATGAGCTACACTGGATTAGAAGCTTTGGAAACTTAAAGAAACTCACAAGTGAGCTTAATGAAGCTTAATGGAACACATTTAACAACTTTTAACAAGTTTTAGTAAATTTGTCAGATTTACTAAAAAATGCCAAACTGAATTAGAACAAGGAAATTGAATTTGATGATTGAAATAAGTTTGGTATACACTGAAATCATTAACAACACAACTGAGAAGTTGAAAATAACACTGAAATGTAAATTACATTAACACGACATGATAAAAACTAAACTACACTACTACTCTTTAATACTGCTCCATCTATCTTTTTTTATATGACTTTTAGGGTTCCTTGCAGTCTTCAGAGACTTTCCCACTTGATTTTAACCATTGGATCCTTTTATTTAATCTTGACCATCAAAGTTGCAAATTGGCGCCAAAAGTCCCATGGTTAGCGTAAAGCAATTTTTCGAGCATTAATTGGTTTTGGGAGGTGGTGTGAGGTGGAAGGGACAAGGATAGTTGGGTAGGTGATGAGGTGGTAGCCAGGTGGTGGTTTTGTGGGAGGGAAAAAGGGAGAGGTTGACTGGTTTTTATTTGAGGGATAAAAAAAGGTTGGGCCGGGTTATTATTGTGGATTGGGCTGGGTATTTAATTTGTGGGCTGGGGTTTATTATAGATAGGATTTTGGGTTGGGTTAAATTAAATAAGGTCCGGCTGGTTTTGTAAATAATTAAACACAAGGACCAAAATTGTATTTTCTGAATTGTGAAGGACTGAAATTGTAACTCTTTCAAAGTTTATCACAAGGACCAATTTTGACAATTTTAATTTTCCAAAGGACCAAAAATGTTAATTTTCCAATTTAAAATGTCCAGGGTAAATTTTGTCAATCATTGAAATTTCAGGGACTAAAGTTGCCGTTTTTCAAAACTGAAATTTATAAGGCTAATTTTGACAACTTGAAAACCCCTGAGGGCCTTTTATGAAAAGTTTCCATGTTTTGAATAACTAGGGACTAGATTTGACAATTTATGAATAAAACACAGTTTAAATATTTTTCTGTCTTTTTGAGACTTTTCAAAGTGTTTTTGACTGTTTATGTGGGTTTAAACAAGGTAAATATATGTGTATTTAGACACATATCAAATCCCCCACACTAAACTATTGCTAGTCCCTAGCAATATTTTTGAAAATTTAATGGATTTTATCTCTTTACCAAAAGCCATTACTTCTGGAGTAGCCAATTGTTTCAGTTCAAGTAAGAACTTTGGTACACTGATAACCAAATGATTTTGAGCAAATCACCAGCTGTCAACGGTTTTGATTTGTCTTTACCAGAAGCCGTTTGCTTCTGGACTAGCCAACTCTTAGATAAAATACAGTTATTATCTTTGGTGAGCTGATTACCAATTATGGTTTTTCCACTGCCTTTACCACAAGCCATAACCTTGCGGGCTAGCCAACTCTTCACTTATAAAGATATGGTGAGTCGAAAACCATACAATTTTTGGCAAATTGCAAGCCATAAACGGATTTGATATATCTTTACCTGCAGCCGTTTGCTCAGGATTAGCCAGTCCTTATGTGGGTTAGACATGGTGGACTGATAACCATTTGTTGTGTTTTTAGTGCAAAACACTACCACCAAATGAAAAAATTTTAAAATTTTTGGCCAAAACGGGAAAACTAGGAATAGGGCACAAAATGTGATCAAATTCGCCAGAATTCCGTGGTTGATCGGCCCTAAATTTGATCTTCTAAAACAGTCAACTTAAATCACCTTAACTTATGTGTATTGTTGTCTTCTACTTCTTTACACCTTCACTACTTACACACCTTAACTTCTTCACAACTTCACTACTTACACATTAATCTAGCCTAAGCAATTATGCTCACACTTATCTAACAAATATACACAACTTATACACAAATGAATGAATGATTATACAAACAACTTAGGTAGCAAGATGATACTAAGTTGCATTACTTCTTCTCTAGTTGTTGAAGGAGTATTCTTCTTTTGCACTTGAATGGTAGAAGCTTGGATCACTTGGAAACCAATGGTTAAGAATATATGATCAAAGGATTTAGAAAGGATTTGGAAGGATAAGAAGAGATTTAGAACAGAAGGTTTGGGGTGCAAAAGGTGAGGAAAAAGTCCAGGGAAAGTCTAGTATTTATAGGCAAAACTGGACAGCTGGAGGAGCGGGGCGGTCCCCTTAAATAGGGGGCGGTCCCCTTAAAATTAAGGGGGCCGCCTAGTATATTTAAGGGGGCCGCCCATCTGTACCGTTGCCCAGTTTTGTCTTTTTGTGGGGAAGGTTTTTCTGGAACATTTTTGCCATTTTTGGTTGAAAATTTGAATTCATAAATTTATAATGGATTAAACATTTTTATTTAATACCAAAAATGATTTTCTAAAAGATATGAAATGTTTGTGACATTTTATAAAAAATCTAGTGATTAAGAAAATCTTCCTTTGATCATATAATGCATTAAGCATTTGTTTATTCATACCTTAAGTGATTAAGTTGTAGAAATGAATATTTACAACTAAATACTTGTTTATTTAATAAGTTTATGTTTAATGAGTTTACATTTTGTGATTATCAAAACATAGAGATATCAAGAAGTATTAATAATGTTTTTAGGCATTATTTATATCAACAATCTCCCCCTTTTTGATGATTACAAAACTTAAACTCATTAAATCCAAAAAATTATTTTTGGACAAGTATTTAGTGAGTTTATATTCACTTCTCCCCCTTTTTGTAGAATCAAAAAGGTTATGCCGACAAGTTTTAGATACGAAATTTGTCAGGACGAAAACTCCCCCTTGATGTGTGCTCCCCCTCGTTTGAGGGCACCAAGGAATCGAGATATGGAATACTTGCAAGAAAAATATTAGAAGCACAAGCATACATAGCAAAATATGGAATATAAAAACAACAATCATGGCAAACAAATATTAAGAACATATAGCAAGACATTAATTAGTATGATTGAAACATATAACAAGAAAAAGGTCCTAAATTGCCAAAGAGAGCTTTCGGACTTGCTTGCGACACGAAAGCTTGGAAAATGAGAAACATAAGCATATAGTTAAGCTTAGATGGTTGATGGTAGAGTGTTTGGGATGGAATTGGTTGAGTGAGGGTAAGGATGTCTGATTAATAGAGGTATATTTTTGGAGGTGGAGAGTTTGGAGCGGAATCGGTTGATTGAGGGTTAGAGTGTTGTGCTAGTGGAGGTGTTGGATGAGATCTAGTAAGAAGTTACTCAATCCAAGTGAAATGTTTATTTAAGGCAATGATTTGTTTTTGGAGAAGGACACAACAAGGACAATAGTTGACATGATTATCAACTTGATTCAAGTTGTGGGGGTGAGGAAAGCAATTTAAGTAGGGTGAGGATGGAGGATGGAGGTTGGCCCTTGTTGCATTGTGCAAGGTGCATAGCAAGGAGGTCATGGATTTGGTTTATTTCTTCATGAAACTTTTCCTTTTCCGTGGGAATGTGGATTTGGTCATTTGGTGGAAGTGGATGAAATTGGGGTGTGTGGTTGGAAGTAAAATTGGATGTTTGACCAATATGATGAGGGTTTTGAAAGGTTTCAATGAGGTTAGTTTAAGGTTGAGATGTGTAGTTTTGGAACGAAGGTGGAGGTTGAGGTTAGTTTGTGATGAAGAAGAGCTAGAAGGAAGTTGATCCGACTTGAGTTGATCAAGGTGTACAGCAGGAAGAGCACTAAGCTCATGGGCTTCATTAAGTTCTTCAATGAACTTCAAGTGTTCGGAAGAAGGTCATGATGGTGGAGTGTGGTTGTTATTTTGGATGGATGTTTGGATATGCAACATAGAAGTAGCATGTGAGTTGGTAGGAAGTGGTGGTGATACTTTGGTGGTGGAGACATTTGTGAGCTTGGGTAATCATGAGTGGATGAGGATGGAGATATGGAAGAAGAGGATATTCCAAGAGTGGTGAGTGTTTTGGATGGTGCATTGGTGGGTTGAGCAAGATGTGGGGTGGTGTGAATGAGATTGAGATTATTGTTTTGGGATTGATCATGCTCTTCATATGAATGGTTGGTTATTATGATGAGGTTTGTGAAAGGGTTCATAGGAATGAGCTTGAGGATTAGGAGTATAGTTGGGAACAAATGTGGGTGGAGGTGTTGTTTGTTTAGCCACATCATTTGTTGAGATGGACTTGTTTCGGGGGTTAGGTTTTCTTCTCCAAACGGGTTTTTCGGTCATCCTTGCTAACCTTGAGGTTTTTGGCTTTGGTTTGATGGGAGATGGCATGATGAGATGATGGAAGATTATGAGGAATGAGAGTGTTTATAGTGTAGGTTTGATGGGATTAAGGAATGGATAAAATTTGTTGAATGGATTGGAATAAGACATGTTTGTGAATTTTGGGAAGTTTAGGATGAAATGGGCTAAAAAGTGGAAAAGGAAACAGCACCTTCGACCATCAGATGGACGGTCCCCTTAAATAGGGGCCGGTCCCTTTAAACATTAAGGGGGCCGCCTTATGATTTAAGGGGGCCGCCCATCTGTTGGTCCCCAGATTACTAGAAATGGGTTTTTGGCAGAAAATTATAGAAAGGGTTGTGTTCTTGGGTTTAGTTTCAAGAAAGTCCAAATCTTTGAGGCAATTAAGCATGTAATAGATATTTATGCAAAACATGTTAATTAAAGAGATTAAGCAAACAAATAATTTCATCTAGCATGTAAACATACTCATCAAGCAAGTAATATATATGGACTAGGAAACAATACACTACACCAAGTATTTTCTTAATTATATGTAAGTGGGAAGACTAATGAACTATTTGAGGGATCCTAATGTGTGCCTATGTGCAATAAATGGGAACTTAAGATAGCATGTACTTCTAGACTTGTTACAAACAAAATCTTAATAGACAAACCATGGTCCGCTTGATTTGACTTAGTTCACTTATAAATGTCACGTACATAAATATAGATGAAAAATATGAGATCACCATGCATGATTAAAAAAATATGTTTTTAGCATTATTCAACAATGTTTGAAAGTGCGTTTTTATGTAGATATTAAAGTTATTTGAATAAAATAGATTGGGTTTTATTTCAAAATGTGTTTTAATGAAGAATGGGTAAGAAAAAAAGAATTCCCAATCTTTGACTTTGATCAAAACAGAATTATGGACATAGATTAAAAAGAAAAATGAGATAGTAAAAGGTGTTAATAGAAAAGTGAAATAGTCATCAAAAAACAAAATATTTTTCCAAAGTGTGAAGTTTCTTAAAATTTTTAAAGATACTAGATTTTTGAAAACAAATACCATTAATCCTAGGTTTTAAAAAATGGTTGTTAAAGATCTCATGCTCAAGGGAATTGGTTAAGGCTATTGTCACATGCTACCCTTTTCTACATATCCTATGGTCATAAGGAAGCGATGACGAAATTCTATATGTTTGATGCGAGAGTGTTGAATGGGGTATAACCTAACATCTATAGTTCCTTTGTTGTCGCACACTTATCTAACTTCATGCCATAGTCTAGGAGAGCTTGTTTCATCCATAGTTTTCTAACACGAGAAATCTAATCTTACTTCTATGTTAATGATTGATCCACTTAACTCATTTCACTTCATCACCATGAGTTTTCTAATAGTGGACATAGAAGATTTCCATTATAAACGTTATAGCTTAAGAGGGCCAAAGGGAAAAGAACAAGTGATTCTAGGTTCTAAGTAGATTCATATAAGCTATTATGTGTATATATATAACTAGGCATTATGAGCTAAATAGGCATGAAATAACTAGTCATTAATCTAAGCATATATTATAACAATAAACTTAAAAGGAAAGCATACCTTTTAGTCTTCAGTAGATTTTTCTTCAAACGCTTCAAGGTGTCATATTGACTTATGGAAGCCAACCATAGATGAGTTTCCGAATTATTCAATGAGTGACGATTTAGCCACTTGGTCCCCATTGTCCCATTTGTCCAAAATTTTTTGAACCAAACATGGTTTGCATTTCCATGTATGGTGAAAGTATTTCACAAGGGTTGAAACTTGGTTGAAGTGAATAATTCCACACTGGGTGATTATTATTATTAGGGAAGTTTTGTCTACCTTGATTTCTTCTGGGTTAAGGTGTTTTAGACCGAGGATGAGGATTATTTGGTCTATTTGGAGGTGGAGTTTTAGATCTTAATTTCGGTTTTGAAAATCCGGTTTTGGCTTTTAATGATGGTTTATAAAAACTTTTTACTTCCTCATCACTCGTAATAGGTATTTTTCTATCTTTTATAAGTATATACTTAGGTTTTGACTATAAAGGTTTTTGTTTACTAGATTGACATTCAAATTTTGCATTTTTATTTTCACTAGTTGAAACATTATTTAAGTTGAATCCTATACCGGTTTTATCTCCCGAGGTTCTTTAAACACTTATTATTTTCTTAAGTGAGTTACTACTATTTTTAAACTTGTCAAGTTTGGAAATTTCATCTTTAAGTTTTTCGTTTTCATTTTTGACCTCTAGACATGTTTTACATTCTATAACAACTTCTTTTCCTTTTTCTAAATGTTGTAGTTTAATTTTGGGATAATTACTAAAATAGCCCGATTGCCCAAGTGCTAAGAGTATCCGGCCCGCTCACAGAAAATTCCCCCCTTAGCCCAGGGCAACTGATCCGACGGACCACAGGACGCCACGTCACCGACCAGAGTACCTCAACAACTGTTGCTACGATGTATAAGGGATGTATTGTATTTTGGGCAACTTTTGAATTTTGGGCAACGAATACATGAACAAAAGGATATTTTGGTCATTTTACGTGCATTAAAATTAGGCAGTTTTTTTTTTAAATATATTAGCCTGTAATTCGATTACAATTCATTACAGAAAACACATCAATACACAAACAGCTTCTTTTCCATAGACAAAGCATCACACAAGTAACAAATCATAATTCCTTAACACCCTGTAATTCGATATGCCGATTCAGTTGTACCGTTGTAAAATCGTTGTTCGATCTACAGTGAAGTTGCTTGCAGAAGTCAAAGAAATTTTGTCGAAGGATAAAAAGCGGGAAAGGTTGTTTAGAAACACAGTCTTTGGTCCGTGGTTGGATATTCGGTTTTTCGATAATGACTGCCCTTTGATGCATTTTGTTTTACAACATCAGGTAAAAGTTTCTAACATATCGTCCGATTCCCCACCATTGCAGTTCAAAATTGGGGATGATTTGCAGTTAAAACTAGGGGATGATTTGTTAGAGTTCGGGCGTAAGGAATTTTGTTTAATAACAGGGTTTCGATTTGGGAAAGTTTGTAAAAATGAAAATAAAGCAAATGCATTTCGTAACCGCGTATTTCCAGAAAAAAAGACAGATGGTATAAAAACTGTATATGGCAGTGATTGTTTGAAACTACTTAAAGATCCAAATAGGTTCTTAGCTCTTTCGGATGAGGATGCTATTAGGTTGTGTCTTTTGATAGTTGCTATGTTGGTGTTTATGGGTATTGAAGAAAGGAATTGTATCCCTAATCATATACTGTCTTTGGTGGAGGACTTTGATGCTTGGAACGTTTTTCCCTGGGGTGAATACATGTGGCATAAATTTTATCAAAGGACTGTGAATGTTGTTGAGAGACACAGACCAGTACATTTGGAGAAGTTGGAAAAAAACCCATATTATAATGCGACATACAATCTATACGGTTTTGCTTGGGCTTTCAAGGTATGCCATACTTTCTACTCTGTACTAAAGTTCAATACTATTGTTATATATATGTATCCGTTGTACAAAATGTTTGTATCTGTTTTCTATCCATTACTAGGTTTTTTGTATTAGATATATATATTGAATATATAGTTTTGAACACGGTAATAACCTGCAGTTTGAGCATTTTGCTTTTCCACATTATATACATTTTAAACAACCACATATTTCAGATATGGATTTTGGAGACATTTCCTAAAAGCTGCAACTGGTGGGCGAAAGACACGAACGTCATTCCACGAGGTATTGCTTGGTCTAAATGTCAAAAGTTTCGAAGATCAGACCATATAACACTATTTGGACCGGTAAGCACCGCACTATCTTTGAAGGCTAATTTGTTGGACCCTTATTTAAATTTGTTCACATACAAAGTTATTTACTATTTGTTTTTTTAGGAGTCAGTTCCTATTAAGGCACTTTATGCCACCAAACGCGAATTGAGACAACCGTGGTGTATTGCCAGCATCCCCTTTATAAAGGGTTTGTCTGATTCAGACCTGTCAAGTGCAGAGGAAGACCAACAACCGGATAGCGCAGACGATGATCACCAACCTGCTAGCGCAGAGGATGACCGCCAACCTGATAGCGCAGACGATGACAACCAACTTCGTAGATCAGAGGATCACCAACAAGCTGGTAGCGCAGACGATCAACATGAAGCACCAAGTTTAGAAACTTTAGATAAAAATAATGTTGAAAACGCCAAAGGTGTCCAATCAGGCGAAGGCCAAGATGAAAAGAATTTTGGAACAAATCCTATTTTGGGCAAGATATTTGATTTGCAAACTGATATTTCGTTGATAGCGAAGCACGTAGCGTCTGTCCCTAAACAAGACATTCGCGAGCTGCTTCAGAAGCTGAAAACAAAATTTTCAGAGTTAGAGACAGTTATTAACGAAAACACCGATGATCCAGATTTTCCAGTCAAGTCTGATGTCAACCCTGATATTTACATGGTTTGTATTCACCTTATATGTTTTATTCTCCTAACATTATACGAAGATCAATTCCTCGTTAAGTAACCTTATCTCATTTTGTCAACTACAGACCCCGTCATCACGTTGTGAAGATGATGTTGATAATGGTGTTACGCGCCGAGATGTTGATGATGATCATGCTGATGATGATGTCGATCATGCGCATCCAATGGAAGTTGACAATCCCGTTTGTTTAAAGGTTTACTTTTACTTTGTGTTTTTTTGGCATACGTTTATAAGTATCTCATTTCTCCGTTAATGTTTACTCTTTAATCTTACATTTAATTCATTAAATGTTGTATTATTTTGTCAACTACAGGCCACGCCATTAGCTTGTGAGGCTGATACTGGTGTTACGACCAGTGTTGCAGCCCATCACATGGAAATTGACATGGATGTTGGGCAGCAAGGCTACAACGAATCTCAGGTGGGTGGGATGGACGTTCTTGTAAAAGCATGTGAATTAGGGGTTACTCCTGACTTCCCTACTGTTGATCATCATCAACCTGCGAATCCAGTTGTGGCATCCCATGAGAAGGACATTAATCAAACAACATCCTTCGTCTACGGTGATGTATGTTATCTTGAAAAAAATACTTTTGCAAAATATACAACCTTCCTTGTTTGCCTATTTATTTATACATCTTTATTGTACCAGTATCATCCGGTGGTGTATGATGATGTCATTCGTTATATAAACGACGGAGCGGATGTGACTAGTGTTTTGTTAGAAGAAGTAGCGTTTGATAATGAAAATGGTAAGGGTGTTGAGAATGCAAATGCTATTTTCGTGCATAAAGAACAAACAACCCCATTGCAGACATATGTTGAGGTACTTGGTTTACTTTAAATTTAAAAAGGTTAATAATTGTTCCTTTCTATGTGTTGTGGTCGGTGTTAATTACAACCTATGCTATGCAGGAAGACGAAACAACACCATTTCAACAAACACTCACCAACCATGGGTTTGCAAATGTGGTCGGTCCCAGTGACAAACCTTGCTTGCACTCTGTTTTTTCTGAACGTAAAAAGAAGAAAATCCAAAAGAGAAAGAATGCGCATAAAGTTGCTCTAGTGGCTAAAGCCTTTAAATCAAAGCACGATAAGTTTTTTGAATCTCTGAATTCAGAGAACGTCCAATCCGCACGACTGACCAGAGCAGCTACTTGCAGAAAGAAGTTGATTGAGCCTATAGTCATTTTAGATGTAAAGCACCGTAAAACATTGATACTGAAATCACTATCTGGTTGGCCTATGCTAATATATGGTATGTGTCTTTTCAGGACGTATCTGGAAACCCAAGAACTCGGTCAATTACTGAGTTCTATTCGGCCAACCCAGATCCTTTTGTTGAGGTAGTCTGATTTGTTATTCTTAAATTAACAATATTATGATTCTTTTATTGTTAATCATTTATTTGTTTATTTTAGGATCTGACTCGACATCCCAAATTGAAAAAGGACAAGGTGTCTCTGCCTGATTCGCTTCGTGTTTATTTAAAGCAAAAAAAAACAAAAAGCTATAAGTTTCCATGGGGCGGTCGTAACATTGTTTCTGATATGAAATTTTGGCTAGCGTTGGCATGTCTTGAAGATTGTAAAGGCGGTTGGCTGTATGACTATGTAAGGAACCATCATCACTATCTGGTCAAATACATTTGTATATACTTTTGATTGAGTAACCACTATAAGTTTTATAATTTTTGTTTTGTGTACACAGCACTTGGATATATGGTTTGACCTTATGTGGTCACTTAGACCAAGCAATGCTGATTGGACCTTGGCAGGTTCTCTGTTCGCCCGACATATCTTGGCTGGTCAGATGTACAGTCATTATTCAGATGGAACAAGCTACCCTGTGGCTTGGCGAGATGTTGAAAAGGTTAGTTTGCCACAATCCTTTTTAAATATAATTTTAAGTGTATGCATATTAATATGTACATTCCTTTGTCTATATTAGGTTTATTTCCCCGTGAATGAACCTGATAAACACTGGTGTCTCGCTGAGCTTCACCTATGTACTGGTGTTGTTTCATTTTATGACACTCTTGGGTTGGTACATGGCAATGGTGCACGGTGGTGGAGAACTTTGAAAAGAATGTTGCCAAAACAACTTACCATGTATCTGGTTGAGCAGGGTATATTGGCGAGCAAGGGCATATCAGCCGAGGAATATAAAATAACATACCAGTGTCCTGCAGTCCCTAAACAAGCAGACGTATATGGCGATTGCGGTGTATGGGTATGTATTATTTTATACCGATTGTGCCACAACCAACCGCTGGAAGTAGATGACCCGCTTCAAACAGCTGTAGCATACCGTGAGCGGATGCTTCAATACTTGTGGAAGCACAAGGAGTTAATAAACAATGTTTAATGGTATTTGGAAGGTAGTAGAGTTGATTTATAAATCTGTAACCCAAAATACAATTTACTATTATCTAGTCATCGTTGTTGTTTGTAACCGGTCAATAACATGTAACCCAACAATTTGAATTAGGTAGGAGCAGCAGCAGCAGCTTCAATTTCACGAGCAGTAGGATTCTCCCGTGCATTTCATGCTACATACAAGCACCTACTGCATCAGTGCATTTCACCAACTGCATTAATATCTGACATGAAATATATTTATCCCTTTAACCAATCCCAAAAACAGGGGTGAATTAAAACAGCAATTCAACAGTTAACAAAACAATTAGATAATAACCACGAATTTGAGTAACACACTTTTTTAGTTAAAGACTACACATTACATTAACTTCAACGAAACAGGTTTTTGTAACAAACATCAAGATAAAGACTAAACATAGCATACAATTCGCCAAGACAAGTGTTAGGAATTCAGGAAATAAGATATTTCTTGTTGCCGCCGAAAGTGTAAAGCTGGTTCCTGCCGATAGTTGTGGTTCCTGCTGAAGCTCAATGCTGCTGATAGTTATATCTTGTTTCTGCCGACAGTAGTTAATACTGCAGGTTTTATTGTTAGTTATCCCGTATGTTTAGAAAGTTTGTTATATTTATTTATAGAAGAGATTGATGTATATCTCTTCACACGTTTTCTTGTATGACGGGTAAGGTTAAGGAGTTCTTGTTAGTATAAAAGAAACACCCGTGTATGAGTTATGTACAAAGAATCTATAATCAGTGTCAAGCTATGAGGAATAAGAGTGTTTAATTCAAGAAAAAACTTTGTGATTTGGTGTTGATCCCAGATGAGGCCTTGATAGATCTTTGTTAATTATATTAGATATGAATGTAAAACAATATGTATAGAAACTGTGTAGGATCGTGCCTCTTGATAGATATTTGAGCCAAAAGAACTTTTACATAGCTTATTTAAACACAAGCCAACTACTATGAGAATCTCTGTATAATAAACTTGTGCTTATGGGGAAACTAAACACAAGAGTTGAAGAAGACAATGACTAAAAGACTTTGATCCTCTATGGATCTTGTATTAACTATTTTCTTTGGAATTGGATGCAAAACACAATGTCGTATGTTTCTCTTCCTAAAATAACAAACATACAAAAAATACGCCATGACCAGCAGTAACAAACACTGCCAGCAGAAACTAAACAATGCTACCAGCAGGAACCATGACCGGCAGAAACCAACACTGCCAGCAGGAATCAAACTACACTAACAGCAGCAACGAAAATAAAAATTATTCTAATATTTCCTAACAAACTGTTATCGAATTGACAAAATATTAAACACAATTGCATTTGTATTATATAATGACACTCACAAATATTGTCTAGTACACTTACACATGTTAAAACGTTAACACTTATTTCATACATTTATGTGAACAGGTTTACCTCCGGTTTGAGAAGGTATGAAGTTATTGATCCAGCATCGTCGTTTGACATGTTTTCAGTGTGGCTTCGAAGTCTAGTGTCATTCGCCTTTGGAACCTTGTTACCGTCATCAATGGAAGGCGTTCGTTAACATGTAAGCTTCAAGAGTGTGGTTGACAAAATAATACAACATTTAATGAAGATGGTTTATATCAAGCTGTTTGATTTGAGTTATGATGAGGCCGAAAATGTGAGGATGAATTGGGAGTTGGCTAAGAACGTGTTGAAACTCCACCGAGCTTCCCGCACAGCGTTGGTTGTTTTCTTTTAGTCTTGTAGTTTATGCATGTATGGGTTGAATACTCTATGACAACCAACTTCGTATTTTGTTGTTTGCTATTACCTTATTAGTTATTACCAAATACTGTATAAAGATTTATAAAAATTGTTTTATTCCAAAAGTTGTAGCAAAAACTGCTTAAAGCAAGACGACATTGGAGTTCAATTGGGTTTAATGACCACAGTTGTTTGGTACCCAAAAGGTCTATTTAAGTTGCCCAAAATAGTTATGGCATAACTATTGTTGCTCTATTGTTATTTTGGTACGTTGTTAAGTAAATCTAATGAATCAACTTCCAAAAGGTAGATCACTTTCCAATGCAGCCCTTGCGCTACTGTTCACACAATGGAAATCCACTTTATTTAAAATTTTGTTTTAATGCCACTTGATACTTTAAGCATAATTAATGAGACTCCTATATATTCTTCTGAACGCCTGACGACTAAAATACTGAAATGTTGTCTAGCCACAACGATGCATCAATTTAAAGTTGCCCATCTTTTTTACATTGCCCAATTTTATTAAACGTTGCCCAATTTTGCCATTTAGGTTGCTCTACAGTTCACACAAGTACATCTACTGTATTTTTTTAAATGGCACTTCAACCAGTAGGTATAATCATAATCAATTAGACTCCAATATATATGTGTCATCAACTTTATTTATTGTTCCTAGTTTGCAAACCCATATATTGTAAGGTTTTTAAAATGGAAAAACGTTGTATTTTTAAAAATAAATACGCAACAATCTTTTAGATAATTGGTCATCAAATACGCACAACAATCTTTTACCAAGTAGAAAACCCTACTACAGTAACATAAAAAAATGAAAAAAACATAAAA